>JAWQEG010000167.1:335000-935000 GCA_033782935.1 Petrolisthes cinctipes
GAAGCATCACGTCTTCAAGTATCTCAAGATAATTCTCAGCGGTGAATCGCCCTTCAATTTTGGCCAGTTCCCCTATCCTATACAAATGAAGCCATCCCCAGATGTTGCAGGTGACGTGACCACTTCTAGCGACTTCGTAGATGTTCCGAGCTTGGTATCTGGTCCCATTTGGCCGCCAGCAATGTTGCCTTCCATGTGTGCTGGACGAGAAGGTTTTCTCGTCCGTGAAGATAACCCATCCCCAAAACTGACTATCTTCTTCAACATAGCGCTGAGCGAAGCGAAGCCTGTCCAATCGGTGCCGTTCAGTTAGTTTTTCCTTTTTCGCAGGAGTTCTGTGATGCAAACCAGCTGCGTGAAGTCTGTTCCTTACAGTATAGGCTGAAATCTGGAGTTGCAGGTCATCCCGGAAAGCTACTGCATTCGTCTGGGGATTCTCCTCAACCCCTGCGAGGATGCGTTGATCTTCCTCAGCTGTGGTTTTTTTGGGTGCACCGGACCTTGGATGATCTCGCAGATTCCCCTCCTCGAGCCATCTCCTCCACCACTTGTGAACAGTACTCTCCGCAACTCCAAGTTCCACTGCTATATTAGCGGCGGACATTCCACCTTCCTCCAGGCCGATGATTCTAGCCCTCAGTGTTAGTCTATCGTGCAGTCTATCCATCTGGACCTCTGATATAGGCCTACTTCCTCCTGCTGTTAACTCTGTGGAATCTCGATTACACTAACGCCAAACCATGGAGATCAACTATCTTCATACCTCTGTTTCGAAGTTGATATGGACAACACTGTTTTAACAAATATTTGAAACCGAAGCAATGACCGACAGACCGATGATGTGTTTGTGTTAGCGGTCAGGTCATGAAAGTGAGTTTACGTATGACGATTAGAAAAATGCTTATGAATGATAAGTACGTTCCTGTTACCTAATATAGGTCGATATCCGTCAATATTAGTCGATAAGATTACCACTGATATTTAACACTGTGGTCATGATGATGATATATAACTGGTCTTCTTAACCAGTTTATCGTAGCACAATCACATTAATATCTGCTCTACTCCTTCAATTACTCGCATTAAATTAAAAACACAACAGAATTCAACCGTTTCCATGTTTCTCTCTGCCTTATAATAGTATACCCTTTCGTCTCTCTCCATCTCTCCCCATAGGGAAGTGCGATAAGGGTTTGGTGACCCTTCGATACCCAGGCACCTTCTTTTATTTGTTTTATAATGAAACAAATAATAATGCAATTATATCTAAATTATAACAACTGAAATGGTTAGTATAATGTATAATCTTTAATCCCATGAATATTTAAACATTCGGCATCAATCACAGTACGACAACTGTGATAGGCTATTTGACTTTTTATTTTATTACTTTTCTCAGTACAACGACAGTGTTACTTTAAATTCTCATCCTTGTCTACCAGTCTGTCCTAATTGTATCTTACTGCAGTATGTTAGAGAGATTTTTGTGTACTCATGAACTTAGATATTATAAAACGCACGTAGTACACGTCTTTTTACTGTGCAGTGTTACCAGACACCCCCCTTCTTGTAGCTGTCTCACACACTCCGCGAATTTATTCAACAGGCTGTACATACATACCTTGCTAGTTAAAATATTTGAAATACGGTCATTTGATTCTCGAGAATTGATTGATTGATTTATTTTGATGCAACTAAGCATCTGGCGGCGCAACAGCTAAGGTCATATACCACCCAACATAAAATTGTCATCTACATAATTAATAAAACATGAATACCCGAAAGGGATAGGCACCATGATTAAAAGACACACAAACTAAAAAGCACATTATTAATAAAAGAACCCGTCGACATAAAAATGAAACCATCTAAAAACCATAAATATCATATAATCATATTTTGTGGAGAAGGCCACTACAAGCCTCCTCCCCGAGCACCTGGGAGAGACTGTAAGAACCATTACCCTTCCGGTACTCGGAGAGGTGCCTACGACGAAGGTCCCCAAGGCTGGGACACTCAACAATAAGATGCCATACTGTCAAAGGGACCAGACAATCATCACAGTAGGGAGGGTGAGCCCTCTCAATTAAAAAACCATGAGTCAATAATGTGTGGCCAATGCGGAGACGTACAAGAGCCGTCTCCACATTGGCCACACATTATTGAGCCGTCAAAGGTCCACTGCAGGAACAGGATGACGCCTGGCAGGAGGCCGGGAATTGGAGACCACAGCCTTAGCCAAAGCGTCAGCCCGTTCATTCCCATCAACACGCACATGGGCCGGGACCCAACAAAAAGTGACTTTGCGGCCACGACGTCCCAGGAGGACAAGCCACTCAAGAATGGCCAACACCAGGGGAAGGGAAGAGTTAAAATTGTACAAGGCCTGCAAGGCACTACAGGATTCGCTAAAAATAGTAAACGAAGGCTGAGGGAGAGTGAAAATCCCTTGGAGGGTATATAAAATGGCCAAGAGCTCAGCAGTAAAAATGGACATGACAGAAGGGAGCCTGCTTCCACGGCAGGGATTCACAGGGACTCCCTGTGAGTGAAGGCATGTCCTAAAAAGAGGGAACGAGCCACTGGAGGAGGAAGAGATTCCTTCTTGTCTGTAAAGCAGGTGCAGGGGAAAACTTCTGAAAGAAGCCATGGAGCCACCCTGGGGACCCTCACAGGACAAATCTGGAAGTCATCAATGCCCATCTCCTCCATAGCCTTTCTGACCCGGAAGCCAAAGGGCCATGGTGCACGAGAATGTAAAAGGTAGTACTGAGACATGATATCAGATGACACCGCCAAGCAGGGAAGGGAGTCAGGAAGTCGATGTAATCGATGCCAACAATGAACCATCAAGGACTGGCGACAGAGATCAAGAGGTGGCTCATTAGCGTCCACCAGGAGACTGGGGATTGGGGATGACCTGAAGGCTCCGGTCGCCAGATGTACTCCAGCATGATGAACAGGTGACAGAAGAGTACACCTCACACCCATAGTCGAGTTTTGACCTAATAAGAACATGGTATAGGCGGAGGAGGGTGGCCCGATCAGCCCCCCAGGATGTATGACCCAGGACCCTCAACAGGTTAAGAGCCTTGAGGCAAGAGACCTTAAGTGTACGTAAGTGGGGAACCCAAGTCAAACGTTTGTCAAAAAGGAGACCCAAAAAGCGAGTCTCCTCGACACAACGTATCCGATGACCATACATGAATAAGTCCGGATAGGGGTGGATGCCTCGGATGCGGCAGAAGTGCATAGCAACTGTCTTGGAAGGAGAACATCGAAACCCATAAGAACCAGTCCAACATAACACCCTGTCAAGGGCAAGCTGCATGCGCCGCTCCGCCACTGACATACGGGAAGCAGTAAACCAGACTGCTAGGTCATCAACGTACATCGAGTTTGCTATACCGTCTGGAAGGGATGAGGCAATGACATTAATTGCTACTGCAAACAATGTGACACTGAGGACGCTTCCCTGGGAGACGCCCTCCTCCTGTGCAACAGATGCTGAGTGAGTTGTACCAACCCTCATAGAAAAACTGCGACCACTGTGAAACTCCTTAAGAAAGCGTGGAAGGCGACCTCGCAGGCCATATAAATGGAGTTGGTGTAGGAAGCCATATTGCCATGTAGTGTCATAGGCTTTCTCTAAATCAAAGAATACACAGACAAGGTGTTGATGTCATGCAAAGGCCTCACATGCAGCAGCTTCCAACCTGACCAGAGCATCTGTAGTGGAACGGTGTTTACGAAAGCCAGACTGGGATGGAGACAGAAAATCACCCCGTTCCAAGAAGTATACCAGTCTGACATTCACCATCTTTTCAAATAGTTTACAGAGACAGGAGGTCAAGGCAATTGGTCGGTAATTGAGGGCAACACCAGAGTCCTTGCCCGGCTTGAGGAAAGGAAGAATGGTAGCAACCCTCCACCCAGAAGGGAAGGCACCCTCCAGCCAGATTCTGTTATATAAAGCTAAAAGAAATGAGATCGCCACCTCACCCAAGTGTCGTAACATTGCATATGGGATGTTGTCTGGTCCAGGAGAAGTGTCGCCGCAGAGAGAAAGAGCAGAATGCAGGTATCTCAGGGTGAATATATGGTTATAACTTTCATTCTCGTTCCCTGAGAAATCCAGGACAGTGAGCTCCTTGGCTCTTAACTCACGCCTGACAGCCAGAGGTCGAGAGTCACGGCTGGAGACTCTTGCAAAAGCCTCCGCCATGGTATTGGCCACTGTCAAACCATCCATGATCTTAATTCCATTGACTTTAAGTACAGGTGGAGAACTAGGAGAAAACTTCCCCGCCATCTTACGGACTCTCCTGAACACTTGGGTGAGTGGCGTTTTAGTATTAATTGAAGACACATAGGCCTTCCAAGATGCACGTCGGGCCTCTTTTAAAACTCGTCTAGCCCGAGCCCTTGCCCGTCGGAAGTCCTCTAAAAGAGTTGGGTCCCCACGATTGCGACGAAGGCGAGAGAAAGCAGCGCGCTTCTCCCGCACAGCAGTGGTGCAGACTGGTGACCACCAAGGGACAGGACGTTTGGGAAAGTAGCCAGAAGTTTTAGGGATAGAGTTGAGAGCAGCAGAGTGAAGCATATCAGTGAAATATGTTACAGCCTCGTCAGAGCTACCGAAATCGGCTACAGAAGAGACCGAAGAAGTTAGCTCTCTAAAAAACTGCCAGTCAGCCTTCTCTAATTTCCACCTAGGAAGACGAGACTGTGGTTCGTACCTGTAACCTTCTAAAAGTATAAGGAAATGGTCACTGCCATATAAATCAGGCAACACTCTCCAAGTAAAATCCAACAGAGCACTGGGTGAGCAAAGGGAAATGTCAATGGCGGTAAAAGTCCCAGTAGGGCTATTAAAATGTGTCACATCTCCCGTATTTAAAACCCCTAATCCTCTGTCACCCCACAGAGGATGACAACCATTAAAATCAACCAATAAAATAAAGGGAGAGGGAAGGTCCCATACAAGACGGTTGAGATCACCCCTCTCAACTGTAACACTGGGAGGAAGGTATAGACTGCACACAGTGTACGGGCGGTCCATAAAAACTTTAACTGTAACAGCCTAGAGCGGAGTGTAAAGCTCCAGGCTCGTGCATGGAATATCTCGGCGAACTAGGATGGCAGATCCACCATGGTGACCCTGCCCTTCAAATGAAGAGTATGCTGGAGGACTGGCAGGAATGTAGTCCCCAAGCATTGTCTCTTGGAGAGAAACACATGCAGGAGAGAAGATAGAGAGAAGAACGCGCAGTTCCTCCCAAGAAGCACGCAAGCCACGGCAATTCTACTGAAGGACCTTGAACGGTGTTACTTTAGTACCGATTTTTGGGAAGCCTCACGGAGGTACTTCCCACTACCACCTCGACCTGAGGGTTTACTCAAACCATAAGATTTGTCTAATGCTGGGCCACTAGAAGAAGAGTGAACCCGAGGAGTAGTACTTGGGGCAGTGATTGGGACCCGTTGACGAGTCCCTGAAGCATCTGATATGTTAGAAGATGAAGGTATATGAGCTGGGATATTCTTTGAAACAATTACATTGGTATTGTCCTGTACAGCAGTGGTATCACTGACTCAAGCAGATACATCAACATCCATAATACAGGTGGTAGAATCACTCCGCTGCTCAAGCGGAAGAGAAACTAAATCTTTTGAAGTCACAACATCCGTGGCATCCACATTAACTTCACGGCCCTCTGATGATCCCGAAGGAAGCTTGCGAGGAGGAACTTCTGTTGAATCAAGATATTCATCGGAGCCACGAGAACGCTTCTTGTGAAATTGAGAGGAAACTATGGATGAGTCCACAGAGATGGTTGCCTTACAAGGTGGAACATCTATAGAGTCAAGTGCCTCAGAGGAACCACGAAGGAGTCTTTGTGGCAGTTTAGGTGACTTAAGTTTCCTTTTGGGAGAGCGTGTGGCAGCGTGAACCTTTACCACATTGACACCTTTAGCTAAAGTCTGAGAATTGTCATCAGTTGAAGGGTCACCAGAATGAGTGTCTGATAAAGTTTCCAAGACAGAGAAACTATTATGTAGAGTAACCTTAGAAACGCTCTCACTAGAGCAAAAAGCAGCTGCCTCTTGAGAGGGTTGAGAGGGTGCTGCAACCAATTTAGGGCGAAGGGAGGAGGTGTATGTCTTCACACCACCACCCTTCTGTCGCCTGAAGTTGAGTTGCCGTCTGGCACTACCTATGCTAATGAATTGGGTATTAGCCAAGTGGAGGATATCCTGCTCAAGTAGGTACACCATCTTACATTGGCGAGAACGCAAGGGGTGAGCATCTCTGCAGTAAAAGCAGTAACTCTCTGACCGACACTCAGAAGTAAGATGTGAGTCAAGAGCAGAACAATTACCACACCGGGAACGGTTGTTGCAGTTCCTACTACCATTACCAAACTCATAACAACAGAAACACAACAAAAGGCTTCACCTCAAATGAGGTGGGGTTAATGTTAATGCGATCTGGGATATGCGAGCCATAGAAAGTGAGGATGATCTTATTTTTACTGCCTTTCATCTTCGTTACTCGTTGGACACTGTCTGGGCACATAGCGAGAATGTCCTCTTCTGAGAATTCATACAGGTCCTCATTATATATACGCCCCTTGCTATAATTAAATGTTCGATGTGGTTTAATAGATTCAAACATGCTATCAGAAGGACAGGGGAGATTGAGGAGCATCATGGCCTGTGTAAGATTTTTGGCTCTTTTTAAAATGCCTTTACCATATTTCTTTATGTGGCCCATTGGTAATAATCCAATTTCTTTCTCCAGATACCGGGAAGCATGGATAAGGTTACCACGTCCCTCCCTGTAGTAAGCCACAAACCAAAAGGGTGTAGGAACCCGACGTTCCTTTGGGACATGCTCTACAGAGTCATCAAATATATTAGGGCAGTAATCATTGTCACTGTCAACAACATTGATGGACAGCATCATCTGAAATTTACAATGAGTATCCCCCACCGTCAGAAAATCTTTTGCCTCAAATGCTGCTTTGGCAGCAGCATTTGTATTGAAAGTAATATAGCACCGATTAGACCTACAATCACTGTCATATGTGATTCGAATTCAAAGAACTACTCCATAGGAAAGGGATGCAAGTACATTTGTTAACATTAACGTGTCCAAATCGCTAACAGGGTTCTTCGACACAACACCCGACCTGCTAGGTCTAGTCTTATTTGCAGCTTTCTGCATATTACCACGACCAGAGAGTGACATCTCGAGGGCCTGGTCGACCACCGCCCGAGGAAGAGATTGGGGCTTTTCTTTATCCATATATCATTGATTTGGTGTTTTTGGCCCCAAGAGCCAAGAGCTACTACCTACCGGGCAGATGAGGGGACCGAGCGCTGGTTGCCGTGGGCGAGGTACCTCTTCCCCCACGGGGCCACTCGTTTTAAAAAGCAGCCCTAATGGCTCGAAAGTTTGCCCACGACGGTGCTGAGACCCCCTTCCCCAACATCTCTCGGCCCAGACACCCAACCATCTAACATAGGACGGCCCCTAGAGGGCAGTCCCTCCGGAGGGCAGCACTGTTGACCCGTACTGGCAGCCTAATGCATGGGAACCATTTAGTCTGGTCTCTCACTGGCGACCTTACTTGCATGGGAAGCCCTCTCTTCCCGAAATTGGGGCAGAGCAGTGGCCGGAGCCCCCTCTAGTTTAGCTCGCCAGGGGCCGGATACTCAAAGCGTGCAAAGGCTTCTTTTGTCCCGAAAGCGCCTTTCGATTGCGCATTTTCCCAAACGACGCATACACAAAACTATCCCTGGGCGCGGCCATATTGGAAATAATTGGTATTATCGCCTTTGAGCAACGGCTGGGTCGGAGCAGCCGTTGCGATGGAAAGGCGCCTTTTGATGAATAAAAACAACAATATGTCGGCGGTGAATGATAGGCTCAGATAGCTCTTCACTCCTAATTAGATGTAATACTGCCTCAATACTTTGTTAAGAGAGTAATGGTTGCCATAGAATATAAATAATGAGTAGCAAGTTATGATAGAAGAAAGAAAATTAATTATATGTGGACTCGTGGAGGTATATATGGTACATACATAACCAATTCTTATAGCTTCCCCACTCGTTGCAGTTCACGTCATGTAACTAATTTAACTTCATGCCTATTTGAACAATGTGTATTTTGTTTTGACATAATACCGGACATATATGTATATTTGTTTGATCCTGCCCCTTTACAATGAATCTTTGCCGCCCCTGTATATTATATGTCTTAATGTAATAACCAACTCTTGTAAGGATTGCGCTCGTGATTGTGGCTTCGTAAGAATATTATGTACATTATAGCCAAAATAAGGTAATAATGGCTATATCAGTGAACCATTAAAAATAATTATGTAACCGATAATTATGTAGTGTAAAATATCGAAACAATTTGATTCTTGCGGAGTTAATTAGTCACTGTCGCAGACCTAACCAAACAATAATGCCAGCTGAAGTAGGTTAGGTCTATATTGGTAATGACGATTTTGATCTTGTAGCACTAAATAGTTTACTCATATGTATATTGGTTACATAATTATATCATATGAGGCAAATTAATGCAGCCATTAATACCCTATTATGGCTATATACGATTTATAAAAAAAAAAAAAAAAAAAATAATTTGGCCATCCCCGTGTAGCCTATTATATAGATTTTATTTTCGATAACTGCTTTATTTTATATGACAACCTTAGATACTTAATTAATAATATAACTAAAATCAATGTTAATCATCAAATTTATTAAGATGCTGAAATCATGGTAATTTTTCCTAGTCAATTATATATACTGTCTATATTTTCGTAGTTATGTAATTTGTTCCGTCATTTAATGTTTGTTTATTATTAATTAATGTCTGTTTCCGCTCAGACCGCTCTTCGAAATACTAGATTATGATTGGTTTACATTTCCTAAGCACACTTCGATAGGTCTGCTGTGATTGGCTGGGGTATCAAATTGCGCATTTTGAGGATAAGCGCAAAATCGCCGAAAGGCACACCAAAGGCACAATTGAAATTTTTTGAGTATCGGAATCGCGCCTTCGCCCCGCCGAATCAAAAGGCGCCTTCACTCGAATGGCGCCTTCAGTGAAGGCGCGTTTTGAGTATCCGGCCCCAGGTCTCAGAGACACGCAAGCCCCCCCACCACGTCAAGGCGGTTCCCGTTGGGGGGGGGGGGGATTCTCGAGAAGATTTCTCGGGAAAGAAGATTCTTGAGAAGAGAGAAGATTCTCAAGAAGAGAGAGCTGAGAAGATTTCTCGAGAAGATTTCGAGAAGATATTATAAGAAGTGACAAAGAAGACCATGTAGAAAAGTTTCTGGAAACAGGTGATATACATTTTATCTACCAATGCACCATTGAGGAATTAGAAGAGGTAGCAGAAAGTTATAATGTGGAACTAAAGGCTAATCTAAAAGAGGAAGTGCAAGAAAAGATCCAGAATGAAATCTTCGAGGGATCTGGTGATGAGGATGAGGAACTTGAGGCTGTCAGAGACATTTTTATTTGTGACATTGACTATGGAGAATTCGAGCACTATGAAGACTGTGAAGAGTGTGCTGATGAAGAAGATTATGATGAAGAAAGTGAGGAAGATTATGAGGAGAAATATGACGATGATGAAGAAGAAAATGATGTTGAAGAAGAAAATGAAGTTGAAGAAGAAAATGAAATTGAAGAAGAAATGATGAAGTTGAAGAAGAAAGTGATGATGGTGAAGATGATGACAAGTCTCCAATTGAGGATCACTGGCCTGAACTGCCCTTTCACAACCCCCCCCCCCTCTCCTCGGTCACTCCGCAGCTCAGGTTGCAGCCGTCCACCTTCTCTACCTCTACCAAGCGACCCGTTGATGCCTTGTCTGACTCCTCGCAGGATTCCGATGGTGTGGACTGTTTGCCTCCGGCTACTAAGACGGCGAAGGGTGCTTCAGCTGTGCACGACATACCTTCTCTGCCTCACCCTGGTGTTTCTTCCTTGTATACCAACTCCTTGCCCTCACCTAACCTTCCTGCTTTTGCCCCGAGAAATGACTATGTCAAGCTCTCCTTTCCTGGGAACCCATCTACAGACACAAAGCTGCGTTGGTTGTCTGATGTGAACAGGGCTTTCAAACTGCAGTGTGAACTGGCTGAAGTTAAGATGGCTGCTGTCACCACCCGGTTTGTTTACATCTCTAGGAAGCGTCAGGTCATCATTGATAGAGTCAAGGCTGGTGAATTTTTGTCTCTGCCTTTCATTCTACAAGAATTGCCCGAGAGGCCTCGTTAGTTCCACAGCTACATTTTCACCCGTTTTCCTATTGATGTTGACCCGAAACTTGCTGAGAGATACAATGGTGTGTACTCTGCCCGTCGTTTTCTCCAAGATGGTACCCCCATTAGTAGTACTGTTGTTGTCTGGAGTCTTCCTAACCCATCTCCAATTCGATTTCCTATGATTTCCTCCCCTGTCTTCCACTGTGTGAGGTGCGGAAACTTCATGATGACTAGCCTTGGTGTTACAGGTGCTGATGGGTTGGGCATATCTCCCGGTACTATTCTGCCAGGCCGAAGTGTGCCTGGTGTGCTACCGGCCATGATTCCAGGTCATGTCCTGTCGGGGTGAACCATAACGTCCTGCTGCCTCCACCTCTGAGCCTTCACCTCCTGAGGATACATCTCGATGGAAGTGTCCACGATGCCTTCAGCCAGAGGTTAACATGTGGGATGGATGTGCTCAACGTCAGGTCCAGTTTCGTGCCTCTACTATTGCACCGCCTCCACCACCGCCACCATCACCTCCTCAGTCTGTTCCTCACACCAGCCCTGCATCGCCTCCGGACCTGGCCCTCCGCAAGTCTGTCGCTATCCTCATGGCACGATGTACGGCCATCGAGAACCGTTTCTCCGCCCTTGAGGCCAGAATTGATGGGTTGGTAGTCGCTCAGGCTGCAAATGACTCCAAACTCTCCACCTTGATTGAGGCTCAGCAGGCAATCATCTCAAGTAGTTATTACTGCCCTTACCGAAAAGATGGATACTGTTGCATCTCGCCTTGAAAAGCTATTCCAGGTCGCTCATCTGCCTCAACTCCCTGGACTTCTACCTCCATACACAGAGTGCACTAGTGATTGCCAGCTGGATGTCATCTCCTGGAATGTATGTGGTATCACCAGTAATGCTAAGCTCACTCAACTCAAGGCCTATGTTTAGTGTCATCATCCCAGTGTTATTCTCCAGGAAACATTTCCAGGATGGCCGCTCACTGCTAGGTAAGCTCCTCCCCTCTCAGAGTATATGCCATACATTCATTTAGTAAGGAATGGTGTCCTGACTTACATACATAGCTCCTTGCCACATCATCTTCTCCGTACCTCCTCTGATCCTGACATGACCTTTCAGCTATTTGAGGTTCTACCTGGGGATGGAGTACTCCAATTATGTAATGTCTATTCTGCCCAGGCTAGACTCACTCCTGAGGCTCTTCCTTCTCCAACAGTGAGTGGTATGGTGTATATGGGAGATTTTATTGCTCGGCATTCTGACTTGAGTGATGGTTCTGGCTCTATTAATCGTAATGGTGTTCCTCTCCTTTCATACATCCACAAGCATCATCTGACACGCTGGGACACTGGCGGTGCCATTCATTGCCGGAGAGGTACTATGGATTACATCCTCTTGTCTGGCCTGATAGCATCTCAGGTTCAGTGCTCCTCTGTGCCAGACTTATTCTCTGATCACGTCGCTCTTTGGTTTCATTATTCTTTACCTGCTGGGTCAAGTGCTTCAGCCACTTGTTTGCATATTGCTGTGCCCCCTAAATATGCCCAACAACTTGTCAATGCCTGGTCAGAACAATCTACCCCAGCCATTTTACCCATCCACATACAAGATGCACTCGCTTCCCGTGCTGCTGTCCATCGGCTACGTCAGATCTGTTGGAAGATGATGACGGTGATGCAGAGCAAATAACTGAGGAATAGTTGTGCCGTGCTCTCTCTCGGGGTAGAGCTTCTTTCCCTGGTGATGATGGTATTACTTATGCTGTGCTGCGCCTACTTCAACAAGTTCCCGAGATCCCTCTTCTTCGACTGTACAATCTTTGTCTTCCTGATGGTTGTGTACCACCAGCAGCACAATAATACCCATCCCTAAGCCCAGCACTGCGAAATTTTGGCATATTTCCTTTACTTCCTGTTTTTGTAAGGTTATGGAGAGAATCTTACTCAATCGTCTCATGTACTGACTGAAGGATCACCTTTCTCTATGGCTATTTGGTTTCCTTCCCCAGCGGAGCACACACCACTGCCTAGTCGATCTGTACTCTCGCCTCTCCAGACAGCCAGGAAGAGAAAAAGGAGAAGGATGGATAGCCAGTCACCGCTGCCACCACCTATTGTCACTGCAGAGTGGTGGATGACCGCCTCCCCTAAGCCTCGACCTCTTCTCCCAATACATCTCTCGCTACAGGGACTCTGACGTCTTCCAGGTTTGGAAGGTGTGGACAATCAGAGTAACACCGTCTGCTTGTCCACTCTCCAAAGGGTCATCACCACCGACCTCCTGCCAACCAACCTCCACCACGAAGACAAAGAAAAATAGGAAGTAATCTCACAGACACCACAGGAGACGACACACCACTCACAGCACACATTTCTCCACATATACACATGTACACTTCTCAATATACACACACTATATCACTTAATTTTATCGCCTTAATGATGACTAGGAAGTCGATATGCGTTAAACCTAAAAAACAACAACAACAACTTACAGTTGCTTTCAGAGGACATTCACTCACCAGCCATGGCCCAGTCAACACCTCTACCAACCAACACTATTTCCCCTGCTGACAGTCTTGTTGGCAGGGTGAAGTGGTTTAACCACCTAAGGGGCTATGGCTTCATTACAGCCAACAACCGAGACTACTTTGTCCGTAGAGAGGGCATCCTTCTCTCTCCTCCACCACCTCACCACTATCATTGAGGGACAGGGAGATGTCCTTCACTGTGAAGGAAAGGAGGGAGGGCGTTGAGGCTACCACCATAGCCGGACCTGATGGTGGGCAGGTCCTGGGCTCACTCCATGCCAATAGGAGGAGGACGGCCGACGTCCAACCACCTCTGCAGCGACAGCAGCAGCAGGCGCCCCCGTCACCACCACAGGAGATGGAGACGGAGGATGAGGAAGTCGACGATGAAACCAGGGCCTCCACTACCACATGAAGTGAGAGGGAACTGGAGGACGAAGGAGAAAGCTGGAAGATGAAGAGGAAGAGAAGGAGTAAGGACAGTCAGACATCTGAGCCACCACAGTTTGTCACCGTGAAGTGGTGGCTGTCCACCTCACCCCGCCTCCACCTCTTCCAGCAAAACATCAAGAAACGCCAAGACCCCGACGCCTTCCAGTTCCAGGAGAGGTGGACGCGTTTCAATCCTCCAGTGAAAGCGACGCCATTTTCCGCATACAAAACAACAACAACAAAATAACACCACCACCACCCACCTAACACCATTACTACAACTACTACTACAGCTACTATAATTACTACTACAACTACTATTACAATTACTACTAATACTGCTGCTAATAGCGATAAGGAAAAAATATATAATGATGCCTTAATGATCCTACAGGAGGCGATAGGCAATAATAAAAACAAACAAACAACAATTAACTTAGAGTTGGGGGAAAGAGAACCAGCCATGATCCAGTCAACACCTACCAACACCTCCACTTCCTTTGCCGACAGTTTTGTTGGCAGTGGGAAGTGGTTTAATAACTTGAAGGGCTATGGCTTCATTACAGTCAACAACAAAAAAAAAAATTACTTCGTTCACAGGAAGGGCATCCTTCTCTCTGCTGCCACCACCACCACCACCTGAGCCTGCCCAACTAGACCCCGAGATGGAGGTGGACACCGTCACCAGTTCCTACTCCACCACCACTAAAGATGACTCCACCGACGACAACATGGACCTGGAGGATGAAGGGGGATGCTAGATGGCGAGAAAGAGGAAGAGGAAGAGAAGGACAGACAGTCCACCAACACCACCACCTACTGTCACCGTAGAGTGGTGGATGACTGGCTCTCCTCACCTTGACCTCTTCTCCCAGCACACCTCACGCTACCGGGACGCATATTCCCGTTTTTGTGACCCATTTTAGTCTAGCCACGCCCCCTCGGTAGATTAGGTTAGGTTGGGTCATAGTATTAAATATCCCGTAACTTTTCGTGGGAAACACATTGAGAATATTTTCGTAATTGAGACATGGTTAGACTTTGAGTTACGACCCGAGCGTCAAACAAGCTTCAGCCAGCCCACACTGTACCAATTGCTCTCACAGCACTCGAAAATGTGGGACCCTGACGTCTTCCAGGTTTCGGAGGTGAGGACAAGCAGAGTAACACCGTCTGCTCGTCCACTCTCCAATTCATCAACACAACAAATCTCCTTCCTGCCGATTTCCAACACGCAGAGGAGGACACACACACACACACACACACACACACACACACACACACACACACACACACACAATCACTCTATATTTATATCGCCTTAATCTCAGTCTCAACTCATCCTCCTCTTCACCACTCGGCTTGTGACCAGGGCTGATCTTGGTGCTTCCATATCATTAAGTATCCATATTAGTAAGTATTTTGCACTTCTATCTTCTGAGTACAGTAAAGTATAATGTTTTTTTTTCTAAGTCTTCTTCTGAGGGTACCCATCTGTCATATATATTTGGTGTGTGTTTAGGTAAGTTTATGTTTAATTAAGTGTAGATTTAAGGTTTCGGTTGGTTCATTGGTGTCTATTTGTTCTGTTTGCCCTATGCGTTAAATGTGTGTGTTAATCATAACTAAGACCTGTTTCTAGTGTTTTGCTGCATTCCAAATTGTCAGACATGGGGTTTTAATTTAAAGACTGGTAAACCAGATTTTTTAAATTATTATTATTGAATCAGAAAGGAGAAAGGAAAAACAAAATCAACGAAAACAAAGTCCATGTGCCTACATCCATATAATATCTGTAGCAGTTGGATTTGAATTTTGGAGTTTAGAACATCAGTTTATACGAATGGTAGATTAAGTGTGAATGAACTATGAAGTGTTGAGTCATCTACATAAGAGTGGATATGGTTGTGGGTGACATTTAAGAGATCATTGATATGTATAAGGAACAAAGTTGGGGCCAAGACTGATCCCTGAGGGACGCCAGCATTAATGGAATGGAATGTTGAAAAACTACTTTCTATCATAACACGGATTTTCCTGTTGTTGAGATATGAGGAAATAAGTGGGACCAGTGATATAAGACCATAGTTAGGACGCTTGGATACCAAGGATCGGTGCCATACTCTATCAAAGGCCCTGGAGATGTCTAGAGCTAATGTATGAGTTTCACCATGCTGATATATTGACTGAAAAGATTTATGTGTAATATAGCTGAGTATATCGGCAGTGGAACGTCCATGCCTGAATCCATATTGTTTATCGTTTATCAGTTTATTGGTTTCGAGATGTTTGATTATGTGATTATTGATTACGATTTCAAATACTTTACACTGAGTGGAAGTTGTTGTTGTCGGTTTGTAATTAGTTGGATCAGATGAGGTACCTTTTTTGGCTACTTGGTGGATATTTGCGTCTTTCCAGGCATTAGGGAAAGAGGCAGTCCGGATACATAAACGGAATAGTTTACAGGGGCTTTGTCAGAAATTAAGTTATCTACGATTCTTTTAACTTGTTTGGTCCGGATCTTCAAAGTGGGAATATCTGGGGAATCAAAATAGAGTACGGGAACATTCTGTTCCTTATCTTCCATTGTTGAGTTAGTGGAGCGTATACTGGCAAGGATGTTGGCTTTTCCACGTGTGTCACTGTCTTACTAGTGTACCTAATGGCGATATTAATGTTGGTATGGATGATGCTTTATTGAAATTGAAATTGAAAAAATTAAGAGTCGTCCAAAAATTGTTATTGTCATTGGGATTATTTAATAATTTGTTTGCCTGTTTATGAAAGAAGTTAGATTTGACCAGACCTGTTACCAAATTTAGTATGATATCTAACAATTTTGAAATAATTATATGATTATAATGTTCTTGATTTTGTGTATGCATTATAGGCTATTGCTTTTTGTGATATTGCTCGGGCGCAATTATGGTCAAACCATTTTGGGGAGTCAGATCTTTTGTTGTTATTTCTGGAAAGGTATGAAAAGTTCCATTCCGATATTGATTAAATCAGTGATATGATTTAAAGTGCGGTTTGAATCGTTTGAAAAAAATGAACGCCAGGGAATGTCGACTAGATAATTTCTGAATCCCTCCCAATCCGCCCTGTCATAGTGCCACTTTGTCACCGTGATGCGCTCGGAGTGGGTAGGAGTTTGGGACGTAGAAAAAGAGGCCTTTGTGAGGCAGTGGTCTGATGTACCGAGTGGTGACAATACTTCTGTAACATAGATGACCAGAGTCAAAGAGGCTTGGGTCTGGAGTGGCATTTGGGGATCGGTAAACGCAACAGATATATTGGTTTGATTTGAAGATTGTAGTTTGTAAATGGAATAATCAAAGTTAGGTGATGTAAAGATGATTAGACTGTCCAGGGTGAGTTCAGATTTAGTGAAACAACAGATACCGCCTTTAAACCACCTAAAATTATAGTGAAATTGGTAGCTGGGGAAGTTGAAGATGGAGGGCTCAGTAGTAGGTGAAGTTTGGGTTTCTGTGAGAATAAGTAGGATTGGGCTTCTAGGAACTGGTGAACATAATTAAGATTTGAAAGAAGTCACAAATGTTCGCAAAGTAAATTGCGTTTGAACACTGACAAGCTGACACAGTTACTTGATGATGACCGGGAGAGCCCTGTGCTTGTAGCCCTTTCCTGCCGTGGGTGGTCATCCGAGATACCACCGTGTTTGCATTTAAGATTGTAGATGCCATGATTTTGGTCTAGGAATTGTTCGTGCAATTTGAAGTGTTGTGATGTGTGAAGAATTGTGTGTATGGAGAGGATAGTGAGTGTAACGATTATTTGGAATGGTTGTGTGTGTATATTTATTGGGTTATCCTGGAGCCCAAGTGTGTGGGAGAGAAAATAGTACCCAGGAGTACAGGAGTCTCCCGTTACCCCGGTAGTAGTACTGCCCTGGCTCAGGGCTGCCTACCCCTCCTAGCTCTCAATATATACATACTGGAGATTCCTAACCCACACCTTGCATCTGAATAGTAAAATACAAACTTTTATGATAGCTGGTGCCTTTACTCCTAAATATTAGTCACTGCTCATCACAGTACACTTTTAATAATCTTTAAACTGTTCGAAGCTGTTTTTGCTTAACATACCCCTAACAACGGCACTCAACAACCTTTGAGTAATCTGGTGTTCGTAACAAGAGGGACTTGGAGTGGCATTTCTCATCACTAAAATACTGTCATGAAAAAAAAAAAAAAAATACATGTGTTAAGGAAAGCTCTATTTTGCAAATAGAAAATAACCCTAATCATTATGAAGTATAATGACACTTATAAAAAACTTTTTTGTGTGTGATTTTATCCAGCTAATTAAGTCGCACCTTCGTCTCTTTTTGGGTGGCATTAAATTGTAATTAATTTATTAAGATTTACACAGTTCCCTGCTGTTGGCGTTCAATTGCACAGTTAGATAACCTTGTAGGTGACACCGGGAACCTGTTTGTTTGTTTGTTATTTGGGCTTAACGCCTATCAACTTCGTAATGGTCATTAAGGTGATATATTTATAGAGTGATAGAGTGTGTGTGGAAAAGTGTACGTGTGTATTGAGTGTTCTCCTCCATCGACCCCCGGGAAGCATTGTAGCAGCCACATGTATGGCCATTCTATGTAACACATATGTGGCCACTCCTGTAGCACCAGGTATACCACTCCTATACACCTGTGTCTATTCTTAGCGAGACAGGTACACTAATCCCTGACCCAGACAGACCTAAGTCGCCCCTGGAAGCGCGCCTGCCTTCAGCCAAGCCACCTCATGCCCCCTAGGGTTGCCAGCTGAAGTCTCCCTTCCCCGCGCCAGGCTGATTCATTCGTGGGAACATCTACCTGCTCACGCTCGTAGGTCAGGCGATCATGTGGTAACGCCTCATCCGGGACCTGGGTTGGACCAGATACAAGGGCCCAGGCCTCCTTTGTCAAACACTTACATTCGAGCACTGGAAAGAGAAGGTCCTGCCTGCCGCTGCCCTGTCTGCCGTTACACCAGCCTAGCTGCCCCAAACCTATCCGTGTTCCCGTTTTGATCACACGGCCATCCTCCAGCCAACTCTCCTGCAGCAACCACGGCTCACCTACGGCACGGCACGGCACGCCAGCATACTACCATATTCTGTGTGACCTTTGTGTACTACCAATAAACTGAATTTTGTATTCTGGAGTCTGTTCACCCCGGGTAATGATGCAAGGTCTCCCATGACGTTATAGCATAATTACGAATTGTTTGTTGGCTGGTTACCTTGCTCTTGGGGTAGGGTGGGGGGGGGGTAAAAAGCTCATAATAACGCTTGGGCTGTTGCACTAAACCTAATCATAGAATATCCTTAAAAATAGTTTAATTACCTTATAACGCGTAGTTATAATGTAGTGAAGATATTATCTTCACTTGGGGTTAATAACAAATAAGTTTGTGTTAGTCTAGTCTAGTCTGTTTATTTATTGCATATAAGCTAACCTGGAATATGATCATGTGACTATATTTTATAGTCAACCTGGAATATGCTCAATCATATACATAAAGGTTGTCTGCTACAATATTCCCCTCCTTAGTGACGAGGAAGGAGGAATGATACAGTCTTCTTATGGCGTCTGCTTGTGTTGTGGAGAAGTCGTAGAAAGTATCAGTAGCGTGGAGTTGTAGGCGTAGTAGTTGTTGTTGTAGTGGTCGAGGTCGTAGAGTGGGTGTAGCAGGAAAGCTGGTGCATGTGCGCGTGTTGCTGCAGTGCCAATGGAACTCAATGAGTCCCTAAGCTTACTATTTTTAATGTCGACAGCAAGGTCGAAGTTTGTCAAAAAATCGGTGCCCAAAATGGCTTTTGCGTGCGCGTGTGTGCGTCCGCAGGCGTGTGTGCGCATGTGTGTCCGTTTGTGTGCGCGTGTGTGTGCGTGTGCGTGCTTGTGTGTCCGCAGGCGTGTGTGCGCGTGTGTGTTTTTGAAGTCTGGCACTTGACACAGGTGTGAGTCCAACTCCTGACATCTTTGTTGATGTCCGACCAAATGAATCTTGAACGTATCATTTCTTGTGAAGCTCGTATTCCAGTGTTAGAGAGGTTATGCATTTGATGGAAGAGAGGGTACCAATGATTCTTTGACAATGACTTGTAGCATGCCTGCGCTGGTAGCACGCTTAATTCAGTTCTAGTGGCAGGAGGGCAGTTGTGTGGCTAGATATAGTGAGACTAGGTTTGATGCCACTTGCTTTGAAGTTGCACTCTAGTATTGAGAACCACATAGCAGGGTCGTGAGTGCAGAATGTAGGGGCTTTGAAGGCCACTGAGGCTACATTCTCGTCGTTATTTGCCATAGTCATTCCGGGGTCACCAATTGTAATGCGTAGTTACGATGTAGTGAAGATATTATCTTCACTTGGGGTTAATGGCAAATGAGTTTGTGTTGGTCTGGTGTGGTGTAGTCTAGTCTAGTCTGTTTATTTATTGCATATAAGCTAACCTGGAATATGATCATGTGACTATATTTTATAGTCAACCTGGAATATGCTCAATCATATACATAAAGGTTGCCTGCTACAACCTTTCCAAGCTCATTTTACCCTATATATATACAATATTAACGACTTTACCCTACACAACTTCACGTAACTTAACCAGGGGACTAGCCAGTTTACAGTTCATAATAATGCCCCCTAGGAACATGCACGTTGGGTGGAAGTAACAGGTATAGTAAAGGGAGGCACCGAATCGGACACGGCAGCAATAATGCCTCGAGCCTCAGCCATCACTGCTGTAAGTTAGACAGTGAATGCCCCAGTACCAGTTCTGAAGTCTTGAACTCTGGTCAGAAACTAGTAACTTACTTGTGTGTAATTTCTTGGAGTTGCCGTTGTAGTTGATGTGGAGTTGATGTATTAGGTAATGTGGAAGACGGGGTGCTTTCTTAGGTAATTGACTTCACAAGTTTCTTAAGGCTTAATTTATTTATATATACTTATATATATACAGGGAATGATAATGTTGTGCCTTCTCTTATTTGTATGGTCTCTCTTTGTGGAAACAAGTGTATAGCATTTAGGGAGTCAGTTTAGGTATCCTGGGGCCGGATACTCAAAACAATTTAGGAATTCCTATCTCAGTTAGGAATTCCTAACTTCCCCAGTCGAGCTAGGAACTCATACTCAAAGCAATATCGACACTGTGGGACGCCATTTTTATTGTTCCTAAATCGGTTGGATTTAGGAAGACCCCCAAGGCCTTCTAAGTGAGTTAGGAACTCCGTCACCGTAGAAAAGTTGTGAACAGTGATAGCGCGACACTTGAAGTCACCAACACAATTTACACAAACGTGTTATTTTGTTGTTGTTGGAGAGGCAAGAGAGTGAAGAGACTAGTACAGTGATGGAACTTTGGTTTGCCTACGAAAATAGGCGTCAGCTAAGGCGTGAGAGAGTCTACAAGGATATGCTAGACCCTCTACATCATAGTGATGAACACTTGCTGCGCTACTATAGATTTCCTCGGCATGAAATAATACATTTGTGCCAGGAACTGGAACCACACGTTGCTCGACCCACTAGAAGGTCTCATGCGATACCAACACGTACTCAAGTGTTAGTGACTCTGCGATTGTTGGCGAGTGGGACCTTCCAAAGTGTAATTGGGGATACAGCAGGAGTGACACAAGCAAGTGTGAGCAGAGTGGTGAACTCAGTGGTGCATATATTATCAGAAAAAACAATGTTTTTTCATGAAAAGGAATCTTTTTGCAGTTGTCTCACTATGTAGGCTGTGACTTAACTAAGATGTCTTTTTTGTTTTTATTTACCTCTGAGTTGGATCATAAGGCAATTTTTTTTAACTTTTTTAATTAATGCTCACATTAACAATTCTTCAATATATTTATCCAGTAATAAAATTTTAAAAAATATATCCTGTATATATCTATATTTCCTTAGCCTACATAATTAAGCCTAAAAGTAGAACACACAAAAATAACCCTGAGTTACATAAAGTATCACATTTTGTTTAAAGGAAAAAATAAATAAACCTGAGTTGACACAGTATCACAGTTTCTGCAAAGGCAAAATATGTATAACACTTCCACTGTGCTAGTGGAGATGTGAAGGCAAGTAAAGAAGACAGCACTAAATATACAGTACAGCCTACCGTGCATTGGTCCCACACCATATGATTAGTGTAAGGGAAAGTTTGGAGTAAAGATTGTAGGTTGGAGAGGAGGGATGGAGGAGAGACTGAGCTTGAAAAGATGGATGGAGAAGAGATTGTAAGTTTGAGGATGGAAAAACCTAACCTAATCATGTAGGGATTTTAAATCAGAAAAATATACAAAACTGCACTAAGCTTAAAACAAAGATATATAATTATATAGTACACAATGACATTGATTTCATGTGTAATGCTGACTTTAAAAAATAAAATAAAATACTGTAACACAGGAGGAACATGACACACAAGAACAAATGATAAATTAAGCATATTATTGGCACACAACCATACTTCCTGAGATATATTGGTATTTATTGAAAGAATTACCGTTTTGCAGCAGTGTTGCCAGATCCGGCTGTGTGCCAGTATTTTACCCCCGTCATTTATTGTACTTTACCACGGTTATTTCCCGGTAGTTTGCCCAGGTTAGGTCCCAGTAGTTTGGGTATTATTACAGAATAACTGGGTTTTGGCTAGGATCGCGCAGTGTTACCACATCTGGCTAGGTCCCGGAAATTTGCCCCAGTCACTTTATGATAGTTTATACTGGTTATATCCCGGTAATTTACCTAGGTTAGGTCCCGGTAGTTTGCCCAGGTTAGGTCCCGGTAGTCTGCTGTGGTCTAGGTTAGGTTAGGTCAGGTCAGGTAAGGTCAGACTAATTGGTAAATATTGAATGAATTACCGTTATTGGGTACGGTTTTTCTACCTTCATTACCCACTTATTTAGACCACTCTGACTATTTTCTCCGCAAATGCCCCATTTCCAAGATAAGGCATATTCAAATGGGGCATTTTGAAATTAGCCTGACCTTACCTGACCTGACCTAACCTAACCTAGACCGCATCAGACTACCGGGACCTAACCTGGGCAGACTACCGGGACCTAGCCTGGGCAAACTACCGGGAAATAACCGTGGTAAAGTACAGAAAATGACCGGGCCAAAGTACTGGGACCTAGCCGGATCTGGCAACACTGCTACAAAACGGTAATTCTTTCAATAAATACCGACTAATTTCCAAATTATGTTTGTAAAATGGGGCATATCTCGAAAACGGGGCATCTCCAAGAGAAACACCACAGATGAAAAGTGTCTTAGAATGGTCCAAAATAGTGGGTAATGATACTAAAATATACAATATAGTGAACCCAGTTCTTCTGTAAATTTACCGTAGTTTGCCCAGGTTGGGTCCCGGTAGTCTGATGCGGTCTAGGTTAGGTTAGGTTAGGTCAGGTAAGGTCAGGCTAATTTCAAAATGCCCCATTTGAATATGCCCTATCTTGGAAATGGGGCATTTGTGGAGGAAATGCCATTGAGGAAAATAGTCTTAGAATGGTCTAAATAAGTGGGTAATGAAGGTAGAAAAAACGTACGCAATAACGGTAATACTTTCAATATTTACCGATATATTTCATTTGTAATTGATATGAACTTAATATATATAATACTATACTGCACTTTAATATAAGAGGAACATATAAGAGGCGCTCTTATTACGTGTTTACAATACACAGCTGATATGATTCTTCTTCCCCATTGGCTGGAAAAAGCGGGAACTATTTGAAAGCTCCTTCCTGATTGGCTAAAGGACATAGAAACTCCGAGAGGATTTAGGAACTCCTAAGTGTTAGGAAGGGTTTAGGAACTCCCCAGAATGTTTTGAGTATGGGCACTTAGGAAACGAGATAGGAGTTCCTAACCTGTTCCTACACTAGGCATTCCTAAGTGAGATAGGAAGGCTAATTTAGGAACTTTTTGAGTATCCGGCCCCTGGTAGCTAATGTACCTTCACTGCTTATATACATTTCAAACTCAATATTTACAGAATGGCTAGAGTGACTGTTGCCTGTGAATGGTCAGTTTGATTCTGTACCTACTTCTCTCTTTTCGTGTGAAAGGAAAAGTGGGCCTTGGTGGAGCCCAACCCTTTCCTATCTCTCTCTCTCTCTCTCTCTCTTTCTCTTTCTCTCTTTCCTACTCTCCTATGAAGGGGAGGTAGGAAAGGTTAATGTCTTTTGTATGACCTGAGAGCACCTGGGTGTGTGTGTGTGTGTATGGGTGTGTGTGTGTCCAACCTGACCAGATGGCCTGCTTTCTAACTGTAAACAGATTGGAAGTATTTTTAGAGTGACCCTTGTCCAGTTGACCCTCTTAAAGGTTTTATGGTGTGTACTGTACACCCCGGGCTCTACTACAAAGACTCTCCTTGAGGTAAGATGGGGACAAACTGCCTGTATTGGCAAAGAGAGGTTTAACATATCAGATTGACCTATATATTTAAAGGACTTTAAGAAATGCCATAAATAAAATATTACCTCAGTGGAATTAAATCTCAATTTCTTCCCTCTATAATATGTTTAGACAGCGCAGTTAGACTTTTTCTTCTTGTTACTGTCCTAATAATGAAAGTTTCAAGGGTCAGACTAAACTAACAGGCCGTCCATGACTTTATTATTATTATTACTTCTGGACCGCTTGTACCATTGATACTGATGTTTAATTTGTTATTAGATTGATGACCAATGATTGATATGTTTAACTCATACCCTTTGCTTAACAGCTAATCTCTATTGTATTCAATTTTCATTGTATTTAAAAGAATAATTTATTTTCTTCTATTTTCATTACTTTCATTTGAGTAAGAGTATTTGGCACAAACTATGTTATTTTGTGCTTGTTTTGCATAAATACGCGTACTGTACATAAAGGGTGAATATTTTTATTTACGTTTTAGCCCATTTTAGGGTAAATATTTGATCATTTAAACTGAAAAATAATTATTCTAGCATGAACAATAAATCTTTTATCACAATAGTCTGTAATGGCTCATGACTGGCTGGTGCCCATGCCACCCATAATCACGTATTATGTATGTTTAATCAAATCATACTTTATCTTTCTGTATTCGAGTTGCTTGATGTTTGTTATACGCTAGACTATGCAAGATTTATTCTCATATATATACTAAATAATTACCTGAAAGCGGATAAGGAGAGAGAGAGAGAGAGAGAGAGAGAGAGAGAGAGAGAGAGAGAGAGAGATCGCCAACCTATGATGAATACATTTTGATAAACATAACAAAAATAATTAACATATTGTTATCCAGATACCCATACATAAAATACTTAACTATAATGGATGGAGAGTGGATACAGGATTATCAGTGATGTGGTATTATTATCCATAGTAATATATATCAGCCTTTGAGAGCCATGTAACATTGTACAGAAATTGTTGATTGATGTAAAGAAAACGAATTTGACTGATTATTTATGTAGACTATTCCACATTTTCAGGTTAGGTGCCCCATTTTACAATCGATTTAATGAGCTAACTCTACAACTGGATGCTGCAGGGATAACAACATATTGGTTGTGGGAGTTGATTGCGCAACGAATCAAAGAAAATAAAGCAAAATCCAAAGATGCTACAAATTTGCTTATAACAAAAATGGTAGAGGTACGCATGTTTCCATTTTATTTCTTGTCTCATAATGCTGGCATTTTCAGTGTTTCATTGGAGTTTCCCTTCTCTTGCAGAAAGGCATGTTTGTTCTCAGGAAGGTTCAACTATGTGGTGAATCATTTATGTATAATATTATTGGTGTTCATACTTTGTCTTGTTGTGTTGCATCTAGGAACTCTTTCAAATGCAGGTGTTTTATGGATCCAAGTCATAATGGATGACTATCAATTTCAGAAGGAGGAGGCTGAAGACACCAGCCGAACTGGTAGTACTCCAAGGGTGGATGGTGATTAGTGATAGGGAGAGTTGAAACTCCCGTGGCACCTGTCTGTCCACCTTTGTTTGATGTTGTTCGTAGTGCAACACTTCCTGTATTTACATCATACAAACTAGAACACCACCTGTCCTCGACTAAACCTTACCTCCTCTTCCTCACTAAAACCCAGGAATCAGTAGTAACTGACAACAACCCCTTTTCTGTCTTCTACTTTCTCTAATTTCTGTTACGACATGTTACGAGTTACGCAACAAACGCACTTGCTCTCGTGTTTTCAAACCTGACTCTCTTGTCTATCTGAATTCTTCGAATCTATTCTTAACTCCAAATTCAAAAGCACAATATTCGTCACGACTTTTTTATATATCAACATTTTGTTTTCCGTCAGGGACGCTCTACTGGCGATCTTCTATCTCACCTTCCTGATTCCTCTAGTCATCCTCTATTCGGAACTTCGGTGAAACTTTTACTGTTGCGTTAGATATATCTAAAGCTTTTGATAGAGTCTAGCACAAAGCATTAATTTCTAAACTGCCCTCAATCGGTTTCTATCTTTCCCTCTGCACCTTAATCTCTGATTTCCTTTCTGGCCGGTCTATAGCGGCTGTTGTAGATGGTCACTGTTTTTCTAAGTCTATCAACAGTGGTGTTCCTAAGGGTATTGTCCTATCACCTACTCTCTTTCCTCTTTTCATTACTGACCTTCTCAGCTGTACTTCCAACCCTATCAACTCATATGCTGATGATTCCACCCTACAGTACTCCACTCAGTTTGAGAACCATCCATTCCAGCAGCTCCTCTCCACACCACGTTATATGCAGTGGCACGCCTGACTTCTGATCTTTCCTTCATCTCTGACTGGGGCAGACAAAACCTTGTAGTTTTTAATGCCTCTAAAACACAGTTCCTTCATCTTTTAACTCGTACTAATCATCCAAATAACTATTCCCTGTTCAGCGATACACAACTCGAATTTTCTTATTCTCTTAATATTCATGGAGTGTCTTTCTCTCACAATCTCTCTTGGAGAGATCATATTACCTCTTGCTAAAACTACCTTAAAGAAGTTAGGTGTGCTGTGCACATTCCGTGAATACTTCTTACCTACACTGTTGCTGTCTCTATACAAAGGCCTCATCCGCCCATGTATGAAATATGGCTCTCATGTGTGGGGTTGCTCAACCTTTACAACACTCCTGGACAAGGTGAAATTAAAGGCCTTTCGTCTCATCAACTCTCCTCTTTTTATTGGTTCTCTACAACCACTCATCGCTACAAAGTTGCATCACTCTCTTTCTTCCATCGCTATTACGCTGGACATTGATCTTCTGAACTCTCTCAATGTATGCTTCATCCCTTCAGGAAAGCATGCAACACGCGCCAAGCCACTCGATCTCACCCATTTTCTCTCCAGCTCCCTAATGAAGAATTGACTGGTACTCTCAGTCTTTCATATACACAACTGGTCAACTCTGGAACACTCTACCTTCATCCATCTTTCCACCTTACTACGACTTATGCTCCTTTAAACACAATGTATTATGACACCTCGAACAAAACTGGACAAGTGAGAACGATAAGCGATGTTTCAGACTTCAGTCTTCATCTTCATCAATATAGAAAAAACAGATGAAGCCGACTACTATCACAATCGTGTCTTTCAATGTCAGTGTATAAATGGCTCGTAATATAATCAACATAATTATTTATACTTTTGATAATATTGATCCATTATTTTCTGTTTTTCTCTCTTTTGCAACCATTACAAGAATTTTTTTCCTAGAAATGGCGGATGCTACAGAGCTTGTTAGCCCTGACGGCGCCCCATCTGTGTAGCATCTATGTAGGGTCGAAGGTCGACAGTAGGTACAGGATGATGCCAGGCAGGAGGCCGAGGACTGGAGGCCGCAGCCTTAGCCAGGGTGTAGGCCCGCTCATTCCCATCGACACCCACATGGACCAGGACCCAACAAGATGTGACTCTGCGGCCACAACATCCCAGGAGGACAAGCCACTCAAGAATGGCCAACATCATGGGATAGGAAGGGTTAAAACTGCTCAAAGCCTGCAAAGCACTACAGGAATCGCAAAAAAATAGTAAAAGAAGGCTACAGGAGAGTAGAAATTACTTGGAGGGCATATAAAATGGCCAAGAGCTCAGCAGTAAAAATAGACATGACAGAAGAGAGCCTGCCGCCATGACAAGAGTCAGGAAAGACAGTCCTAAAACCAAATTCAGCATCAGAATTTGACCCATCAGTGTACACAAGGAGGAACCCCCTGTGAGGAAGAAACCCCCTGCAACCACTGAAAAGCTCCTTAAGAAAGAGCGCAAGGCGACCCTGCAGGCCATAGGCATGGAGTTGCTGCAGGATGCCATATTGACATGTAGTGTCATAGGCTTTCTCTAAATTGAAGAATACACTAACCAGGTGTTGATGTCGTGCAAAAGCCTTACGAAAGCCAGAGTGGGACAGAGACAGGAAACCACCCTGTTCCAGAAAGTAGCCTACACCAGTCTTACATTCATTAATTTGATTTATTTATTGATGCCATTAGGCATCTGGCGGCGCAACAGCAATGGTCATATACCGCCCAACATAAAAAGGTCATCTACATCATTAATAAAATATGTACAAAGATTAAATAATTTTCACTACCTCGAAAGGAAGAAGCAGCATGAATAAAACCCACGTCTTCCAAAAAATCATATATTAATGAAATAACCTACTTAAGTTAGATATATAAAAGAATTGAAATATTAACGAAAGAAACATTAAACTTTAACTACCTAAAAATTAATAGCCATAAATACAATAAAATTCACAATTTGTGGAGAAGGCCAGCCTCCGCCACATAGGAGAGGGTGTTCCCTCCCACACTACAAGCCTCCTCCCCGAGCACCTGGGAGAGGTGCCTACGACGAAGGTCCCCAAGGCTGGGACACTCGACAATAAGATGCCGTACTGTCAAAGGGACCAAACAATCATCACAGTAGGGAGGGTGAGCCCTCTCCAATAAAAAGCCATGAGTCAATAATGTGTGGCCAATGCGGTGACGGACAAGAGCCGTCTCCCACCGGCGGGACAGGCCACTGTAGCTCCACAAACCAAGGCACTGGCGGATGTCGCGGAGCTTGTTAGCCCCAATGGCGTCCCATCTGTCCTGCCAGCAGAAACGAACGGTAGCATCTATGTAGGGTCGAAGGTCCACTTCAGGAACAGGATGCAGGAGGCCAGGAATTGGAGACCACAGCCTTAGCCAGGGCGTTAGCCAGCTCATTCCCATTAATAACCACATGGGCCGGGACTCAACAAAAAGTGACTTTGCGGCCACGACGACCCAGGACATGCCACTCAAGAATGGCCAACACCAGGGGATGGGAAGAGTTAAAATTGCACAAGGCCTGCAAGGCACTACAGGAATCGCTAAAAATAGTAAACGAAAGCTGAGGGAGAGTGAAAATCACTTGGAGGGCATATAAAATGGCCGAGAGCTCAGCAGTAAAAATGGACATGACAGAAGGGAGCCTGCCTCCACGGCAAAAGTCAGGAAAGACAACTCCAAAGCCAACTCCAGCATCAGACTTTGACCCATCAGTGTACACAGGGAGGGACTCCCTGTGAGTGAAGGCATGTTCTAAAAAGAGGGAACGAGCCACTGGAAGAGGAAGAGATTCCTTCTTGTCTGTAAAGCAGGTGCAGGGGTAAACTTCTGGAAGAAGCCATGGAGCCACCCTGGGGACCCTAACAGGACAAATCTGGAAGTCATCTATGCCCATCTCCTCCATAGCCTTCCTGACCCGGAAGCCAAAGGGCCATGGTGTACAAGAATGTAAAAGGTAGTACTGAGACATGATATCAGATGACACCGCCAAGCAGGGAAGGGAGTCAGGAAGTCGATGTAATCGATGCCAACAACGAACCATCAAGGACTGGTGACGGAGATCAATAGGTGGCTCATTAGCGTCCACCAGGAGACTGGGGATTGGGGACGACCTGAAGGCTCCGGTCGCCAGACGTACTCCAGCATGATGAACAGGGTCTAAAACTCTGAGACGGGCATTGGTGGCAGAAGAGTACACCTCACACCCATAGTCGAGATTTGACCTAATAAGAACATGGTATAGGCGGAGGAGGGTGGCCCGATCAGCCCCCCAGGATGTATGGCCCAGGACCCTCAACAGGTTAAGAGCCTTGAGGCAAGAAACCTTAAGTGTACGTAAGTGGGGAACCCAAGTCAAACGTTTGTCAAAAAGGAGACCCAAAAAGCGAGTCTCCTCGACACAACGTATCCGATGACCATACATGAATAGGTCCGGATCGGGGTGGACCCCTCGGTCCGGCAGAAGTGCATAGCAACTGTCTTGGAAGGAAAAATTCGAAACCCATGAAAACCAGTCCAACGTGACACCCTGTCAAGGGCAAGCTGCATGCGCCGCTCCGCCACTGACATACGGGAAGCAGCAAACCAGACTGCTAGGTCGTCAACGTACATCGAGTTAGCTATACGGTCTGGAAGGGATGAGGCAATGGCATTAATTGCTACTGCAAACAATGTGACGCTGAGGACGCTTCCCTGGGGGACGCTCTCCTCCTGTGCAACAGATGCTGAGTGGGTTGTACCAACCCTCATAGAAAAACTGCGACCACTAAGAAACTCTTAAGAAAGCGTGGAAGGCGACCCCGCAGACTATATAAATGGAGTTGCTGCAGGATGCCATATTGCCATGTAGTGTCATAGGCTTTCTCTAAATCAAAGAATACACAGACAAGGTGTTGATGTCGTGCAAAGGCCTCACATGCAGCAGCTTCCAACCTGACCAGAGCATCTGCAGTGGAACGGTGTTTACGAAAGCCAGACTGGGACGGAGACAGAAAATCACCCCGTTCCAAGAAGTATACCAGTCTGACATTCACCATCTTTTCAAATAGTTTACAGAGACAGGAGGTTAAGGCAATTGGTCGATAATTGAGGGCAACATCAGAGTCCTTGCCCGGCTTGAGGATAGGAAGGATGGTAGCAACCCTCCACCCAGAAGGGAAGACACCCTCCAACCAGATTCTGTTATATAAAGCTAAAAGAAATGAGATGGCCTCCTCACCCAAGTGTCGTAACATTGCATATAGGATGTTGTCTGGCCCAGGAGAAGTATCGCCGCAGAGAGAGAGAGCAGAATGCAGGTCTCTCAGGGTGAATATATGGTTATAACTTTCATTCTCATTCCCTGAGAAATCCAGGACAGTACGCTCCTTGGCTCTTAACTCATGACTGACAGCCAGAGGTCGAGAGTCACGGCTGGAGACTTTTGCAAAAGCCTCCGCCATGGTATTGTCCACCGTCAAACTATCCATGATCTTAATTCCATTGACCTTAAGTACAGGTGGAGTACTAGGAGAATACTTCCCCGCCATCTTACGGACTCTCCTGAGCACTTGGGTGAGTGGAGTTTTAGTATTAATTGAAGACACATAGGCCTTCCAAGATGCACGTCGGGCCTCTTTGAAGACTCGTCTAGCCCGGGCCCTTGCCCGTCGGAAATCCTCTAAAAGAGTTGGGTCCCCACGATTGCGACAAAGGCGAGAGAAAGCAGTTCGCTTTTCCCGCACAGCAGTGGTGCAGACTGGTGACCACCAAGGGACAGGACGTTTGGGAAAGTAGCCAGAAGTTCTAGGGATAGAGTTGAGAGCAGCAGAGTGGAGCATATCATTGAAATATGTTACAGCCTCGTCAGAGCCACCGAAATCGGCTACCGAAGAGACCGAAGAAGGTAGCTCTCTAAAAAACTGCCAGTCAGCCTTCTCTAATTTCCACCTAGGAAGACGAGACTGTGGTTCATACCTGTTACCTTCTAAAAGTATAGGGAAATGGTCACTGCCATATAAATCAGGCAACACTCTCCAAGTAAAATCCAACGGAGCACTGGGTGAGCAGAGGGAAATGTCAATAGCGATAAAAGTCCCAGTAGGGCTATTAAAATGTGTCACATCTCCCGTATTTAAAACCCCTAATCCCTCATCCTCAATAAAAAAAGGCAATAACACACCCCTGGGGTTGACCGAACTGTCACCCCAAAGAGGACGACGACCATTAAAATCACCCAATAGAATAAAGGGACAGGGAAGGTCCCGTACAAGACGGTTGAGATCACCCCTCTCAACTGTAACACTGGGAGGAAGGTATAGACTGCACATAGTGTACGGGCGGTCCATAAATACCTTAACTGCAACAGCCTGGAGCGGAGTGTCAAGCTCCAGGCTCGTGCATGGAATATCTCGGCGAAATAGGATGGCAGAGCCACCATGGTGACCCTGCCCTTCATATGAATTGGAATAAAATGCAGAGTATGATGGAGGACTGGCAGGAATGTAGTCCCCAAGCATTGTCTCTTGGAGAGAAACACATGCAGGAGAGAAGCTAGAGAGAAGAACGCGCAGTTCCTCCCAAGAAGCACGCAAGCCACGGCAATTCCACTGAAGGACCTTGAACGGTGTTACTTTAGTACTGATTTTTGGGAAGCCTCACGGAGGTACTTCCCACTACCACCTCGACCTGAGGGTTTACTCAAACAATAAGATTTGTCTAATCCTGGGCCACTAGAAGAAGAGCGAACCCGAGGAGTAGTACTTGGGGCAGTAATTGGGACCCGTTGACGAGTCCCTGAAGCATCTGATATGTTAGAAGAAGATAAAGGTATATGAGCTGGGATATTCTTTGAAACAATTACATTGGTTTTGTCCTGTACAGCAGTGGTATCACTGACACAGGCAGATACATCAACATCCATAACACAGGTGGTAGAATCACTCCGCTGCTCAAGCGGAAGAGAAAGTGAATCTTTTGAAGTCACAACATCCGTAGCATCCACATTAACTTCATGCCCCTCTGATGATCCCGAAGGAAGCTTGCGAGGAGGAACTTCTGTTGAATCAAGAGATTCATTAGAGCCACAAGAACGCTTCTGGTGAAATTGAGAGGAAACTATGGATGAGTCCACAGAGATGGTTGCCTTACAAGGTGGAACATCTATAGAGTCAAGTGCCTCAGAGGAACCACGAAGGCGTCTCTGTGGCAGTTTAGGTGACTTAAGTTTCCTTTTGGGAGAGCGTGTGGCAGTGTGAACCTCTACCACATGGACACCTTTAGCTAAAGTCTGAGAATTGTCATCAGTTGAAGGGTCACCAGAATGAGTGTCTGATAAAGTTTCCAAGACAGAGAAACTATTATGTAGTGTAACCTTAGAAACGCTCTCACTTGAGCAAAAAGCAGCTGCCTCTTGAGAGGGTTGAGAGGCTGCTGCAACCAATTTAGGGCGAAGGGAGGAGGCGTATGTCTTCACACCACCATCCTTCTGTCGCCTGAAGTTGAGTTGCCGTCTGGCACTACCTATGCTAATGAATTGGGTATTAGCCAAGTGGAGGATATCCTGCTCAAGGAGGTACATCTTACATTGGCGAGAACGCAAGGGGTGAGCATCTCTGCAGTAAAAGCAGTAACTCTCTGACCGACACTCAGAAGTAAGATGTGAGTCAAGAGCAGAACAATTACCACACCGGAAACGGTTGTTGCAGTTCCTCCTCCCATGACCAAACTCATAACAACAGAAACACTGTAGGGGATGCTCAACAAAAGGCTTTACCTCAAATGAGGAAATGAGGTGGGGTTAATGTTAATGCAATCTGGGATATGCGAGCCATAGAAGGTGAGGATGATCATATTTTTACTGCCTTTTATCTTTATTACTTGTTGGACACTGTCTGGGCACATAGCGAGAATGTCCTCTTCTGAGAATTCATACAGGTCCTCATTATATATACGCCCCTTGCTATAATTAAATGTTCGATGTGGTTTAATAGATTCAAACATGCTATCAGAAGGACAGGGGAGATTGAGGAGCATCATGGCCTGTGTAAGATCTTTGGCTCTGATTAAAATACCCTTACCATATTTCTTTATGTGGCCCATTGGTAATAATCCAATTTCTTTCTCCAGATACCGGGAAGCATGGATAAGGTTACCACATCCCTCCCTGTAGTAAGCCACAAACCAAAAGGGTGTAGGAACCCGACGTTCCTTTGGGACATGCTCTACAGAGTCATCAAATATATTAGGGCAGTAGTCATTGTCACTGTCAACTACATTGATGGACCGCATCATCTAAACTTTACAATGAGTATCCCCCACCGTCAGAGAATCTTTTGCCTCAAATGCTGCTTTGGCAGCAGCATTTGTATTGAAAGTAATATAGCACCGATTAGACCTACAATCACTGTCATATGTGATTCGGATTCGAAGAACTACTCCAAAACACTTAAAAAATGGAGTGGATAGCGCCATAGGAAAGGGATGCAAGTACATTCGTTAACATTAACGTGTCCAAATCGCTAACAGGGTTCTTCGACACAACACCCGACCTGCTAGGTCTAGTCTTATTTGCAGTTTTCTACATATTACCACGACCAGAGAGTGACGTCTAGAGGGCCTGGTCGACCACCGCTCGAGGAAGAGATAGGGGCTTTTCGTTATCCATATAACATTAATTTTATTAGATTGGCCCCAGGAGCCAAGAGCTACTACCTACCGGGCAGATGAGGGGACCGAGCGCTGGTCGCCATGGGCGGGGTACCTCTTCCCCCACGGGGCCACTAGTTTTAAAAAGCAGCCCCAATGGTTCGAAAGTTTGCCCACGACGGTGCTGAGACCCTCTTCCCCAACATCTCCGAGCCCAGACACCCAACCAACCAACATAGGACCGCCCCTAGAGGGCAGTCCCTCCGGAGGGCAGCGCTGTTGGCCCGTACTGGCAGCCTAATGCATGGGAACCATTTAGTCTGGTCTCTCTCTGGCGACCTTACTAGCATGGGAAGCCCTCTCTCCCCGAAATCGGGGAAGAGCAGGGGCTGGAGCCCCCTCTAGCCTAGCTCGCCAGGTCTCAGAGACACATAAGCCCCCCCACCACGTCAAGGCGGTTCCCGTTGGGGGGGTTACATTCATTATCTTTTCAAATTGTTTGCAGAGACAGGAGGTCAAGGCGATAGGTCGGTAATTGAGGGCAACACTCGAGTCCTTGCCTGGTTTGGGGTAAGGAAGGATGGTAGCAACCCTTCACCCAGAAGGGAAGACACCCTCCAGCCAGATTCTGTAATATAAAGCTAGAATAAATGAGATCGCCCCGTCACCCAAGTGTCGCAACATTGCATACGGGATGTTGTCTGGCCCAGGGAAAGTGTCGCTGTAGAGAGAGAAAGAGCAGAGTGCAGGTCTCTCAGGGTGAATATACGGTTATAACTTTCATTCTCATGCTCCGAGAAATCCAGGGCACTGCACTCGTCAGAGCTACTAAATTCTGCAACAGAAGAGACTGGATAAAAAAGCTCTTTAAAAAAACTTTCAGTCAGACTTTTCTATTCTCCACCGAGGAAAACGAAACTGCGGTTTGTACCTGTTATTTTCTAAGAGTACATGGAAATGATCACTATCATGTAAATCGGGCAACACATTCCAAGTTAAATGTAATACTGCACTGGGTGAGGAGTGGGAAATGTCAATGGTAGTAAAAGTCCCAGTAGGGCTATAGAAATGTATCACATCTTCCATATTTAAAACTCATAACCCCTCATCCTAATTAAAAGAAGCCAATAAAACTCCCCTGGGATTGATTGTACTGTCACCCCACAGAGGATGACGACCATTAACCCTTAATTCGCAGGTGTAGAGAAATTTCGACACTAGCAATCAGGTCTGGAGCACCTTGGGTGTAGTAATTTTTCGACAGCACAGTTTTTAAATTTGCGCGTTCTTTAACAAGCTAGTTTCGGCCTGGCAACAGTGAGGGTGAGAGTCAAGGGACTTTGAGATTATGTCAGTCTGAGCTGGCTACCCATCCTACAGATGTCACTTTAGTCTTCATAAGTGCATCAGGAGACAGTTAAAGATATTTCCTTTAATATCGTGTATTATCTATTTATTTAACGTAAGTGGTATACAACCTATTAGCCGTCAAATGTGTTGTTTAAATAGTGACCGCGAGTGCGGGAGTGAGGCCCGGGTGAGAGAGCTTCCTCAATAGATAGTGCCCGTGGCCTAGAGGGTAAAATCACCCAATAATATAAAGGGAGAAGGAAGGTCTTGTACAAGAGGGATGAGATCACCCCTCTCAACTATAACACTGGGAGGAAGGTATAGACTGCACACCATGTTGGGGCAGTCCATACAAAGCTTACCTGCAACAGTCTGGTGCGAAACGTCAGTCAGTTAGTCAGTCAGGACATGCCTGGAGGTCTTCTCACTCTCCTGACCAACACTCATATTTTAGTTATCTGTATCGCCGTTTCAATCGTAATGGATTCTACAGCCCTCAAAGCTACACTTGACTCTCAAAACCAAACCTATCGTAGTGTTATGGAAATATTCATTAAATAAGTGGATGAAAAAGTACAATCTATACAATCATCTGTGGTGGAACTAACAAAGAGTCTCGAATTCTCCCAAAAAGAAATAGATGACCTGAAGCAGGAAATCAAACAGCATAACCATGATAAAACTGTCAATAAAGTTACTTTCAAGAAGCTTCAGGATGACCTTCAGACAAGGGAGAAACAAGTTGACATTCTTCAGGAAAGCTGCAACAACTTAGAAGACATCAGCCGACGGAACAACTTACAAATAACCGGCTTGGATGAGTGTCCTGGAGAGACGTGGGAGCAGACAACAACTAAGGTCACTAAACTGATGGATGATAAACTGCAGTTACATAATGTAGCAATTGAAAGAACTCATCGTGTTGGACAACATCAGGGTCAGCGTAGCCGTAGCGTCATTGCCCAACTCTCAAGGTACAGTGATCGTGAGGCAGCTCTGAGAAACGTCTCAAAACTTCGAGGCACCAATATATACATTAACGAAGACTTATGTCCGGCGTCTCAAGCAATAATAAAGGCATTAGTACCTCAACTCAAATAAGCAAGAAGTGACGGGAAAATTGCGTATTTCCGTCACACAAAACTAATTATCAAAGAGAGGTCCGATAGGCAAGGCTCTTACACTGGTGGGATAGGGACGGCTGGCCATGAGACCTTTGAAGTTGACCCTAGTGATAATATTGCGGTCTTGGGTGGTGCCTCTTGTCCTGCAGCTGATCCTTCTGGTCAGGCTGCTGATCTTGTTCGTCCTGCTGTTGGTGTTTTGATGCTGCATCAGACGGTTCTGGCGCTGATGCTACTGGTGGCACAATGCAGGCAAATCGAAAACTTCCTAAACGCGGAACAAGAAAATAACAGGTATTATAGACTAATCTATCATAGCTTTTTGTCCAGATATAAATTTCTCTTAAAATGTCTGTTCATAACAATAACCTCCCCTATTATAATTTGTCTGATCTTGACCTTAACGTACTACTGAACGAAGATGATTTTCACGATTTCCCTTCTAATGTTCTAAATAACTTGATTTTTAATCCATTGAACTACACAGGTGATGGTTTGTCTGTAGATGATAATCTTAGTATTATGGTTCGTGAGCCTGATTGTGAGTATCATTTTGGTGATGAACTAAAAATGAATCATACAGATGTTTCATCTGATCTATCTACACTCTCTCATAATATTGGCAGTGTTCCCCTGCATTTAGAAGCTGTTGTTGATCAGTGTTTAAACTCTTTTAATGTAAAGTATTGAGCCTTTGTGAGACTGGGCTAAATGACAACATATCACCTCTTTATAATATTAATGGATATATTCACTATTTTAATAATAGGAATACTCAGGGCGGTGGTGTGGCTATCTACCTGATTGAGTCATATCAAGGTCGAGTGCTTCATAACATTTCACTCCAACTACCTCGTATTGAATCATTGTTTGTACAAGTTTCTCAACCATCTAATTGTATAATTAGAGTTCTGCATCGCCACCCTAATTCTCGTATTAATTATTTTCTTGTTTCAATGGAGTATATTCTTGATTTTTTTTGTCTGATAAAAATGTAAAATGCTCTATTATGGGCAATTTTAATATTAATCTTTTAAATCACGGTGAAGCTTGTGTTCATGATTTTTGTAATATTTTATTATTTCGCCTTTTGTTATCCCATAACAACTTGGCCAACCAGGGTAACCAACACCTCGGCAACGCTGATCGACCACATATGGACTAATGATTTTATGCGATACAAACACAGTGGTGTTATTTATGCTTCGATAAGTGATAATTTTCCCATTTTTAGCGTATTTTCTTGCCTGCATAATCACACTGCTAGATCGTACGTCCCTGTGCGCAGAAGAAAATTTTGGATGCGTGCATAGATGCTTTTAGATCTGATTTATTAAATTATAAATGGGAATATGATGTTCGTGATAATGATGTTGATGCTAATTACAATGCATAAATGGAAACTTCCTCTTATTATGAGGATGGTCATCGAAAAACATTGTGATAAACCATACATGCCATAAAAAGGTCCATTAAGCATAGAAATAAATTGCAGGAACTACAGGCAAAATGGCCTCTAACATATGGCCAGTCATTTAAAAGATATAGTAATATTCTAAACAGCGTTATAAGAAAGACCAAAGAGAAATATTATCAGGAATATCTTAATGAACACTCTGGCGATGCTAAGAAATCATGGGGTGTAATAAACAATATATTGGGACGCAGTACTAAACCAAAACTTCCATCTACCTTTACTCTTGTCGATAAAACTGCGTCAGATTTTCAAGAAATAGCCAATAAATTTAATGAATTTTTCTGCCAGGTTGGTGCCAATCTAGCGGCGGAAATTCCCGAAGCCACAGATCCTTTCGAAAGTTATAGGCCCGAACCTGTTATGTTTTCTTTCTATCTGCAACCTTCTTCCTGCTTAGAGATAAAAGGTACTATCAAGAGTATTAAAGGATCATTATCTGGTCAGGACGACGTAAATATAATAGTTATAAAAAAATGCATTGATGAAATCACTCCCTTTTTAGAATATATCATTAACAGTTCCTTCGTGAACGGTGTATTCCCCAGTGAATTCCTAATAGCGAGAGTGGTAACAGTCTTTAAAAAGGGAGACAAATCATCTTATTTAAATTATAGACCTATTTCAATACCTGTATTTAGCAAATCTTTCGCAAAAATTATGACTAAAAGACTACTTAATTACCTTACACAACAAGGTCTCCTCACTAAGTTTCAGTTCGGTTTCAGACCAAACTATTCCAAAAATCTTGCCATCCACTACTTATGTAATAATATCTATCAAGCCATTGGAAATAAGAACTATCAAATTACTGTGTTTTGTGACCTCAGCAAAGCATTTCACACAATTCCTCATGATATCCTCTTAAAGAAAATAGAAATTTATGGTATACGTGGTCAGGCTCTTAAATGGTTCAGCAGTTATGTAAGTCACAGAAAACAATACACAATAATACATAATACACGATCTTCATTAGGTTCAGCTACGTTTGGTGTCCCTCAAGGTTCAGTTTTAGGACCAATACTCTTCTTAATTTATATTAATAATATTTTTCGCACCAGTAATCTATTAATTTTTTTACTTTTCGCTGACGACACCAGGTAATGATGATCTCGCTCTTTTTGCAGACACACTTAATGCTAAACTTGTGTTTGTCAACAGGTGGTTCAGGAGTAACGGTTTAACACTAAATATCAGTAAGACATGTTTTGTGGTTTCTCGTCCCTTAAGTGAGCGTTTACTGGTGACATAATTTTCATATCTAATGGGTAGAGACAGGAGGGAGGTAGGGGGGAGTGGCGTCATTGCCATGTTGACGTTTCTCTATACTTTTTTTTTTTTAATCTACTTTGTTCTCATTCTGAATTATACTATTCTGTTAATAATCGTTAGGTAAGTAGTTATTCTACAGACGTATGTAGGGTGGTGTAGCAACATGGGGAAACAGCTCAGCGCTGGTAGGTGTTATAGAATTTATTCAAATCGTTGTTATATTCGGGAAAAGAGAAATTCATTGTACTATACATACAGCTTCTTTTATTATATACAAAATATAAACAGAAAACAGTTTCAAATAGCACATACATGGAAAATACGAGAGAGAGAGAGGCATGTACTGAGGTTCATTTGGTAGCATGGCAAGTGGTAAAACACGAAGTCTGCCACACCCAGAACGGACTCCTTAGAGCGCAAGGACTATAGTGGTTTTCTACTAGACAAGGGATAACAACTCACCAAATTCGCTAAAGGCTCTTTAACAAGAATAATGTTTTCACTCTTTTTCTCAATGATATAATTTACATGGCTTAATACATATTGCTCTCTGTTCTGTGCAACTCTCTTCTACTTTTGGTTTAGAATATTTTATTTCGTTGCACTGTCTTATTAGTTTCTTTTTTGCTTCATTTGTTTTCCAATTACTGTAGCTAGCTTCGTCGTCCATTTCACGTCCTCTCTTCTGCTTATATAAACAGCACATTGCCATTTCTTTCGCTTGGTTAACTACTGTTACCCTGTTTGATGTGAAAATATGCTCAATGTCGTTTACAGAAATTATGAGACCACAAATCTCAACATTTTAATTAATATTTTATCTTGATGAAACCCATGAAATCTGAGTATCTGAAACTTATCAGCTATCCTGTTTACTATCTTATAGTGCCAGATTTATTTACAAAAAGAAGATGTGTGATATGAAAAATTAACAAACCAAACAATCATCATGAATCAGAGTTGTTGTGGTCAATGTTTTCGTCTCTGAATCAGCATTTACTTGACAGCTTCTGAGTTGAGCTGTACTGAGATCTTACTGGATGTTCAGGGACACGAGAACTGAATTGCACTCCGCAGAAGGTTAGGTGGACTTCATATACCTTCATATACCTTCATCTTCTTCTAACATATCAGATGCTTCAGGGACTCGTCTACGGGTCCCAATTACTGCTCCAAGTACTACTCCTCGGATTCGCTATTCTTCTAGTGGCACACGATTAGACAAAACTCATCGTTTGAGTAAAATTTTAGGTCAAGGTGGTAGTGGGAAGTCCCTCCGTGAGGCTTCCCAAAAATCCGTACTAAGGTAACACTGTTCAAGGTCCTTTAGTGGAATTGCCGTGGCATGTGTGACTTTTAATTGGGATAGACTACACGTTGTTCTTTCTTGCTTCTCTCCTGCATGTGTTTCTCTCCAAGAGACAATGCTTGGGGACTACATTCCTGTCAGTCCTCCAGTATACTCTGCATTTTATTTCAATTCATTTGAAGGGCAGGGTCACCATGGTGGCTCTGCCATCCTAGTTCAAAGCGATGTTCCATGCACGAGCCTGGAGCTTGACACTCCGCTCCAGGGTGTTGCAGTTAAGGATTTTATGGACCACCGCTACACTGTGTGGAGTTTCTACCTTCCTCCCAGTGTTGCAGTTGAGAGGGGTGATCTTATACGGGACCTTCCCTCTCACCACTGACAACATGGACATGGAAGATGAAGGGGAATGGCAGATGGTGAATAAGAGGAAGAGGAAGAGGAGGACTGACAACCCACCAGTTACTGTGGACCTTTTTCACCAACACATCTCTCTTTGCCATGACCCCGACATCTTCCAGATCAGGGAAGTCTGGTCCAGCAGGACGACACCAGGGCCCAGCTTCTCAAATTTAACATCAATTACCACCTTCGGCAATGGTACATATGTGGCAGGAGAGAGAGGAAGGAAGGAACGAGAAGAAAATAAAATTAAATGCTGCCTTAATGCCCAAATTATGGGTGATTAAAAAAAAAAAAAATCTTTGCAGGTAGGAACAGCACAGATATTCGGCATTGTAGTTTTTTTTTTTTTTTTTAGTTTTATAATATTGGGCTCGCATTGCACATGGCGAGGGATAAATCAAAGTTATTTTCCGTGTACCCCCACACAAAGTGACCTTGACATCCTTGAATTTGTCGGGGGGGGGGGGACTTGAGATTATTGTGTATTTGAAAACGAGAGTGATTGTGTGTGTGACCCATTTCACATGGTACTCTGTCTTTATTTATAGTATTCAGCTTCTTTTCTCTACCTCTGACACTAGAGTCTCCTCCCCACCATTTAAAAAAAAAAAAAAGGAAATTAGGTACTGATAATGATAATGTTCATGTTCTTGGTACAGGAGCGGTGTGGGCTGGTGACGCCGTGGATAGTGGCCAACATATCCTTCATGGCGCTAGAGGCTGTCTGTTGTATGTACTCCAATGTGCTCAGGGACCATGTAAATAAGGTACGTATCAGAGGAGACCACATTATACCAATAGACTCTTTATATACAATGATTAAATAGTTGTATCCAACACTTTATTTTACAGCCAGTCACTCATTGAAAGTACTAAATGTTTTCACAAACTTGTTAGCCAAATACCATACAGACTAAGTAACTTACTGAGCCTGTGTTATAATGATAATGCTAAATTAATTAATCTTAATATTGGAGGCCTACTGTTTTAACACTCAGGGCCGTAGACAAAACGATAATGGTGATGACAATGGCCTGATACTGGTACGTTGACTCCATTGACATATTACAGAGCCATCATATCGGTACTGTGCCATCGTCAATACCACTGATATTCTTGCTTAAGACCCTCAGTCAGTCAACAAAGTACATATTGAAACCAGCCATTAACCCTTAAACCGCGGATGACGAGAATTCTCGTCAAAGCAGATTTTTTTAATTTTGCACCCCATAACATGGTTGTCTCGGGTGGCAACACTAATTTTGGGCTGGTAGGGAGTAGCCATAGTCCAGCCACTCACCTCCTGCCAGGGTTGAACTAAGAGTGAGGGTGGAAGGACGTATTTCCTGTAAATACCACATATGTATGTACTTAGATATGTAAATAGAATATAAAAGTGAATTTTGAGTTGATGTCAGCCTGAGCTGGCTACCCATCCTATAGATGTCACTATGGTCTTCACAAGTACATCAGGAGACGGCTAAGGGTTTGTACTTCAACATCCTGTCATTTATTTATGTAGTGTGTGAGGTTTACAAGCTATTAGCCATCAAATGTGTTGTTTAAATAGTGAACGTGAGTACGGTAGTGAGGCCTGTAAGACACAGCTGACACGAAATATAAGGCCGGCTTAATGGTTAAGTCCAGTTGACGGCATGTCCGACCTGCCACAGGAAGTCCTAGGGGCAGGATATTTTGCAAATACCAATTCTGTACCAATTTCGCTAATTTGGGTGGATTTTTTTTTTGCCGGCTCTAACTCGGAGTTTCGTGGTACTACCGCACGAGGCACTCGATGTTTATCCTACCACTGTGATGGCTGAGGCTGGAGACAATATTTCGGCCACTTCCGAATCGGTGCCCTCCACTGTTCCATTTGTAAATCCCAACCCATGTGCATGTTCCCGGTGACCTCATGCAAGGTTATATAACTCTTCAATTGAACGAAAACTGCTGTAATGTCAAAAAGGGGGGGGGTGATGAGTGGCGCCTCACTTCCAAGCCAACACCACTGCAAGCCAGCAAAATCAAGTTCATAAACACTGTAGCTTAGGCGTATAGATTAAGTAAAATTGAGCGTTTCTTACAATATCTCTCGGAGATGGCGGTAGCATATAGCCCAGACCAGCAACGAGGTGGCGGTCTGTTTGACGCTACTTGCCAGACTTATGGGTTAAGAGGGAAATACACATTTAGTACACTCGCAATCCAAAATATATATCCAGGCTTGCTTCGAATAGCCTGATCGAGTATTAAACGAGTTCAAGAAAATAGAAAGCAGGATATATAAGCGTTGTAATTGGTTCACTATCATGTCAAATGATTCGAAACTTCAACAAAACCTCGATACAAATTTTGTATTGCGAGTGTACATTAGGGCACCTTGATTCCTCCAAACTATTCCAAGCAACAGGTCACCATTATTTTTGTTCATCTGGTCTACTTGGGATGAATTAAAACTCTCTAATATTCGAAGAGCGTATTACCCCCTAAATTTCTTAGGCAATAAGTAACGTTCCATTCCTTCAACCATTATTTATCATATTATCCTTTAGAATTCCGCATTATTATTTTTCATTCGTCTTTACATAGCATATTTTCATTTTCTTTTCCTATAAAGAATATGGTATACGTGTTGGTACAGGGAAGTGAATTGATTCCTCCCAAGTACGCCAGGAAGTGGGACCAGATTAACCAAATGCAGGTGGCCTGTTGCTTGAAATAGTTTGGAGAAATCAGTTGCTCCAGATTAAAGTTACAGTACTGTACTAACCCCTTAAATGGTTTGCATCCTTGAAAATTTCACCAGTTTCATGACTTCTTTTCTAATCTGTGTAATTCAACCTCACGCTTTCGTCTTTACAGATTAGAGTTTAGTCTTTCTCTTTTCTTCACAGATCTTTTTACCTCATATTTTTCCTACCCACCCATTTCCTCCACATTCCTTCATCCCTCATTTACCTCCATTTTATTCTATCCTATTCTCTCCATTTGTCCCATCCCCGTTATTACCTCATTTTTCCGACACAAGTTTTTCTCCCCATTCCTTAATTAATCCCCCATTCTCTCCACATTTTCCCCAAACCAATTATTACCGAATCTACCTCCATCAGCTAAGGATATAACTTCCCTCCTATTTTGCGATGTCGTAGTTTGCTGACAGTCTACTTTACTGGGAACACATATTTTCAAAATTAAAAAGAAGAGAAATGGAAGACTCTCCAGTTTGCTCTTGTTCTTCATTTTGGAACTTCTGTTATTATATTATGAAAAAAAAAAATAGAAATTGTATATTCAAAAAGACCTCAGTGACAAATGATAAAAATGAAGGAACCTAATATTGTGTAATCGGAATTCATTTTTGCATTACTAGGTTATGTCTGTGTCGCCTGTAGGCGACGTGTAGCGTTGTCATCTAGTGGGGCAGAAAAAAAGCAACCATCACCATAAAGTATCATTTTTTCCATCTAGTGCGACACACGTCAAGCACACAACCAACACCTCGTCATTTCACTCAATCTTAGTGCGTCATAAGAGTCACACCCTGCATCCCTGACTTCCGAGGTTGAGGTAAACAAAAAGATAATGCCTGCTGCCCTGCTGCCAAATAATAGCACACTAACAGCAGATCCAATTCCTTTTCAATGGTATTAAAACGGCACTAAATCGGTTATTACAATGGCATATTTTCCTCTTTCCTCCAACTAATTAATCTAATGCTCATCGCGTATTTCAACCTGTTTTTGGTGAGTTAGAGAATACAACGACGAAGTCCAAACTTAGAAACCCTGTCCTGAAGACAGAACATGGCAATTAATGGAAAACAAAAGAACTGATTGTTAGTGTGACAGAACATTAACCCAAACCAATTGAGAATCTAAATGATTGGTCTTCGTGAACACAGACTACACCAATCAGTTCAAATAACTAAACAAAAAATTCTGAAATTTTCACTACCGGCACTAAAAAGTTCACAATATTGCCAACTGTCCCCCTAAAAGGAGGTAATAACGCTTCACCCTCTGCTATGAAAGACCTTTACTAATCTCATACAGAGGGATTCAGTTTCCTGGCATGGTTTAGAGGAAATAGCATCCCTCCAGTATCCCCTAGTAGTATACTTCCCTTATGTTATTATGAAAAGGGTGTCCCTGATTTCAGGATTATTTGATACATAAAAAACTTCAGACAAAAACCTTTTATACACTTCTCTTAGTAGGCCCCCCCAACGGGAACCACTTTGACGTGGTGGGGGGGACTTGTGTGTCTCTGAGACCTGGCGAGCTAGACTAGAGGGGGCTCCGGCCCCTGCTCTGCCCCGATTTTGGGGAGAGATGGCTTCCCATGCTAGTAAGGTCGCCAGTGAGAGACCAGACTAAATGGTTCCCATGCATTAGGCTGCCAGTACGGGCCAACAGCGCTGCCCTCTGGAGGGACTGCCCTCTAGGGGCCGTCCTAGGTTGGATGGTTGGGTGTCTGGGCCGGGAGATGTTGGGGAAGGGGGTCTCAGCACCGTCGTGGGCAAACTTTCGAGCCATTGGGGCTGCTTTTTAAAATGAGTGGCCCCGTGGGGGAAGAGGTACCCCGCCCACGGCGACCAGTGCTCGGTCCCCTCATCTGCCCGGTAGGTAGTAGCTCTTGGCTCCTGGGGCCAAAAACACCAAATCAATGATATATGGATACAGAAAAGCCCCAATCTCTTCCTCGTGCGGTGGTCGACCAGGCCCTCGAGATGTCACTCTCTGGTCGTGGTCATATGCAGAAAGCTGCAAATAAGAGTAGACCTAGCAGGTCAGGTGTTGTGTTGAAGAACCCTGTTAGCGATCTGGACACGTTAATGTTAACGAATGTACTTGCATCCTTTTCCTATGGCGCTATCCACTCCATTTTTAAGTGTTTTGGAGTAGTCCTTCGAATACGAATCACATATGACAGTGATTGTAGGTCTAATCGGTGCTATATTACTTTCAATACAAATGCTGCTGCCAAAGCAGCATTTGAGGCAAAAGATTCTCTGACGGTGGGGATACTCGTAAAGCTCAGATGATGCGGTCCATCAATGTAGTTGACAGTGACAATGACTACTGCCCTAATATATTTGATGACTCTGTAGAGCATGTCCCAAAGGAACGTCGGGTTCCTACACCCTTTTGGTTTGTTGCTTACTACAGGGAGGGACGTGGTAACCTTATCCATGCTTCCCCAATTGGATTATTACCAATGGGCCACATAAAGAAATATGGTAAGGGCGTTTTAATCAGAGCCAAAGATCTTACACAGGCTATGATGCTCCTCAATCTTCCCTGTCCTTCTGGTAGCAAGGGGAGTATATATAATGAGGACCTGTATGAATTCTCAGAAGAGGACATTCTCGCTATGTGCCCAGACAGTGTCCAACGAGTAACGAAGATGAAGGCAGTAAAAATATGATCATAATAACTTTCTATGGCTCGCATATCCCAGATCGCATTAACATTAACCCCACCTCATTTGAGGTGAAGCCTTTTGTTGAGCGTCCTACAGTGTTTCTATTGTTATGAGTTTGGTCATGGGAAGAGGAACTGCAACAACCGTTCCTGGTGTGGTAATTGTTCTGCTCTTGACTCACATCTTACTTCTGAGTGTCGGTCAGAGAGTTACTGCTTTTACTGCAGAGATGCTTACCCCTTGCGTTCTCGCCAATGTAAGATGTACCTACTTGAGCAGGATATCCTCCACTTGGCTAATACCCAATTCATTAGCATAGGTAGTGCCAGATGGCAACTCAACTTCAGGCGACAGAAGGATGGTGGTGTGAAGACATACGCCTCCTCCTTTTGCCCTAAATTGGTTGCAGCACCCTCTCAAGAGGCAGGTGCTTTTTGCTCAAGTGAGAGCGTTTCTAAGGTTACTCTACATAATAGTTTCTCTGTCTTGGAAACTTTATCAGACACTCATTCTGGTGACCCTCCAACTGATGACAATTCTCAGACTTTAGCTAAAGGTGTCCATGTGGTAGAGGTTCACGCTGCCACACGCTCTCCCAAAAGGAAACTTAAGTCACCTAAACTGCCAAAGAGATTCCTTCGTGGTTCCTCTGAAGCACTTGACTCTATAGATGTTCCACCTTGTAAGGCAACCATCTCTGTGGACTCATCCATAGTTTCCTCTCAATTTCACCAGAAGCGTTCTCGTGGCTCTGATGAATCTCTTGATTCAACAGAAGTTCCTCCTCGCAAGCTTCCTTCGGGATCATCAGAGGGGCGTGAAGTTAATGTGGATGCCACGGATGTTGTGACTTCAAAAGATTCAGTTTCTCTTCCGCTTGAGCAGCGGAGTGATTCTACCACCTGTATTATGGATGTTGATGTATCTGCCTGTGTCAGTGATACCACTGCTGTACACGACAAAACCAATATAATTGTTTCAAAGAATATCCCAGCTCATATACCTTCATCTTCTTCTAACATATCAAATGCTTCAGGGACTCGTCTACGGGTCCCAATTACTGCCCCAAGTACTACTCCTTGGGTTCGCTCTTCTTCTAGTGGCCCAGGATTAGACAAATCTTATTGTTTGAGTAAACCCTCAGGTCGAGGTGGTAGTGGGAAGTACCTCCGTGAGGCATCCCAAAAATCAGTACTAAAGTAACACCGTTCAAGGTCCTTCAGTGGAATTGCCGTGGCTTGCGTGCTTCTTGGGAGGAACTGCGCGTTCTTCTCTCTAGCTTCTCTCCTGCATGTGTTTCTCTCCAAGAGACAAAGCTTGGGGACTACATTCCTGCCAGTCCTCCAGCATACTCAGCATTTTATTCCAATTAATTTGAATGGCAGGGTCATCATGGTGGCTCTGCCATCCTAGTTCGCCGAGATATTCCATGCACGAGCCTGGAGCTTGACACTCCGCTCCAGGCTGTTAAGGTTTTTATGGACCGCCCGTACACTGTGTGCAGTCTATACCTTCCTCCCAGTGTTACAGTTGAGAGGGGTGATCTCAACCATCTTGTACGGGACCTACCATCTCCCTTTATTTTATTGGGTGATTTTAATGGTCGTCATCCTCTGTGGGGTGACAGTTCGGTCAACCCCAGGGGTGTTTTATTGGCTTCTTTTATTGAGGATGAGGGATTAGGGGTTTTAAATAAAGGAGATGTGACACATTTTAATATCCCTACTGGGACTTTTACCGCCATTGACATTTCCCTTTGCTCACCCAGTGCTCTGTTGGATTTTACTTGGAGAGTGTTGCCTGACTTATATGGCAGTGACCATTTCCCTATACTTTTAGAAGGTAACAGGTACGAACCACAGTCTCGTCTTTCTTGGTGGAAATTAGAGAAAGCTGACTTCAGTTTTTTTAGAGAGCTAACTTCTTCGGTCTCTTCTGTAGCCGATTTTGGTAGCTCTGACGAGACTGTAACATATTTCACTGATATGCTCCACTCTGCTGCTCTCAACTCTATCCCTAGAACTTCTGGCTACTTTCCCAAACGCCCTGTCCCTTGGTGGTCACCAGTCTGCACGACTGCTGTGCGAGAGAAGCGCGCTGCTTTCTCTCACCTTCGTCGCAATCGTGGGGACCCAACTCTTTTAGAGGACTTCTGACAGGCAAGGGCTCTGGCTAGACGAGTTTTAAAAGAGGCCCGACATGCATCTTGGAAGGCCTATGTGTCTTCAATTAATACTAAAACTCCACTCACCCAAGTGTTCAGGAGAGTCCGTAAAATGGCGGGGAAGTTTTCTCCTAGTTCTCCACCTGTACTTAAGGTCAATGGAATTAAGATCATGGATGGTTTGACAGTGGCCAATACCATGGCGGAGGCTTTTGCAAAGGTCTCCAGCTGTGACTCTCGACCACTGGCTGTCAGGCATGAGTTAAGAGCCAAGGAGCGTACTGTCCTGGATTTCTCAGGGAACGAGAATGAAAGTTATAACCATATATTCACTATGAGAGACCTGCATTCTGCTCTCTCTCTCTGCGGCGACACTTCTCCTGGGCCAGACAACACCCCAAATGCAATGTTACGACACTTGGGTGAGGAGGCGATCTCATTTCTTTTAGCTTTATATAACAGAATCTGGCTGGAGGGTGTCTTCCCTTCTGGGTGGAGGGTTGCTACCATCCTTCCTTTTCTTAAGCCGGGCAAGGACTCTGGTGTTGCCCTCAATTATCGACCAATTGCCTTAACCTCCTGTCTCTGTAAACTTTTTGAAAAGATGGTGAATGTCAGACTGGTATACTTCTTGGAACGGGGTGATTTTCTGTCTCCGTACCAGTCTGGCTTTCGTAAACACCGTTCCACTACAGATGCTCTTGTCTGGTTGGAAGCTGCTGCATGTGATGCCTTTGCACGACATCAACACCTTGTCTGTGTATTCTTTGATTTAGAAAAAGCCTATGACACTACATGGCAATATGGCATCCTGCAGCAACTCCATTTATATGGCCTGCGGGGTCGCCTTCCACGCTTTCTTAAGGAATTTCTCAGTTGTCGCAGTTTTTCTGTGAGGGTTGGTACAACCCACTTAGCATCTGTTGCACAGGAGGAGGGCTTCCCCCTGGGAAGCATCCTCAGTGTCACATTGTTTGCAGTAGCAATTAATGCCATTGCCTCATCCCTTCCAGACGGTATAGCTAACTCGATGTATGTTGACGACCTAGCAGTCTGGTTTGCTGCTTCCCGTATGTCAGTGGTGGAGCGGCGCATGCAGCTTGCACTTGACAGGGTGTCACGTTGGACTGGTTCTCATGGGTTTTCGATTTTCTCCTTCCAAGACAGTTGCTATGCACTTCTGCCGCATCCGAGGCGTCCACCCGGATCCGGACTTATTCATGTATGGTCATCGAATACGATGTGTCGAGGAGACTCGCTTTTTGGGTCTCCTTTTTGACAAACTTTTGACTTGGTTTCCCTACTTACGTACACTTAAGGTCTCTTGCCTCAAGGCTCTTAACCTGTTGAGGGTCGTGAGCCATACATCCTGGGGGGCTGATCGGGCCACCCTCCTCTGCCTATACCATGTTCTTATTAGGTCAAAACTCGACTATGGATGTGAGGTGTACTCTTCTGCCACCGATGCCCGTCTCAGAGTTTTAGACCCTGTTCATTATGCAGGAGTACGTCTGGCGACCGGAGCCTTCAGGTCGTCCCCAATCCCCAGTCTCCTGGTGGACGCTAATGAGCCACCTCTTGATCTCCATCGCCAGTCCTTGATGGTTCGTTGTTGGCATCGATTACATCGACTTCCTGACTCCCTACCTTGCTTGGCGGTGTCATCTGATATCATGTCTCAGTACTACCTTTTACATTCTCGTGCACCATGGCCCTTTGAATTCCGGGTCAGGAAGGCTATGGAGGAGATGGGCATAAATGACTTCCAGATTTGTCCTATGAGGGTCCCCAGGGTGGCTCCATGGCTTCTTCCAGAAGTTTTCCCCTGCACCTGCTTTACAGACAAGAAGGAATCTCTTCCTCCTCCAGTGGCTCGTTCCCTCTTTTTAGAACATGCCTTCACTCACAGGGAGTCCCTCCCTGTGTACACTGATGGGTCAAAGTCTGATGCTGGAGTTGGCTTTGGAGTTGTCTTTCCTGACTTTTGCCGTGGAGGCAGGCTCCCTTCTGTCATGTCAATTTTTACTGCTGAGCTCTCGGCCATTTTATATGCTCTCCAAGTGATTTTTATTCTCCCTCAGCCTTCGTTTACTATTTTTAGCGATTCCTGTAGTGCCTTGCAGGCCTTGTGCAATTTTAACTCTTCCCATCCCAGGGGTTGGCCATTCTTGAGTGGCTTGTCCTCCTAGGTCGTCGTGGCCGCAAAGTAACTTTTTGTTGGGTCCCGGGCCATGTGGGTGTTAATGGGAATGAGCGAGCTGACGCCCTGGCTAAGGCTGTGGTCTCCAATTCCCGGCCTCCTGCCAGGCATCATCCTGTTCCTGCAGTGGACCTTCGACCCTACATAGATGCTACCGTTCGTTCCTGCTGGCAGGACAGATGGGACGCAGTCGGGGCTAACAAGCTCCGCGACATCTGCCAGCGCCTTGGTTTGTGGAGCTTCAGTGGCCTGTCCCGCCGGTAGGAGACGGCTCTTGTCCGTCTCCGCATTGGCCACACATTATTGACTCATGGCTTTTTAATGGAGAGGGCTCACCCTCCCTACTGTGATGATTATCTTGTCCCTTTGACAGTACGGCATCTTATTGTCGAGTGTCCCAGCCTTGGTGACCTTCGTCGTTGGCATCTCTCCGAGTACCGGAAGGGAGACGGTTCTTACAGTCTCTCCCAGGTGCTCGGGGAGGAGGCTTGTAGTGTGGGAGGGAACACCCTCTCCTATGTGGAGGAGGCTGGCCTTCTCCACAAATTGTGAATTTTATTGTATTTATGGCTATTCATTTTTAGGTAGTTAAAGTTTAATGTTTCTTTTGTTAATATTTCAATTCTTTTATATATCTAACTTAAGGGGGAAGTTTTGTGTTGGTAAATCTGGAGCAACGGAATCCTCCAAACTATTCCAAGCAACAGAACACTTATTATTTTTGCTCTTCTGGTCCTGTTTCCTGGCATACTTTGGAGGAATCATGGCACTCCAATGTACCAAAAACGAATTACCACCTTAAGTAGGTTATTTCATTAATATATGATTTTTTGGAAGACGTGGGTTTTATTCATGCTGCTTCTCCCTTTCGAGGTAGTGAAAATTATTTAATCTTTGTACATATTTTATTAATGATGTAGATGACCTTTTTATGTTGGGCGGTATATGACCATTGTTGTTGCGCCACCAGATGCCTAATGGCATCAATAAATCAATCAATCAATCAATTCTCCTAGTAGGTTTTTTATTTTATTTGTTTTCATATATAAGTTATCGGATTCAAAATTCACTGCCTTTAAGTTCTGCAAATGAGAGGTAGACCAAAAAAAAATAATAATAATAATAATAAAAAAAAAAATTACTTCTTCAGCATTAATTTTTAGGTTTGGCCCTCAAGGATTGAAGATTTAATGGGAGAACCTCTTTTTGGTAACTTAGAAGGCTACTGATACCTGCAAACTATTCCAAGAAGCAAATCACCTCAACAGGGGATTTGTCTCATGGTACAGTTTGGAGAAATGAGTGGCCCCCAATTTACCAACAATTTAATCAAATATGGACGAATACAAAAATAAAATAATAAAGATAATGAAGTTTATGCAAAAGTGAAACATAGGGGTGATCTGAATCGCTAAAGTACACATAAGGATAGACGCCTCACGTGTGTTTCCAGATTTTGATAGAATGCTTACAAAGCCTAATTAAGGACTGATGGTACTGGACAAATGCGGGCCATAATCTCTAGCCCACCTCAGTAGAAGCCCGAAATCTGAGGCAGGCGCTTTCTAGACAACAACCCACCCAAACCATCACGAGGCCACACAGACATATCTCGAACTAATAGAAGCTTTGGGTTGGCTGTCGTCCTGAAACCGCTTTCTCTAGATCTCCGGCTTCGACTTACGTAGGCTAGAGATTATGGTCCACAATTGTTTAGTACAGTACACTTGCAAACCAAAGTATGTATCCATGCTTGCTTCGAGATGCCTGAAGAAGCAATCGAATGTCAGTATAGGTTATAAAAAAAAATCCCATTAATGTATAAATGACAACTTACGCCTTGAGGACACTGACACCAGGTGAGGATAGAACACCTCTCTATAACTATGAAGTCCGGGTGGTGGGATTTTCCGCTTTAGTCAATTTCGCGCCAGTTATGCCACCTTGGCAGGGATTTATTGTGCCCACGCATCACTGCAGGGCATAACATCACCTTGAAATGGTCTGATAAACGGGGAAGATGGCACTGCAAGGATGAGAAAAGAGTTGTGGCCAACACCAGCCAGAGCAGGTGAACATTGCACCGTTGTCGAGTTAAAAGCACACACACTCACTCACACACAGGAACGTAGCCAAGAGACAAGCAAAACAACTGAACCACAATAAAAGCAATGAATCAGTAATAAAGGGAGGGATTACAGGAAGGAAATAGAAAAATATGTCTGCCTGCTGAAGAGACGACGAGAGAGAACACTTGGTAAGTGAGAAATGAAGGAGATTTTAAGGGGAGAGGAAATGTGGCAAGGTAGAAAAGGAAGGAGGAGAAGCAAAAATGAGTAAAAATGAGTAGCAAGAGGCAAGAAAAAAAGTAAGAACGAAATAAAGGAGGGACCAACCGTTAAAGGAGAAAGGAAAAATATGGAATAGGAGGGAACAAGCTTCAAGGAAAGAATGAAGAAAGAATCAGAGGAATGATCATGTCCCAAGGAAGAATGAGGAAAAGAAGGGACCAAGTGTCATATACGAGAGGAAATAAAAAAAGTGGAAACGGCATGAGGAGAAAGAAAAGACGAAAGCTGGAAAAAGTGAACGGAAAAAAAATATAAGAAACCAGGAGAACGAGGAGAAGGAGAAATAAAAAAAGAATGAGGAGGAGAAGGAAGTGGAAGAGGAAAAGGAATAGGAGGATGAGGAGGAGAAAGAGGAGGAGGGAGAGGAAGAGAAGAAGAAAAATATGTGGAAGAGGAGAGTGTCAAGAGAGGAAAAAAAGAAGCAAAATGAAAAAAAAATCTGGAAATGTAATACAAACGTGATGCCTGCCCCGGTGGCAAGGAAAGTATGGAGTACGTAGTGTGGCCCTTCATCGTGGCGGACGTGCAATATATTATAATCAAATAATCATTTTATTTGCTCTATAAACATAAAATTACATAAATTCTTTAAAATGTAAAAAAAAAAAAAAAAAAAAAAAAATTGGTTCATTACAGCCTTAGCAATGATGCGGCAAAGTCCAGGAATAAGCATTTAAATTTTTGCACGCCTATACCCAGTGGATCCATTTAATTAATACCCGCCAGCTGCGTAATCCGTACATCCCTCCTTACCTTTGACTACACACATCCTCTCGTTTTTTTGTTTTTCTAGGGCTGCCTTCCCTACGTTAGTACATAGCAATCCAAGGAGTAGCCGAAAGTTTCCTTCTTTGTACCCTACGTTGTAGTCTACGACAGCTATAGCGGTGACAAAATCAATTCAAGGATGGTCTTGTTTGCACCTCCATATTTAGAACAATACCGCCAGACTCTCGAGTGCAGATGTTCGTTTTGATTTTGGGTCTTCCCAAGCAAACAGGCTGAAAGTAACTTGTCTGATGTTAGACGTCGGTAGGGATGTTGTAAGGTGTGTAGGGGCGTGTGTGGGTGTAGGTGAAGGTGGGGGTGTAGTGATGACCGTGGGCTTGACCTGTTTCCAGGACATGATGTAAGGTTTTCCTGCTATGTAGATTGTAACTGTTGCGTCCGTCCTGGAGATAACGGGTTGAGGACCGGTATATGATTCTTGCAGAGGTGTCCTGTTGGAGTCGGTATGCAGGAATAGGTGTGTAGCTGCGTGTAGACCAGGTGGTGTGTAGGTTTTGCTCATAGGTGTAGGTAGGGCACTGGTGATGGCTGCATTCAAGGCGGCGTGGAAGGAGAGGTTGGAGGTGTCCGTGCCTGGAGATGTCATCTGTCCAGGTAGGCGGAGATCTTCTCCAAAGACGAGTTCTGCTGGTGAGTGGTGTAGGTCTTCCTTTACGGTGGCCCAGATGGTCAAGAGGATCAGGGGAAGGGCGTCTGACTATTGGTCTAGTTGCAGGGTGTGACAGGCGTCATTTAACCTCTTGTGCAGGCATTCGACCATCCCGTTGCTGCTGGGGTATTATGCCGTTGTCCTCTGTCTTTTGATCCTGAGTAAGGTCAGCATCTCTTGCCACGCCCTCGACTCAAACTGTGTGCCTTGGTCCGTCAAGATGATAGCTGGAGGTCCGAAGTTGGCGACCCACGTGTTGAGGTAGTGACAGGCGGTACCTTCGGCTGTGATGTCTGCCATGGGCATCGCAGTGCACCAGCGTGTAGTGCGGTCCACGCATGTGTGTAGGTAGCGAGAACCCCTAAACGGTGGAAGTGAGCCGACTATATCCACATGTACTGTGTGAAACCTGCTGGTGGGAATGGGGAATTCAAGTAGATGTGATGGGAGGGTATGGCGCCCTACCTTCGCTCTATGGTAGGGCACACACGCGGCTACCCACTCCTTGATTTGTTTCCTCATACCAGTCCATACTGCTCTCTGGCTGATGAGGTGGAGAGTACCTGCAACACCTGGGTGGTTCAAGGAGTGAAAGTTGTTAAATACTTTGTACCTGAAGGGAGCAGGGATATACGGCCGAGAAGTACCACACGAGGTATCACACCAGAGTTTCGTGATGCTGTTAGGTGCCGGTATGTGTTCTAGCTGCAGGCCTGTGTCGCCGGTAAGGAGTTTGTTGAGGTGCTCATCTGATGCCTGTGCAGCTGCTAAGGCTGGAAAATCAAGGAGCGGCATCTGTTGGATAGAGGCAATACTGGGAATAACAAGGGGAGACCTGGAAAGGGCGTCAGTCATGGCATTATCCTCCCCTTTAACGTGCCTGATATCCGTGGTAAATTCTGAGATGAATGCGAGGTGACGTGATACCCTAGGAGACCAGTTTGTCCCTAGTTGTTGCATCACTGTTGTGATGGGCTTGTGATCTGTACGGATGTGGAAACTCCTTCCTTCCAAGAAGTGCCGGAAATGCTTGACAGAGTCGTAGATAGCAACTAGTTCCTTGTCGAAGCCATTGTACTTCCACTGTGGTGGTTCCCGGAGCTTACTGTAGAAGGCGATGGGCTTCAGTATCCCATCAACTTCTTGTTGTAGGACAGCCCCGATAGCTTCGTTGGATGCGTTGGTGTATATTGTAGGGGGTGTGTGCGGTGTATGGTATGCGAGGAGGGTGGTGTTGGCTAGGCGTTGTTTAACATCTTGGAATGCATTGGTGGCTGAAGTCGTCCACATGAGTTTCTTTTCCGACGTCTTCTTTAAGCCTTTGAGTAGATCATGGAGTGGAGCAAGAGCAGAGGCGGCGTGAGGGATAAATCGGTGATAATAATTGACAACACCTAAAAATTCCTTCCTGGCCGTGGTGGGTAGCGGGAAATCTCTCACTGCCTCCACCTTCTGTGTTAGCGGGGTAATGCCGTTCGGGGTAACTCTGTGTCTGAGGAAGTCCAGAGTCTCTACTCCCAGGACACACTTGGAGGGGTGTATATTGAGGCCGGCTGCAGGCGGTCAAACAGTTCCCTCAGGTGCTGCTTGTGTTGGTCGTGAGTGTGTGAGTCGATGAGGATATCGTCTAGGTAGACGACGATGTAATCTAGTCCATGCAGCACCTTGTCCATGAATCTCTGGAATGTCTGGGCAGCATTATGTAACCCAAACTTCATTGAAGGAAATTCGAACAGGCCAAAAGGGGTAGTGATTGCAGTCTTCTTGATTTCTTCTGCTACAGGGATCTAGTGAAAGGCACGAACAAGGTTAATTTTAGAGAACACCGCACACCCCTGGAGTTTGGAGTGTAAATCCAGGACGTGCGGTATTGGTTATCTATCGGGAATGGAGGCAGTGTTCAAGGCTCTGTAGTCCCCGCATGCCTTCCATTCGCCTACCTGCTGTTTGGGGACCATATAAAGGGGAGACACCCATGTGCTGTCAAGCGGTCTCGCCACACCCTGCTGCAACATCACCTGAAATTCTCTTTTGTCTGCCTCCAGTCTCTCAGGGGGCATTCTCAGGGGTTTGGCAAAGACAGGAGGGCCGGTCGTGGTGATGGTGTGCCAGATACCTGGGTCATGCACAAGCTGCGTAGAGGAGGAAGATCGGAGGTTAGGAAATCTTGTATAATATGTTCGTATGAGTTGGAGTGTGTTATGTGTGTGATGGAAGGTGTGGGGTATCTACAATGTTTGGCATGAATGATGGCTCCTGAAGGTTGGTGTATGAGGCGTTGCCTTTTGATGTCGATGAGGAGATCATGTGCAGTTAAGAAGTCAAGACCCAGGATGGGGGTCTGCACGACCACCACGATGAAGGGCCACACTACGTACTCCTGACGAAGTAAGGTTGACGCCCCTATTTCTCGTGACGAACGTAGCAATGGGTGATTTATTGGCAGCAAGGTCATACGCCGTGGCACCCTGGCACTCTCTCTCTTTAGCTATCGGAAGCACCACACTAACCTCTGAGCCAGAGTCGACGAGGAAGTTGTCACCCAATTCAAGGTCCTCCAACCACAGGAGAGTGTGGGCGGTGGGATGAAGAGATCGTGCAGGAATGCTGGCATGTTGCTGGGCCATAGGTAGTGGAGCAGTTGCGAGATTTGCAGCCGTGTTGTAGTTGGTAGGTGTGTTGATGCGTGGCCCTGAGTTGGGTGTTGTTGAGTAGGCAATAGCGTGAAGGGCGTTGTCTTGCCTCCGCCTTACTCATTTCCCTGGGAGGTGGCAATTGCGTGCAGCATGGCCTAACTTCTGGTGGTAAGTGCAGAAATCATGGTTATGCCAATGGTGTGGTGTGTTCGTGGGTGTATGTCGGGTTGCTGGTGAAAATTGATGGGCTGGTGTCGTACATTGGTGTTGGTGGCGTGGTTGTGGTGGCATTGATAGTGTATGGTAAGTAGTAGGAGGCAGTTGGCGGGCCAGTGGAGTCCATTGCTGGGGGTGATGTGGGTGTGGTGCACAGCTCGTGTCCATGTTTTCATTGCACATTTGTATATATTGGAATAAGGAGGTGAGTTGTTGTGGTGTAAGGTGTGGTTGATGTGGTTGTGTTGGTGGCGGGGTAGTGTGAACTAGTGGTGTGGGTGTGGGGTGTTGTGGATGAGTTTGTATGTGTTGATGATGGTGTAATTGTGTGGTATATTGGACATAGTTGTTGAGGAGGTCGTGGGGCAGGTTGCGATGGCGGTATCGCCGGTTGTAGTTGAGCGTGAGGTAGAGGTGACGGCCTGGTGGTACGTATGGGTGGCGTGGCGATGGTGGCAGTGGTATGTTGAGTGGGTACACTGTGGGCACCGTCAGCGTAGGTGGACATCAAGTCGTCCACCTGCTTGCTGTATTCTCTGAGGGAGAGGTTAGGTAGTGCCTGGAGATGCAGCTGGATAATAATTGGCAGAAGCTTGGAGTATCTAGTCCTCAGAATGTCATCGTTGAAAGGCGAGGCGGCTTTCTCATTTAATTGTTGCATGAATTGCAACACTTCGGAGGGCCGGCGCCTTTCCAGCTGCACTTCATCCATGCTCTGAGGTACATTTGTGTCGTCTTGCCGTGGGTCGAGATGATAGCGGCCTTCAACTCGTCATATAAAGTGGTCTGGTTCGAGAGGAGTGGTGACACAGACGAAAACACCTCGTGTGGAAGGGCACGAATGATTGCTTGATAGCGCTGGTACTGTGTGAGGTTTTGGCTATGCCATACCGCCTCCAGGTGGAGAAACCAAGCATGTACGTCATAGTTAAAGGAAGGAGTGTAAGGTATGGGAATCATAGCGGGTTGAGCGGTGGCATGTAGAGGAGAGGCAGAGGCATGTGGGATGGACATGTGTGGTGAAGGGTATGTGTCGGTGGGGGTTGCCATAACGAAAGTGTGGAAAAGAAAGAAAGTACAGGTGGTGTTGTGGTGTAGGTGGAGGCAGTATGTGTAGATCCACACTAATTATGCATAGCACGGTGGGTGGTAATCACTGGGGGCAGGTGTGTGGGTCGTGTGTGAGGGGCAAGTGGAGGGCGAGCACAACAGGGGTGCGAAAGGAATTAGTAGTAAGTAGTAGGGGATTGAGGATGGTGTCGGGGAAGGAGGGGAAAGGGCAGGGTGGAGTGGCGTGGTAGGGTAAGAAAAGGGGCATGTGGTAAAATAAAGAAGGGGTTAGTAGGCATGGGAAACGGAAGTGAAAAGGGGGCAACTACGTTATGAGTGGTGGAGGGGGAAGAACACTGGGGGCATGGAGAAACAATAAATAACAGGGAGGAAATAGTGTAAAATGTTTGTGTAAACAAATACCTTGCTGTAGACGTCGTGGATGGCGTAGAGGCGTGGGGTGGAGAGTGGAGCGGTGGAGCGCGTGATGTGGAGCTGGAGAGTGGTCCAGGGGCAACACGTGGGATGGCGATTGGAGTGGAGGAGTTTCGTAGCTTGGAGAGTGGTCCAGAAGCAGCACGAGGTTTGGAGAGTGGTCCAGGAGCAACACATAGTTTGGAGAGGGGAGTTGTGGAGAGTGCTTGGACGTATATCGAGACTTACGTGGAAGGTATACCACTGCGTTTAGTGTAATATAGCTGTACCGAGGTCACCAATTATAACGTCAAGGAGGACCTAGCGTCATTACCTGGGGTGAACATACTCTAGAATACATTGTAACAGTTTAATGATAGTATACAGAGGTCACACAGAATATGGGAGTATGCTGGCATGCCGTGCCGTGCCGTAGGTGAGCCGTGGCTGCTGCAGAAGAGTTGTCTGAAGACTGGAGCGTAGGCCGTGTTATCAAGACGGGAACACGGTAAGGTTTGGTGGCAGCTAGGCAGGTGTAGCGGCAGACAGGACCTTCGTCGACCAGGGCTCGAATGTAAGTGTCTTCCCAGCAGCCTCTTGGCCCTTATATATCATCCGGGGCAGGGAGTGGAGACAGCAGCTGGTGTCTCAAGAGGAGTGAGGCAGCTTAGCTGGAGGCTTGCAGGACTCCCGGGAGAGGTTTAGTCCTATCTGAGCTGGGGATTAACATACTTGCCAATCCTTGTCTGGCTATGAATAGACACCTGGATATGGGAGTGGGTACACATGGAGATACAGGAGTGGCTATATATATGTGGATACAGGAGTGGCCACCTATATAGCCGCTAGAACACCAACAGAAATAAAAGAAATCTAATGTTACCACACTTTTAATATCATACAACCTTCCATCCCTTTATGATACTTACCATGAATATCGGCTCTAGATATTAACCCTGAAAATGACATATGTACAGTCACGGATTGTATTAATCATCCACATTTGAGTGACCCATAACCATGCTTTTGACAGCTTTCCTCTCTTCGTCAGCTGGTTAGCTTTTCAATAAGTCGGTAAGTACCATCTTCTAATTTACTACAAGCAGCTACTCGTTATTCAAAACAAAAACATTATATGAGAACGTGAAAACATTAGTCATCAATTTGTGTGTTATCCATATATGTATTGATATTTATGTCCACGATTGTACACTCACGAGTCATAATAAGTATCCAGGTCAGTGCAGTGAGAATAATTTAACCCAAAAAAATAGTTTGTCTCGTAAGTGTTCGAAGTGTTCACCCTCAATATTGACACATTTTTGTAGTCTGTCCTGCAAAAAATAAAATCCATTGGATCACTAACTTGTGACTTTGTTCCAGAAGTTTGACCAGATATGTAAAGCTGAGGTGGCCTTCTTTTTCACTCGAGCCTGTATAAACGTAAGTACTTCACTTTTTAGATCGTAGGCAAGAACGGTCGTGGTGTTGATTATGATGTGGAACTGGTACGATGGCTCTGTAGTGTGTCTGCTAGTCAACACCAACGATATTCTTGCCTCTCTCTCTCTCTCTCTCTCTCTCTCTCTCTCTCTCTCTCTTTTACCTTAACACTACGACCTAGGTTACTTACACTGTTTCCTTGCTAACACGAGATTAGATGTGTGTGTGTGTGTGTGACAAAGAAATAACAAAACGCTACCTATAACGGCTCATATTATCACCTCAAATGGTTATCCCAGAGTCATTAGGTTTATTTCACACAACTTTTTGGAATCTACCGTATGCTTTTAACAGTACACACTTGGAAGACGCGTGTTTTTCCTTGTCTACTGAGAAACAGTTTCATTTCTACCGTCCGTTCCTTCCATACGAACCTTTTAGAAAAATCATTACATCACATGTCACAATTAAAGGGATAGTACAGTGTTGGTAAATATGGTGTAAAATTATTCCCACAAATTATTTCAAACGTTTCAAACGTTTACTTTATCTGGCCCTGTTTATTGGCATACTCTGAAGGAATCAAGGAGCTCTATTGTATCAAAAGTGTATTAACCCATCAAGAGAGATAAACTATTACATTACAGGTCACGATTAAAGAAATAATATATTTTTGGTTCATTAGACGCCTTGATTCCTCCAAAGTATGCCAGGAAACAGCGCCAGACTACTAAATATATTGTTGTTCTGTTATTTGGAATAGTATAGAAGAATCAATTGCTCCAGCGTTAACCTACACTATACCTTAAAGGTGTAGGTTTATAATATGGATATAGTAATTTTACCTATTACATCTAATCGTTTCTAACCATGTTTAAAGACTTTCCTAGTAACATAGACATGTAAGGGAATTCGTGCCCTCTTGATAAAATGGTGGGCTACTAATTCCTCCAAAATATGCCACGAAACAGATTTACCAGTAATCCTACAACACTATACAATCAAATCTTCACAACGTATTGCCTACCATCTACAAACCTACCCTTTACAATCACATCTTCACTACAATCACACTCTACAAACCTACCCTTTACAATCACATCTTCACTACAATCACACTTTACAAACCAATCCCTTACAACAACACCTTCACAACATCTTACCTACCTTCTGCAAACTTATCCTTTACAATCACATCTTGCCAACAAACACTCGTTACACTTCAATTGATTAATAGTTTTTGGGGTTGGATGCCGGTGAATAAAATGCTGTCAATTGTCCCACGAGGCAATCCATCGGAACTGTAACACAGAGGTTTTCAAACTTTTAGGCCTGTGACTCCTCAATATCACTTCGAATAACTCGCGACCTCCCGACCCCCTAATAATGCTTTTCACATACACACACACTGTGCCTTCACAAGAAGGCTGAAAAAAGATCAATATCAATCGTAAAAAAATCGTTTTGAAGTGAGATTTAACTGTATAAACTAATTACATGAAAATATAGATATTGATGGATAATTCGTGTTAAGTACAGCTCCGTACAGATCAAGCGACAACACCCCATCCATCAGCGACTTGGTTTGGGCCTTGTCCGATCTGGCATCAGTTGCAGTTGGAGGGAGGGGGAATGTTAGTGGGAGAGGAGGAGAGAAATGTGGGCGGGGCTATATAGCAGGTAATGTGGGAGGGTAACGAATGATCAGGTAGAGGAGACGTGTGTCAGGAGGAATGATACAAGGCCAAATACTGAAATGCAATTTATTATGATAAAAAGGCATTCAAACCAGAACTATAAACACTGCCTCATCATGTTTTTAACTGGATAATTAGTAATAAATTAACCCTTAATATTAGTAAAACCCACTATATGCTGTCACACACTAACATGGTACAGCCACCTCACTTAAATATCATGATGAATAACTTACCAATCAATGTAGTGCAAGAGGCAAAATTCTTGGGAGTTACTATTGATAGTAAATTAAGGTGGAAACCACACATAGAGGATATAAAGTGCAAGATTTCAAAAATAACTGGAATAATTCATAAAATAAAAAATCTCTGTGACGAAGCATGTCTAAAAAATATATATTTTACATTAGCATATCCATATTTCCTCTATTGTTCTTCAGTATGGGGTGATGCATATAAAACTTATACTGGTGACTTATTTATTTCTCAAAAAAAGCTAATTCGTATTTTAACACATAACAATCGCTACGCCCACACAAGTCCCATTTTCTCTAAACTAAATCTATTAAAATTGCAAGACATCATCCAGTACCAGACAGCCACATTTGTACACAGATCAATCAATACATATCAAAGAAGTACAGGGTTCCAGGCAATGACTCATAATATCCACACCAGACAAGCTAACAACCTCAAACTGCCATCATGTAAAACCTCACATGCTAAGCAGACTGTTCTCACTCGGGGAACTAAACTGTGGAATTCGCTCTCTGATGAAATCAAGAATGTTGCTTTTAATTCTTATAAAGTAATGTTAAAAAAACACTTTATATCTTCTTATTAAATTAGTTTCATAACATCATGCATCTGTTCGGGAAACTATTAGCTATCTCTTCTCATTAATAACTATCCACTGTGATAAAGCTTCTTGTTTAAATATTGGTACTTCTACTGCTGTTATTATTATTATTACGATTACTATTTATTATTATTACTATTATTATTATCATTACTATTATTATTATCATTGCTATTATTTATATCATTACTATTATTATTATCATTATTATTATTACTATTATTATTGTTGTTGTTACTATTATTATTACTATTATTATTGTGTTACTATTATTATTACTATTATTTACTATTACTATTATTATTACTATTATTATTACTATTATTATTGTTATTTCTATTACTATTATTATTTCTATTACTATTATTATTTCTATTACTATTATTATTTCTATTACTATTATTTCTATTACTATTATTATTATTACTATTATTATTACTATTATTGATACTATTATTATTGATACTATTATTATTGATACTATTATTATTGATACTATTATTATTGGTACTATTATTATTGGTACTATTATTATTGATACTATTATTATTAATACTATTATTATTAATACTATTATTGTTGATACTATTATTGTTGATACTATTATTGTTGATACTATTATTGTTGATACTATTATTATTATTACTATTATTATTATTACTATTACTACTATCATTATTATTATTACTATTACTACTATCATTATTATTATTACTACTATCATTATTATTATTACTACTATCATTATTATTATTATTACTACTATCAATATTATTATTATTACTGTCATTATTATTATTATTACTGTCATTATTATTATTATTACTATCATTATTATTATTATTACTTTCATTATTATTACTGTCATTATTATTATTATTATTACTATCATTATTATTACTATCATTATTATTATTATTACTTTCATTATTATTACTGTCATTATTATTATTATTACTATCATTATTATTACTATCATTATTATTATTATTACTATCATTATTATTACTATCATTATTATTACTATCATTATTATTACTATCATTATTATTACTATCATTTATTATTACTATCATTTATTATTACTATCATTTATTATTACTATCATTTATTATTACTATCATTTATTATTACTATCATTTATTATTATTATTACTATCATTTATAATTATTATTACTATCATTTATTATTATTATTACTATCATTATTATTATTACTACTATCATTATTATTATTACTACTATCATTATTATTATTACTACTATCATTATTATTACTATCATTATTATTATTACTATCATTATTATTATTATTACTATCATTATTATTATTATTACTATCATTATTATTATTATTACTATCATTATTATTATTATTACTATCATTATTATTATTATTACTATCATTATTATTATTATTACTATCATTATTATTATTATTACTATCATTATTATTATTATTATTACTGTCATTATTATTATTATTACTATCATCATTATTATTATTACTATCATCATTATTATTATTATTATAGATTATTATTATTGTTATTATAGATTATTATTATTATTATTACTATCTTTATTACTATCATTATTACTATCTTTATTATTATATTGTAGTACTTTGTTTATAAGTAATTTATTATAATATTATTATATGTTATATTTACAACTTGTAAGTAACTGATTATTATAGTTATAATTATTTTTTTCTTTCTTTAAATTTTAATAGCAATATTGGCCATGACTATTTAGTAGGGAATATGTTAAAGATAAAGTGTATTTCATATTTGTTATAAATATGCTTAGGCCTGTATAAGCTACAATGCTCACGAATCACTATGTATACCTAGCATGTCGTCCATAGGGAGCCTTGGCTCAATGGACTAGGGCCATATGATGTACTAAACCAATTATTCTGTAAACTATTAAGGCCAATAAACAAATCAAAATCAATCTCTCTCTCTCTCTCTCTCTCTCTCTCTCTCTCTCTCTCTCTCTCAAGAAGGCTAATATTTGAACAATGATTTTGTTTTATTGATAATTAAATGTATGAATAATCGGGTATAAAAATATGTTAGGTGGATTCATGAATGAACTTCATATTTATTTTATTGTCACGAATATTATTATTTAATTTTATTCATGTATTTATTTTTGAGCCTGCGACCCAGTTTGGAGGAATTGGCGACCCAGTAATGGGTCGGGACCCGTAGTTTGAAGAACGCAGCCTCATGCCAGACAGTAATAACAACTCATCGAAAGTGCAGAAAACTATAGGCCGCCAGTGTGTTACTATCTTTGGTAGAGAGGCTAGGAGGTGTACACATCCCTGTACATATCAGGGAAACAGCGGGAGTCTGTAGTAGCTCCAGCTGTTTCCTTACTCCACCCAAGGCAACACCAGCTCCCTCCCCTTGGGCCACGCCCCACCAGGACGTAGGGAGCTACTTTGGATCCAGAACAGGCCATCAGGAATGCGATTCCCCATCGACACGGGCGCAGCACTCAGTCTCCTACCTTCCTGTGGGTAATGCTATTGTAGCTTAGTGTAGAAAGACACATATAATATTTCATATTGTTTCACACCTACGCTTTTACATTTAAGGGGGAATTGCGTTACAGTCGATATCATCTACCCGAGCGATGATATAATAAAGGTTCACTCAATGTGGTAACACTTATCCATGCAGGACACATTGCCATCATTCAATGCCATGTATTTAGTATTAGTCTCACTGTCTCTCAGTCACACACACACACAGCTAGAGTGGTAGGTCCAGGTAGGACTCTCTCTGTACTGCTGCCAGTATTTCGTAATAAACACTGTCAACAGAACCTTCGAATTCCTCGATAACCCTACCAATACTATAGTGTCCTGGGCAACACGTAGTGTAGGGTAGCAATCCCATATCCAAGGCCCAGTAGTACACAGTGAATTACCGAGTGACAATGGCCGGCAGTGTCCCTTTCATGGCGTCGCTGGTGTTTTAAGTGATTTTAAGTGCCTCTTTAGTATTAGTCCGTCATCTCTGTCTACTAGTGTTCTCGTGCTCTTACGCAGTGAATTGAGTGGCGTATTAAGTGATGGTGCAGTGATTTCTATGCATTATGTATTCTTGCCCTTATATCCCCAGTCACACTAGGTCGAGCGTAGCATCCCAGAGGCCAGGATCAGAGTGCAGGCATACTTACACCCACTCCAATTTCCCTGTACCTGGCAATACTTGGCTGAGGCTAGCCTGGCTCTGGTAGTCAGGTTCAAATGTGGATTATGGTGTTTCGCTACACTGGCATAACCTCTAGAATCCTAAATCCCCCCCCCCAAAAAAAAAATAATAAAGATTACTGTAAATTATGGATCCCTTATATGGTACTTACTGATTAGTTAAGGGAAAACAGTATGTCATATTCATGACATACTTCAGGATGGGGAAGTATGTCAGGGTCAATGTTAGGTCTGCGGATTGAGACGAAGGATGGGGAGGCGTGTTAGGGTCCAGAGGACAGCTTGAAAACTAGACTATAGTCGGCTAGCCCGCGATACTGGCATATAAAGATTATTAATAATTATCATGAACGAGTTGGGTGCGTCGTAGGAAAACTAATAGGATAGGTGACATTTAAGAAATAGTAGATTTTCAACATTACTGGAAATTCTGTTAATTGATTTTATAATCATAAGGATCAAAGTCTTGCTACACCATTCTTATTACATATACCCAAATCCTCTAGATCTTCTGCCACAGATTTCGCTAGAAAATCAGCTAGCCGCAGAGGAGGTAATACCTCCTCTGTGAAGGTGGTCAAATCCGCTAGGTTTAGCTGATTTTCTGCTAAGTTAGCATCACTGGTCCGACTCAGGTTGGTTACTGGTCAGCTGACTGAGGCGTGCGTGCCACATCCCCCCGCCCGCTTGTTGACTCGACCATTAAAATAAGTTGCTACTTACTCAATTCCTTCGTTCATGGTGTTGAATTATTATCTTAGATTTCGAGGGGTCTACCCGATATATAGACACGATAATGCCGCTACCAGTGCTACGTAGCAGTCTACGAACCTACATACGGACGACTCACGATATGGCAGAATCACTTTCAGACATTGTTTTTGCTACAGCTGCTTCTGAATAGATATGAACAACGACAACAGGAAGAACAAAGTTGAAGAGAGGAGGAGTTACAGGTTTGTAAGGAAGCGACTGATAGAAGACAGCAAGAAATGGCAGCACTCATTGCTGCAGTGTCCCAGTCAGGGAGAAATACGACACCACAGAACATCTCTACCAATCAGACAAACGCCCCTCTGTCTCAGAACCACCTTCCTCTCCTTCCCAAATCCAAAACGAGACCCATAATTAACTCGCCACAACGCCTTCAGCCTGACGTTCCATTCCAGAGATACAGGGATTGGCGGAGGAGGTTTGTCGACTACGCTATGATGACCAACCTGTCAACTTTACCCCTTGGAAAACAGCATATCCAGCTTTCTTATATGCCTTACACCCAGGATGCTCCACACTCTACACTACCGTTTACTTGTGCCGACGGACGACTCTACACCTAGTTTAAACGTCCTGGCAACCCTGAACCGGCATTTTAAACCCTAGAGTGTGGCTGACGGCTATGACCGCTATTGCTATTTTCTAGCCCAGTATGCGGAATTGGGCAGGATTTGTTTCTTTCCACCTATAGCCTAGCCTGTCACAGTACTACAGCGTGGGTTGCTATGTTCCTACACTACAGCAGAGATGACTGACCCTCCAGACAATTTTTCCATCGCATCGGTTTCTGTACCCCCCACCGTACCACCTGTTACTTCCACTCCAGGATTGCAACCTCCACGTTCCTGTGTCATTCCTGCAAGGTTATCAGGCTTTGCAAGTGAATGGAAACTGGACATATCTTTGTCATCATAAAATAGTGATGAGTTTCCACACAGAGTGGCATGAGAAAGTGTTGACGAAGGCCGGCACCAGCCATCACTAGTGAACACGATCCGCTGAAAGTGACTCCTCTTTATCACATCCTATCTCCACAACCAAAAGTCGTAGAGAGCTAGGGTTGGTCTCAATGAAAAGAGGAAGGATTAATGGTGAATAAGAAACCAACTCTAAGTTTCTAGGCATTGTAGTTTAGGAGGAGGGATGAAGTGAAATAGAGCGGGAGGTGATGTTAGTTGTGAGGAGACTCGGATGGGTGTAATGCTGGGGTCAACATTGGCGAATCGGCTGCATGAATGGCTCGAAAGCCAAAATTGGGCGATTCTTGGTCCGTTACGTTCAAAACGCCAAGAATTCGCCTGCTCATTCGCTTGCCTACTTCTAGGTTCGAAGTGGTTTTGCCGAGTTTGGTGCGCCATCTCGGGGGATTGCCAAACTGCCCGAAACTTTTGAAAATGTGAAAACTTTCGCCATCCAGCCTCAGAGAATCGATTTATGGCGAATTACAGCAGTAGATTAGCCGGAGGGTCGTATGTGATTCGCCATTACCTGTAATAAAATAGCGTCCCTATTGCGTTCTATCTCCATAGGAACGCCGATAATGGCGATGCTGCGCGGGTGTATCGAGCAACTGCAGGGACTGACGATGTGTTAACAAAGCATCTCCACACATGCTCAGCTTGCTCACCCATACGGACGAAGGGGATGACGCTCAGTCTCTCACTCTCACCCAGTTCTGCGATACATGGACGTTCCCTCGCCACCTGCTACACGTGCCCCCACCCCACCACCATGCCCAAAATGCCAAAGAATGGCAAGAATACTGCCAAGAGGGCTCTTCTTCAGGAGGAAGAGACTGCCCCACCGCCTGCAAGTGTTACGTTGCAGTCCCAGGGAGAGGAAGAACCCTGGTTTGAGACCCTGCAAGCTATGGAAGTTATCAATCCTGAAGATTTTGTGCCACCACCACCACCCCATCCTTCAGATGCCCTCAGCATCCAGACTAGTGAAGTTTCTATAAAGTAGGGGATCTTCTTCTGCCAGTTCACGCATGAGATTCTCATGATGCCTGTTCTGTATACAACAACATTGTCAACACTAACAATTTTCTTGCATTCAGCCCATGAATGGATTGCTACGAAAAACACCTTGGCCACACCAACCAAAACAATAAATGAGGCACGACGGGTTAGGTAGGGGCGTATCCAGACACTTCGGGGTTTCCTTCTCTTCCTACGGTTTTTGAAGTGCAACCATAGCCTGACCACGGTCATTGGGTTGCTTCTTTGATAAAAAAGAAAAGCCTTCACGAATTCAGGATCCTCCACATGTCTTCAGTGATAAGATTAAGGTACTCCATGATGGCAATGCAGCTGCTGAAGGGGTATTTTGGGCACTGTGTAGCCAGGTACAGGGCACCCACTATATATACACCGTGCCCCACCCACAACGTGCCCACGAACATTTAGCGAATTATCGCTAGACGAACGTAGGGCAATCTCAATGCATGTGAGAATCTATTGCAAACTATCGCCCTAAATGGCATCACATCATAGTAGATTCGCCAGCATTACAATACATCGCCATCGCAAGTTGGAGGCTGTGACCTTCCCTCGAATATATTGTGCCTCATCAAACGATTGCGTTGGCAGGGCGAATGCACGCGGGGTGGTCGAGAGACATTACAATGGGGTTGGCTCAACATGGCGATTTCTGTCAAGAGCCTAGGCTTCGCCATTTCTGGTCGGGGAATCCAGTATGAATCGGCCATTTTTTTGTTTGCGGCGATTCACCACAGGGTGACCATGTATTGCTATGCCACGCCGTCTCCCACCAGAGTGCCTGTAAACGGCACAACAAGAGTTCAACATTATGGTCAATGAGGGGACGGAACGCCCATCATCCAGCTGCTGGGCCTCCCCAATATACATGGTCCCGAAAACACAGTCTGGTAGGCTAAATGGATGGCCTATGGAAACTACTGAGTGCTCAATGACATGACTCAGCTTAATTAATCGCTACCCCATACCACATACAGTATAATGGATTTTCACGGGCAGCTCTTAGGTGCGACAGTAATTTCCAAGTTTGACCTCATCCGTGCATTCCACCTGATCCCAGTAGCTGCCCAGGATGTCCTGAAAATATCTATCACGACCCCATACTGACTGTTTGAGTTTCCCAGAATGAACTTCGGCCCAAGGAAAGCAGCCCACACGTTCCAACGATTCATGGACCACATGACGAAGGGCTTGGACTTCGTCAAGGTGTAGTTTGACAACATCTTGATCGAATCCCCATCACCTGAGATTCACGCCACACACTTGCGGCAGCTATTCAAGAGCCTCCGTGAATATGGGCTCAGAGTACACCCGGGCATCCTGGGGGCAGTCAAGGTGGATTTCCTTGGACACAAGGTGTTCTCTAGGGGCATATCACCACTGCCGCAGAAGGTGGCGGCCATCCAAGATTTAGCCCGATCTGGTACGGCACGTGCCGTAAGCTAAAGAAATTCCTCCATCAGGCAACTACAACCCTGTCTCCTCTCAATAAACTCCTCAAGGGCACCAGGAAGACATTCAATAACCCCCTACAATGGACTGACGGAGCATAACAAACCTTCACCACCATCAAAGACTAGATATCCATGCTGTTCTCACTACTGACGTGTCAGCAGGTTGGGGAAGCAGGGTAGTGTACAGAAGGAACAGCAGTAGTCACAGAAGGAGAAGGTTGACGCGGAGCAGAGGTAGCAGTACAAGCAGGCAAATAAGGTTGGGTAACCAGGATAGGTGTTATGGGTATCGATAATTATGATTTTGTGTTTTTCATTGACTCGTATTAAGTTTCTATTCAAATTTGTTATTGTTTATGGTTGTGTCCAGTCATTTAGGGATGCCAAATATATAACCTCACATGCGAAGTTATAAAAGACAGCAGAGTCAGTGTTAGGACAGTCAGGAATATTGTTGTTTAACACAGTGTTGGGTTGCCTTCTACCTGTCTCCTGTATTGACCTTGGTATTATTACGTAAGTGAAGTTCACTGTTTGGCTGGCAGCTGTTTGTTTATTTCCTTATTGAAAATTCGTCTTGTTATAATTGAATATTATTGTTATAATTTTATTGTTGTTTTTGTATTTATATAGTATATGTATTTGTATATAAGACAGTTTATTAATGTTAATATATTTATAAATACACTTGGTCAGATTTTTCAATCATCCGTTTAGATATACTTAGAATTTTTGAAGGGTTTTTGGAGACTGTTCATTTATTCAATGATAGAGATTAGCATTTTCATAGTTGTTTGCATGTCTGACCCTCAGGCACGTAACAAGTGGGGGCCTGACTGGGGTTGAACACGTTTAGAGCGAAACCTGTAATGAATTTCTTGAAGTACCGTTAACTATAACTATGGAAACATGGAATTTAATTTAGTTTCGAGAGTGAAAAAGGATGATTGGATAGGATTGGCTAAGCATTATGGTGTTGTGTATAAGTCAGGTACAACGATGAAAGACATAATGAAATGTTTAATTGAAAAATTGGTTAATGATGAGGTTTTACCACTAAGTGCTTTGGATATGTGTGATGATGGTGAAAGAGAAATTGAGGTAACAAAGCTACAGTTATTGCAAATAGAGGATAGGAAAGCACAGAGGTAACATGAATTTTTGATGATGAGATTGAGGTTGGAGGAAAATGAAAGATAAAGTTTAAGAAAAATAATCCTAACACTAACTGTACGCCATCAGTGGAGTTTGATATTGTTGCCTCCCAGTCGGTTAAGTTACTACCTAAGTTTGATGAGAATGACCCTGAGAATTTCGTTGAACTTTTTGAGAAAATAGCCAAATATCTAAAATGGCCAAGAGACAAAAGCACGAGGCGCTCGACACAAGCGACACTTAGTGAAGGGAGGCTCACCCTGCATCCCAACAACTTGCCATGGTGGCCGGTAGCCAAGCTTTAAACGTGCAGAGACTACATTGTGCCTCTGAACTATGAGGCCTCGATGACTGTAGGAGGAGAGCGGCGGAGCGGACTCTAGAGAGGTAACAAGTCAGGAAGAGAGGACGTCCAAAACCACGAGGAGGCAGATGGCAGGCTTCCTTTGTGAGTCTGTCAACTGTACCATTGTGACGTATACCTACATGGGATGGCACCCATAAAAATTTTGACAGTCAAGTTACGATGACGCAATAAGGCCAAAAAAGATAAAATCTGCTGAATAACAGTTGAGTGTGTGGGCTGAACACTGGAGAAGATCCCTTGGTGAGGTAGAATGAACACAGATATAATCAGCATAGCACGTAATTGTAGCTTCAGGAATATCAGAGAGAGAAGTGAGCAGCCAATGCATCAGAATATTAAATAACAATGGGCTGAGAACACCCCCTTGAGGCGTACCAAGATGAAAACTGCACAAAGGACTGAGCGCACCACTGAAAAACACACGGGAGGTCCTGTTACTCAGGTAGCCCCGAATCCACCATAATAGATTACCCTTTATCCCAAAGTCAACCAGTTGATCCAAAATGACGTCTCTATTAGCAACATCGAAGGCACTTCGAAGGTCAATGAAGGCCACCACACTGTCCCTGTTAAGGCGAGAGTACAGGTCGACTAGGCAGTGGTGTGTGCTCCGCTGGGGAAGGAAACCAAACAGCCATGGAAAAAGGCGATCCTGCAGTCTGTACATGAGACGATTGAGTAAGATTCTCTATAACTTTACAAAAACAGGAAGTCAGGGAAATAGGCCTGAACTTCGCAGTGCCGGGCTTAGGGATGGGTATTATTGTGCTGCTGGTCCAGGCTCGTGGTACACAACCATCACGAAGACAAAGATTGTACAGTTGAAGTGGAGGGTTCCCAGGAACTTGTTGAAGTAGGCGCAGCACAGCATAAGTAGTACCATCATCACCAGGGGAAGAAGCTCTACTCCGAGAGAGAGCACGTCACAACTCCTCCTCAGTTATCTCCTCTGCATCATCGTCATCATCTTGCAACAGAGCAGACATTAGACGTAGCCGATTGACAGCAGCACGGGAAGTGAGTGCATCTTGTATGTGGATGGGTAGACTGGCTGAGGTAGATTGTTCTGACTAGGCATCGACAAATTGTTGGGCATAGTCGGCAGGAGTGTGATGACGAGCAGTAGCCGGTTTCTTTTTAACAACCCGACGGATGAGGTGCCAGATAGAAGCCACACTTGTTTGCTGGTTGATGCTGTCCGTGAACCGCTGCCAAGAGCACACTCCTGCAGGGCAACTAAAGCGTCCCTAGACATCTGGTAACGATGGAGCAGGTCAGGGGTTGGGTTGGCTTGAAACAATAGGCCATCACGTTCAGCCTCCTCCTTTGCCTCCTGTATACGTGCATCCAGCGTCCAGGAGTGGGCAGTATGGCGATGCTGGAGGTGTGGCTGGGAGATGTATAGCCTATAAAAGTCATGAGTAGCAGATACAAGATCAGAGTACAACTGTTCAGCTGATGACATGTCAAATGTAGGGAATACATGGGCCATAAATAAGATGTAGGTCGGGCAATATTTAGGGAGCACAGCAATACGCAAACAAGTGGCTGAAGCCCTTGCCCCAGCAGTTAGAGAATAATGAAACCGAAGAGCAATGTGAACAGAGAATAAGTCTGGCACGGAGGAGCACAGGACCTAAGATGCTATCAGGCCAGACGAGAGGATGTAATCCAGAGTACCTCCCCGGCAATGAGTGGCACCGCCAGTGTCCCAGCGTGTCAGATGATGCTTGCGGATGTATGAAATGAGATGAACACCATTACGATTAATAGAGCCAGAACCATCACTCAAATCAGAATGCCGAGCATTAAAATCTCCCATATAAACCATACCACGCACTGTTGGAGAAGGAAGAGCCTCAAGAGTGAGTCTAGCTTGGGCAGAATAGACATTACATAGTTGTAGTACTCCATTCCCAGGTAGAACCTCAAATAGCTGAAAGGTCATGTCAGGATCAGTGGAGGTACGGAGAAGGCGATGTGGCAAGGAGCTATGTATGTAAGTCAGGAGACCATTCCTTACCAGATGAACATATGACACATAACCTGAGAGAGGAGGAGCTTGCCCAGCAGCGAGCGGCCATCCTGGAAATGCTTCCTGGAGAAAAATAACACTGGGACGATGACGAAAAACATAGGCCTTGAGTTGAGTGAGCTTAGCATAACTGGTGATACCACATACATTCCAGGAGATGACATCCAGCCGGCAATCACTAGCGAACTCTGTATTTGGAGGTAGAAGTCCGGTGAGTGGAGGCAGATGAGTGACCTGGAGAAGAAGATGGACCAGGAGAAGGGACTGACTCAAAAAGCTTGTCAAGGCGAGATGAAACAGTATCCATTTTTTCGGTAAGGGCAGTGACAGTTGAGATGATGGCCTGCTGAGCCTCGACCAAGAGAGCTTGGAGTCATTAGCAGCCTGAGTGCCAACCAACCCATCAATCCTGGCTTCAAGGGCAGAAAAGCGGTTCTCGAGAGCAGTACATCGTGCCATGAGGGTAGCAACAGAGTTGCGGAGGGCCAGGTCTGGAGGTGAGGCAGGGCTGGTAGGAGGAGCAGACTTGGGAGGTGGTGGTGGCGGTGGTGGAGGCGGAGCAATAGTAGTGACACGAGCCTGGACCTGACGTCGAGTACATCCATGCCAGACGTTAACCCGTGGCTGAAGGCATCGTGGACACTTCCATCGAGACGTATCCTCAGGAGGTGAAGGCTCAGAGGTGGAGGCAGCAGGACGTGATGGTTCGCCCCTGACAGGACACGTCTTGGAATCATGGTCGGCAGCACACCATGCACACTTCGGCCTGGCAGAACAGTACCGGGAGATATGCCCAACTCCCTAGCACCTGTAGCACCAAGACTGGTCATTATGAAGTTTCCTCACCTCACACGGTAGGAAGACAGGGGAGGAAATCAAAGGAAATCTCATTTGGAGGTGGATCAGGTTGACTCCAGACAACAACAATACGGCTAATGGACGAACCATCTTGGGAAAAACGATGTGCAAAGTACACACCAGGGTATCCCTTAGCAAGTTTCGGGTCAAGATCAATGGGAAAACGGGTAAGGATGTAGCTGGGGAACTTACGAGGCCTCTCGGGTGAGTCTTCAAGAATGAGAAGCAGAGACAAAAATTCACCAGCCTTCACTCTATCAATGATATCCTGACGCTTCCTAGAGATGTAGACAAACCGGGAGAAGGAGAGCTTGACATAGGCATTTCTTGGGGCAAAAGCAGGAAGGTTGGACGAGGGCAAGGAGTTGGTATACAAGGAAGAAACACCACGTTGAGGCAGAGAAGGTACGTCATGCACAGCTGAAGCACACTTGGCAGTCTTGGCAGCTGGAGGCAAACAGTCCACACCATCGGAATCCTGCAAGGAGTCGGACGAGGCATCAACGGGTCGCTTGGTAGAGGTTGAGGAGGTGGAAGGCTGCAACCTGAGCTGCGGAGTGAACGAGGAGTGGGGGGAAGGGTTACGAGAAGGCAGCTCAGGCCAGTGATCCTCGATAAGAGACTCATCCTCTTCCGACATGGCCAAGTCAGCCTCCAGGCAGGAAGCCACATCCGAATCTGCGCTCTCGATCTGGCCAAGCAAGGCCAGATGGGAAGCAAATAACAACACGAACAGCTGAACACTCAATCAGCCAAGGACACACACACACACACAGAATCACAACAGACAAACAACACCAGCAACACCACAGAAACAACAACACACAAACCAGAATGCACAAACAATACAAACAACAACACACAAGCAAGAGTGTAAAAGCAACACAAACAAGAATTCAGGCAGAGCGCCAGGAGAACGTCTTCACACCAACAAGGTTGGGGCGAGACTGCAGAAGATTTATGTATTGGGAACTTGTTTAATCAGTGTCCTGAAGAAATTGGCAATGTTCCTATTTCTAAGGATGTGTTGGGAGAAGCTCAAGCTCAAATCACGAATTAAGTTCATATCTAGATAGAGCAATTGATATTGCAGATCATCTCAATTGTTACTCTGTAAAATCTGGAATATAAACCCTATAATGTTCCTGCCAATGAATTTAGGGAAGAAATTAAACAAATTGTAGTACAGTTGGCTCCACTTCCGCGTTTACAACTTAGCTTTGTCAATGTAGAGCCACACAGAAATTTCATTCCCGAACCACGTGAGATCATGATGCGAACCAATTTACTAGTAAGATGGAAAGTGGTGTTGGGTTGGAGAGGAAAAGCTTTAACAATGTTCGAGTATTATTATTAGAGAGAGTGAGAATTATGACAGTAAGCACCAGAGGTTATAAAGCGACAAAGCCGACTGTCACCTTTAGTTGTCTTCTGGTACATTCCAAAGGATTTTCTTTAATATTGTAAATTGATACAAACTTTATATAGCAATACAATTCACACATCAGCAATTAGTAATGATTTAACTATTGCTATATTAGTGAGTCATGTAGTAATTCTTACCCAGCAGGTTACGAGGAAAGAGAAGAAGAAGAATCATTACCTTAAAGGTCGTGTCCGTGCACCTTTCATGATTATAATTCTGTTGTCGCTATGATTAGAATATTGTTGTCGCCATGATTAGAATTTTATCATCGCTTTGATTTGTTATGGTAGATAATTGTATTGTTGCAGAGAAATATGGACGCTGAACGTTCCTTTAATAGCTTTTGTATTGAATTTACATGGATTTTTATATAGTCAGTATTGCAGCTTGAACATTCACACACGGCTATACCAGCTTCACACATTCATCCGGCCTCCTTCCCTCGCACAGTGAGGTTGGTAATAGGAGTCTCCTAATTACAGTAGGGATGATAAAGAAATGAATGTCACTTCTAAGTATGATATGCATGTGCTCAACGTAATGGATGAGAATGAACATCTTGAAGTAAATGAAGAATAAGAAAGAATACCACACTAGTCATGGAAGTTATAATCAGAGAAGGCAAGATATGCAGAGGAGAAACAGCAAGCATGGAGGATATAATAGGAAAAGAAGGACAATTGAAGAGTTTTTAAGGAGACTGGCTAGAGTCCACAGGGGTGCCAAACCTCTTAATGTATCTATAAAAATATAACTATGTTATAAAATCTAGCCTTGCACCACTTTTTTTTCCGTGACTTCCGTGGAGTTTCATTGTGTTGGTAGCTTCTCTTCTGTCCCACTATATTACGACACCTTATTTAAACATGTCAATATCAGGAAAGGGCAGCTACATCTTCACTTACAGCATCTTGGAATACTGGTCGGGCATCTTCTATGTTTTGAGTTAACGACGAGGTAAGGGGTATTTTCTTGACGTGTCGGCGTAGCCAGTATACTTGACGGACATCAAGAACCTCGGGAAAAAAACCAGACGTTTCTCGAGGACTCGAACTTGGGTCCATGACATTCTCAATCCATCGCTATATCCACTCTGTAAGATATTACAAGTAAAGCTAATTATGTAACTGGTTACCAAAGGACAGTGAATTGTAATGTAGAGTGTTAACTATCCAATGATCACTCAGTCTCTTCTGCCACACCATCTCTCCTCCTCCTCCATCCCAGCACTCATTCAATCTACTCCTCCACTTTCCCTCCTCAGTCTCCATCTCACAACATTCATCATCATGATCAATCAAATATTATGAAAGCAAGACGTGAAAATATATGAGGTGATATTTTGTGTACAATTTCAGTTCATGTAAAATGACAGGACTTATTATTATTATATTTTTATTGAAATCCAATGACCACACACACACACACATCAGGAAAACATAACAGAATGATACACGAAAATACAGACAAATATTTACATTATGACCTACTTAAATCCGTCATAACGAGGGTGGCGTACCAGGAGTTCCTCTAAAACATGGTGGTTCAGTAGGTGTCTACAAACCACATCAAGCGACAGGCCCCGGGCTAGCAAGTGTCGAATAGTGGGGCAGGCCAGACAATAGTGTTCTATAGTGTTAGCACTAGGGGCTGGGCACAAGCCACACTCAGTGAAGGGAGGCTCGCCCTCCATCCCAGCAACTTGCCATGGTAGCCGGTAGCCAAGCCTCAAATGAGCAAAGACTACATTGTGCCTCCAAACAATCAGGCTCCGGCGATGGTAGGAATATTTATCACGGCAGACAGACTCGTAGTGGGTGATGGAGATGCTGAAACTCTGCATTTCTGCGCCGCCGTATAGGGAGGAGAGCAGCGGAGCTGACTATAGAGAGGTAATACTTCAGGAAGAGTGGACGTCCAACACCACGAGGAGGCAGATGGCAGGCCTCCTTGGCGAGTCTGTCAACTGTAGCAATGTTACATAAACCTACATGGGATGGCACCCATAAACATTTGACGGTCAAGTTACGATGACGCAATAAGGCCAAAATCGAGAAAATCTTCTGACCAACAGTAGAGTGCGTGGGCTGAACACTGGCGAGGGAATGAAGGGCAGGTTGGAAGTCACAAAAAATGGCAACATTCACTCCACGTTGACAAACAAGACTAACGGCATCCAGAATGGCATACAGTTCACACAGTGCAGAGCTAGAGTGGTTACAGAGATGACGGTCAACCCAGCCCCCTGGAGGTGACTCCAAGTCAGGTGAGAAAACGGCACAACCTACTGCACCATCTGCTTGCAATGAGGCATCAGTGTAGAGGCAATATGTAGCTGTGATGGAGGAAGTAACTGTTTCTACGTGTTCCAGAGCCAACTGCCGCTATAGAGAAGGCAGTTACGACTTGGAAGTAGGTGTGAAGCTCATATCAGTATGAAAAGACTACTTATTACTCTGATAAAGTCAACCAAGATTAATGCCTAAGTCAGACATTCACACGCCAGGGTCAGTGAGCCAATCACCATTGTTGAAGTGAGCAGTGTTCGAGAAATCGAAAAAAATTCACGCACCAACAATGTATCAGATCACTCCCCATATACCCACTTCCTGTTTTTGTAAGGTTATGGAGAGAATCTTACTCAATCGTTTCATGTACAGATTGCAGGATCGCCTTTCTCCATGGCTGTTTGGTTTCCTTCCCCAGCGGAGCACACACCACTGCCTAGTCGACTTGTACTCTCATCTTTCCAGGGACAGTGTGGTGGCCTACATTGACCTTCGAAGTGCCTTCGATGTTGCTAATAGAGATGTCATTTTGGATCAACTGGTTGACTTTGGGATAAAGGGTAATCTACTACGGTTGATTCGAGGCTACCTGAGTAACAGGACCTCCCATGTGTTTTTCAGTGGTGAACTCAGTCCTTTGCGCAGTTTTCATCTTGGTACGCCTCAAGGGGGTGTTCTCAGCCCATTGTTATTTAATATTCTGATGCATTGGCTGCTCACTTCTCTCCCTGATATTCCTGGAACTACAATTACGTGCTATGCTAATTATATCTGTGTTCATTCTGCCACACCAAGGGATCTCCAGCGGTTTCTTGACTCCTTCTCTGGGGCCTCCTCTCACTGTGGCATTATTGTCTCCCAAGATAAGAGCAGAATATTTACCTGCCGCCTTCCTCAAGCTCGGCCAGTGTTCACCATTGGAGGGACTGTCTTTCCCATGTGTTCCCATTACCGCTACCTGGGCGCGCCAGTCAATATTTGGCCGATTGTCCCTGCCAGACCTCAAGACCATCCCATTGTCCAGGACTTATTGAGTCGTCTCCAGCGCCGACTTACGCCACTTCAATGGCTCTCTAACAACTCCTCGGGCATCTCCATCCCAGTAGCTAGAACCATCTATATTGCTTTTATCCGTTCAGTTGTTGATTACCTCTCCCCTGCTTTGATTCAACTTCCTAGGGCTACTCTTGAAACTCTAGAAAAATTTCAGAATAGAGCAATGAGAATAATTCTCGGCTGTCCAATGTCGATAAGGATAGTGAACACGCAGCGTGAGTTGCGTCTTCCCCCATTAATCGAGAGAATTTATTGTAATGTTACTGGCTTCACTGTCAAGTGCTTCCATTTCCCACATCTTTCACTCCATTACTCTCAGTTAGTCAGGACTTTTCTTAGACCAAACTCCCTTCTCCCTCCCATACTGCCTGCTGGACGTACTCTTATAAGGTCTGTTTCCTCTATGCTCCATAGTCTTAATATAGATATAATGGTTGCAGACGTCCCTCCAGGGCCCCCTCCATGGATGCTACCAACACCTGATGTGAGCTTCACACCTACTTCCAAGTCAGAACTGCCTTCTCTACAGCGGCAGTTGGTTTTGGAACACATAGAAACAGTGACGTCCTCCATCACAGATCCATATTGCCTCTACACTGATGGCTCATTGCAAGCGGATGGTACAGCAGGTTGTGCCGTTTTCTCGCCTGACCTGGAGTCACCTCCAGGGGGCTGGGTTGGCTGTCGTCTCTGCAACCACTCTAGCTCAACATTGTGTGAACTGTATGCCATTCTGGATGCTGTTAGTCTTGTTTGTCAAAGTGGAGTGAATGCTGCCATTTTTTGTGACTCCAAACCTGCCCTTCATTCCCTCTCTAGTGTTCAGCCCACACACTCTACTGTTATTCAGCAGATTTTATCGTTTTTGGCCTTATTGCATCATAGTAACTTGACTGTCAAATTTTTATGGGTGCCATCCCATGTAGGTTTATGTCACAGTACTACAGTTGACAGACTCGCAAAGAAAGCTTGCCATCTGCTTCCTCGTGGTGTTGGACGTCCTCTCTCCCTGACATGTTACCTTTCTAGAGTTCGCTTCGCTGCTCTCCTCCCTGTATGGCGATGCAGGGATGCAGAGAGCATCTCCATCTCCATCACCCATTACGAGACTGTCTGCCATCACAAATATTCCTACTGTTGTCGAGGCCTCATGGTTCTTAGGGACAATGCAGTCTCTGCTCGTTTGAGGCTTGGCTACCGGCCACCGTGGCAGGTTGCTGGGATGCAGGGTGAGCCTCCCTTCACTGAGTGTCGCTTGTGTCGAGCGCTTCGCGCTAACACTATAGAGCACTATTGCCTGGCCTGCCCCACTGTCCGACACTTGCTGCCCCAGGGCAAGCCACTTGATGTGGTTTGTCGACACCTGCTGAACCATCAGGTTCTGGAGGAACTTCTGGTACGCCACCCTCGTTTTGGTGGATTTAAGTTGTCATAATGTAAATATTTGTCTGTATGCTTGTGCTTCATTCTGTTATGTTTTCGTGATGTGTGTGTGTGTGTGTGTGTATGTGTGTGTGTGTGTGTGGTTGTAGTAATTGAATTCTCATGAGTCTCGCCTACCCTTGTGTATTATTGTCTGCCTGTTGACTGATGCAACGTCGCAATGAATTAAAAAAAAAAGAACATCATTGATGAGTTGGGTCAAGCAGAGTTTGTGAGTAATATATATCTGTTAAAAGGGTACTATCAAGTGAAGCTTACTGAGCAAACCAAGAAGATGTCGGCATTTGTGACTCCTAGCGGACTCTTCCACTACGTAGTAATGCCTTTTGGTATGAAAAACGCAACAGCCACATTTCAGCGACTCATCCATCGAATGACTAGCTAACTTGAGGGGGTTCAATCATTCCTAGACAGTCTCGTTATAACCAGTAAAACAATTAACCTTATGAAAAGTTAATACGGACATGCTAAAGTAGTTTATTTAGGACATCTTCTCGGTAAGAGTGAGGTCAGTCCTGTGTCAGGCAAGGTAGAGGTCAGAAGACAACTCCCGACACTTAAGAACAGAAAGAAACTTCTACGGTTTATAGGTATGGTCACTATGGTGGATTATTACCAAAGATTCACCCCCAACTTCGCTCAAGTTGCAGCTCCTTTAACCGACATCACAAGTTCCAAGAAAAGCTTTAATTGGACTAAATCCTGTCAAGAGGCATTCAACAAATTGAGATTATTCTTAACCAACGCTCTAGTACTAAGTGCTCCAGATATCGAGAAGCCCTTCATCATCTAAGTCGATACTAGTGATATGGGAGTATGGGAGGTATTACTTCAAGAGGGACAAGACAGTTTACTACATCCCGTGTGTTATGCAAAGGAATTATGCAACCTTTGAAAAAGAAGTAGCTGCAGTGTTATATGCATTAGAAAAATTTGATGTTTATGTCAATAGTTCAAGTGAAGCTATAGTAGTGTATACCGACCATAATCCTCTCAAATTTTTAGATTAAATGCAGAACAAAAAACAGCGATTAATGAGATGGTCATTAGCACTGCAACAGTATAATCTTGAAATAAAACACATCAGAGGGAAAGAAAATCTATTCGGAGACATGCTTTCATTGACTAGTAATAAGTTTCGATTCATATGTGTAATTGTTTGCTGTAATTGCATGTTTATGGTTGTCGCCAGTCATTTAGGAAAACAGAATATATGACGTCACATACGAATTCCGCAGAGTCAGTGTCAGGGGTTTGGGATGCTGATGGTGTAATGGTTAGCACACTCGCCTCGCAAGCGAGAAATCCCGAGTTCGATCCCTAGGTCAGTGGAATTGTTGGACAATTTTCCAAGCCCCCTATGTCCCTGTTCACCTAGCAGTAAGTAGGTACCTGGTTGTAAGAGCAACCTTGTAGGCTGGGGGGAAATGTGTTGATGTAACTAGACTTGACTGCCATAATTAATGACCAACACCATGAGTCGCTAGGCATAAAGCCCTAAATCTTTTTCTTCTTGTCAGGGGTTCGATTCAAGGTACAGCAATGGCCCAGTCAACACCTCCATCAGCCAACACCACTTCCTCTGCCACCTGTTTCACTGGCAGGGAGAAGTAGTTTAACCATCTCAGGGACAACCAGAACTACTTCATCCACAGGAAGGGCATCCTTCTCTCTGCAACCACCACCTCACCACCATCACTGGAGGATGGAGAGAGGGTATCCTTTACTGTGGAGGAAGGAAGGAAGGAAGGGCGTGGAGGCTACCAACGTAGCCGGGCTTGATATGGTAAAATCCTAGGCTCATTCCACGACCGTGGCAGAAGGGCGGCCGACGCCTAACTACCGCAGCGACGGCAGCAGCAGGCAGACATCACTACCATCTGCACCAAGACTACTGTTGCCTTAGCTGCAGAAGGGCTAGGTGACTAGGTCGTCTCTCCGACCTCCTCCTAGACATATTCAGGAGAAATGGCTTGCCACCGATCGCCATTTCTCCCGAGTTATAACCACCCACCACCACCATCACCACACCAACCACCAGGAAACGACACAACAAGTCGGCTGACCTGGGAGTGTGGGTGAGGGGGGGGGGGAAGCAGCGTGTGACATCAAAATACCACCACCACCACAGGAGATGGAGACTGAGTACACCGAAACCAGGACCTCCACCACCATCAAGAGGGAGAGGGAACTGGAGGACGAAGGGGAACGCCGGATGAGGAAGAGGAAGAGGAGTAAGGACAGTCAGATCTGAGCCGCCGCCGTTTGTGGCATTGTGGTGGTGACTGTCCGCCTCACCTCGGATCGACCTCTTCCAGAAAAACATCGCAAAACACCGGGACCCCGATTAATTCTACTTCCGAGGGAAATTGAAACGTTTTAAGCCATCGGCAAGGGAAACGCCCTTCACCGCCTATACAAGACCCACAACACCACTGATACCACTGTTGCTACAACTACTACTACTGTTACTACTACAACTACAACTACTATTGCTACTACTACTATTGCTACCACTACTACTATTGCTACCACTACTACTATTGCTACTACTATTGCTACTACTACTACTACTAATGCTACTACTACTACTATTGCTATTACTACTACAATTGCTACTACTACTACTATTGCTACTACTACTATTACTACTACTGCTACTACTGCTAGTACTAATACTACAACTACAACTACTACTACTATTGCTGCTACTACTACTACTACTATTATTGATAAAGCTTTTGATGCCTTAATGCCCTACAAAAGAGGTGATAGGCAGAAATTAAAAAAAAAAAAAAAAAAAAATAGGTCAGTATTCTTGTTTAATACAGTGTTGGGTTGCCTTCTACCTGTCTCCTGTATTGACCTTGGTATTATTACGTAAGCAAAATTTACTGTGTGGCTGGCGGCTGTTTGTTTATTTCCTTATTGAAATTTCGCATTGTTTTCATTGAATATTTTTGTTATAATTCTATTGTTGTTATTGTACGTATTTAAAGTATTTGTATATAAGTTTATTAATGTTAATATATGTAAATATCTTTAGTCGTAGTTTTCAATAATCCGTTGATATTTACTTAGAAATTTTGAAGGGTTTTGAGAGACTGTTCATTTAATCAGTGATAGAGATTAGAATTTTCATAAGTTGTTTGAGTGTCTGACCCTGAGGCACGTAACAATAGGGCACAGAACGAACAGCAAGAGTCATAGAAACCCGACTCCAGCAGGAGGAAGGTTGGGGAAGCTGGATAGGGTACAGGAGAAACAGCAGAAGTCACAGAAATGCTAGACCACTGAACTCTTGAGGAACAACAATCAACAAAAAACAGCGAGATGACGGGAAAGAAAAGCAGCAGCAGCAGGAATAGAGAGGTTAGTGAAGAAGGATTGGGTATAGAAGAGTGACAAGCTGGTAAAGGGGAGAGACTCTTGAAGGTAAACTGGATTGTTACTGATTTCTCCATACTATGCTGGGAGACAGACGAACTCAGTGTTACTTTAATAAATGTTTTGTTTCGATGCATAGTTTAGTAGAATCGGTAACCATCTAATTTAGCAAGAGAGTAGGTATCCTCTTAAAACTCAGAAGACACAGCAGGAAGCGCCTCAACACGAAACATCTCATCCTACTGTAAGCTCAATGAGGGGCCTTCCATTTTAGGTGTGTTTGTTCCATAGGTCCACAACTTTATAAAAGAAACAGCGACATACTTGAGTTACAGGAATGAAGCAAGAGTTATGGGACACGGATAGAGAAATCTACATGTTGATAAATAGAAAAGGTGGTTGTTGGTTGGAGCAGAGAAGAGTAAACACAGAAGGAAAACACAATAGATTGGACACAGTATAAGCTGGTTGAATACAATAAGCCCTCGATATAAGATAAATTTAATAAACACTATCATTTTATCACCGGCACAGTAAATCACATAGTCTGTATGGCAATGAATAACAGAATTCTTGAAAACTTTTGGTGTTCTTCAATGAGTATTATTTCTTCATTGCATATCGAGGGTCTACATTACAGAATAAGCAGGTTGGGTACAATATAAGCAGATTGGGTAAAGTATAAGCAGTGTTGGTATACATGGAGCAATAATTTCTTTATTCTATTCCAAGCTCTGGGGCAGGATACTCAAAACAACTTAGGACTTTCTATCTCGGCTAGGGAGCCCTAACTTCCCTAGTGCGCTTATGAGGGCATACTCAAAATTAATTAATTGATTGATTGATTTTGATGCAACTAAGCATCTGGCGGCACAACAGCTAAGGTCATATACCGCCCAACATAAAATTGTCATCTATGTAATTAATAAAACATGAACACCCGAAAGGGATAGGCACCATGATTAAAAGACACACAAACTAAAAAGCACATTATTAATAAAAAAAACTGTCAACATACAAAAAATTCAAACCATCTAAAAACCATAAATATCATACGATCATATTTTGTAGAGAAGGCCAGCCTCCACCACATAGGAGAGGGTGTTCCCTCCCACACTACAAGCCTCCTCCCCGAGCACCTGGGAGAAACTGTAAGAACCGTCACCCATCTGGTACTCGGAGAGGTGCCTACGACGAAGGTCCCCAAGGATGGGACACTCGACAATAAGATGCCGTACTGTCAAAGGAACCAGACAATCATCACAGTAGGGAGGGTAAGCCCTCTCCATTAAAAAGCCATGAGTCAATAATGTGTGGCCAATGCAGAGACGGACAAGAGCCGTCACCCACCTGCGGGACAGGCCACTGTAGCTCCACAAACCAAGGCGCTGGCGGATGTAGCGGAGCTTGTTAGCCCCGACGGCGTCCCATCTGTCCTGCCAGCAGGAACAAACGGTAGCATCTATGTAGGGTCGAAGGTCCACTGCAGGAACAGGATGAATTGGAGACCGCAGCCTTAGCCAGGGCGTCAGCCCGCTCATTCCCATCGACACCCACATGGACCAGGACCCAATAAATAGTGACTTTGCGGCCACGACGACCCAGGAGAACAAGCCACTCAAGAATGGCCAACACCAGGGGATGGGAAGAGTTAAAATTGCACAAGGCCTGCAAGGCACTACAGGAATCGCATAGTAAACGAAGGCTGAGGGAGAGTAAAAATCACTTGGAGGGAATATAAAATGGCCGAGAGCTCAGCAGTAAAAATTGACATGACAGAAGGGAGCCTGCTGCCACGGCAAAAGTCAGGAAAGACAACTCCAAAGCCAACTCCAGCATCAGACTTTGACCCATCAGTGTACACAGAGAGGGACGCCCTATGATTGAAGGCATTTTCTCAAAAGAGGGAACGAGCCACTGGAGGAGGAAGAGATTCCTTGTCTGTAAAGCAGGTGCAGGGGAAAACTTCTGGAAGAAGCCATGGAGCCACCCTGGGGACCCTCACAGGACAAATCTGGAAGTCATCAATGCCCATTTCCTCCATAGCCTTCCTGAAGCCAAAGGGCCATGGTGCACGAGAATGTAAAAGGTAGTACTGAGACATGATATCAGATGACACCGCCAAGCAGGGAAGGGAATCAGGAAGTCGATGTAATCGATGCCAACAACGAACCATCAAGGACTGGCGACGGAGATCTAGAGGTGGCTCACCAGCGTCCACCAGGAGACTGGGGATTGGGGATGACCTGAAGGCTCCGGTTGCCAGACGTACTCCAGCATGATAAACAGGTCTAAAACTCTGAGTCAGGCATCAGTGGCAGAAGAGTACACCTCACACCCATAGTCGAGTTTTGACCTAATAAGAACATGGTATAGGCAGAGGAGGGTGGCTCGATCAGCCCCCCAGGATGTATGGCTCAGGACCCTCAACAGGTTAAGAGCCTTGAGGCAAGAGACCTTAAGTGTACGTAAGTGGGGAACCCAAGTCAAACGTTTGTCAAAAAGGAGACCCAAAAAGCGAGTCTCCTCGACACAACGTATCCGATGACCATACATGAATAAGTCCGGATCGGGGTGGACGCCTCGGATGCGGCAGAAGTGCATAGCAACTGTCTTGGAAGGAGAAAATCGAAACCCATGAGAACCAGTCCAACGTGACACCCTGTCAAGGGCAAGCTGCATGCGCCGCTCCGCCACTGACATATGGGAAGCAGCAAACCAGACTGCTAGGTCATCAACATACATCGAGTTAGCTATACCGTCTGGAAGGGATGAGGCAATGGAATTAATTGCTACTGCAAACAATGTGACACTGAGGACGCTTCCCTGGGGGATGCCCTCCTCCTGTGCAACAGATGCTGAGTGGGTTGTACCAACCCTCACAGAAAAACTGCGACCACTGAGAAACTCCTTAGAAGGCGTGGAAGGCGACCCCGCAGGCCATATAAATGGAGTTGCTGTAGGATGCCATATTGCCATTTAATGTCATAGGCTTTCTCTAAATCAAAGAATACACAGACAAGGTGTTGATGTCGTGCAAAGGCCTCACATGCAGTAGCTTCCAACCTGACCAGAGCATCTGTAGTGGAATGGTGTTTACGAAAGCCAGACTTGGACAGAGACAGAAACTCACCCCGTTCCAAGAAGTATACCAGTCTGATATTCACCATCTTTTCAAATAGTTTACAGAGACAGGAGGTCAAGGCAATTGGTTGATAATTGAGGGCAACACCAGAGTCCTTGCCCGGCTTGAGGAAAGGAAGGATGGTAGCAACCCTCCACCCAGAAGGGAAGACACCCTCCAGCCAGATTCTGTTATATAAAGCTAAAAGAAATGAGATCGTCTCCTCATCCAAGTGTCGTAACATTGCATATGGGATGTTGTCTGGCCCAGAAGAAGTGTCGCCGCAGAGAGAGAGAGCAGAATGCAGGTCTCTCAGGGTGAATATATGGTTATAACTTTCATTCTCGTTCCCTGTGAAATCCAGGACAGTGCACTCCTTGGCTCTTAACTCAGGCCTGACAGCCAGAGGTCGAGAGTCACGGCTGGAGACTTTTGCAAAAGCCTCCGCCATGGTATTGGCCACTGTCAAACCATCCATGATTTTAATTCCATTGACCTTAAGTACAGGTGGAGAACTAGAAGAAAACTTCCCCGCCATCTTACGGACTCTCCTGAACACTTGGGTGAGTGGAGTTTTAGTATTAATTGAAGACACATAGGCCTTCCAAGATGCACGTCGTGCCTCTTTTAAGACTCGTCTAACCCAAGCCCTTGCCCGTCGGAAGTCCTCTAAAAGAGTTGGGTCCCCACGATTGCGACGAAGGCGAGAGAAAGCAGTGCGCTTCTCCCGCACAGCAGTGGTGCAGACTGGTGACCACCAAGGGACAGGACGTTTGGGAAAGTAGCCAGAAGTTCTAGGGATAGAGTTGAGAGCAGCAGAGTGGAGCATATCAGTGAAATATGTTACAACCTCGTCAGAGCTACAAAAATCGGCTACAGAAGAGACCGAAGAAGTTAGCTCTCTAAAAAATTGCCAGTCAGCCTTCTCTGATTTCCACCTAGGAAGACGAGACTGTGGTTCGTACCAGTTACCTTCTAAAAGTATAGGGAAATGGTCACTGCCATATAAATCAGGCAACACTCTCAAAGTAAAATCCAACAGAGCACTGGGTGAGCAAAGGGAAATGTCAATGGTGGTAAAAGTCCCAGTAGGGATATTAAAATGTGTCACATCTCCCTTATTTAAAACCCCTAATCCCTCATCTTCAATAAAAGAAGCTAATAAAACACCCCTGGGGTTGACCGAACTGTCACCCCACAGAGGATGACAACCATTAAAATCACCCAATAAAATAAAGGGAGATGGAACGTCCCGTACAAGACGGTTGAGATCATCCCTATCAACTGTAACACTGGGAGGAAGGTATAGACTGCACATAGTGTACGGGCGGTCCATAAAAACCTTAACTGCAACAGCCTGGAGCGGAGTGTCAAGCTCCAGGCTCGTGCATGAAATATCTCACCGAACTAGGATGGCAGAGCCACCATGGTGACCCTGCCATTCAAATGAATTGGAATAAAATGCAGCGTATGCTGGAGGACTGGCAGGAATGTAGTCCCCAAGCATTGTCTCTTGGAGAGAAACACATACAGGAGAGAAGCTAGAGAGAAGAAAGCGCAGTTCCTCCCAAGAAGCACGCAAGCCACGGCAATTCCACTGAAGGTCCTTGAACAGTGTTACTTTAGTACTGATTTTTGGGAAGCCTCATGGAGGTACTTCCCACTACTACCTCGACCTGAGGGTTTACTCAAACGATAAGGTTTGTCTAATCCTGGGCCCCTAGAAGAAGAGCGAACCCGAGGAGTAGTACTTAGGGCAGTAATTGGGACCCGTAGACGAGTCCCTGAAGCATCTGATATGTTAGAAGAAGATGAAGGTATATGAGCTGGGATATTCTTTGAAACAATTACATTGGTATTGTCCTGTACAGCAGTGGTATCACTGACACAAGCAGATACATCAACATCCATAATACAGGTGGTAGAATCACTCCGCTGCTCAAGCGGAAGAGAAACTGAATCTTTTGAAGTCACAACATCCGTGGCATCCACATTAACTTCACGCCCCTCTGATGATCCCGATGGAAGCTTGCCAGGAGAAACTTCTGTTGAATCAAGAGATTCATCAGAGCCACGAGAATGCTTCTGGTGAAATTGAGAGGAAACTATGGAAGAGTCCACAGAGATAGTTGCCTTACAAGGATGAACATCTATAGAGTCAAGTGCTTCAGAGGAACCACGAAGGTGTCTCTGTGGCAGTTTAAGTGACTTAAGTTTCCTTTTTGGAGAGCGTGTGGCAGCGTGAACCACATGAAAACCATTAGCTAAAGTCTGAGAATTGTCATCAGCTGAAGGGTCACCAGAATGAGTGTCTGATAAAGTTTCCAAAACAGAGAAACTATTATGTAGAGTAACCTTAGAAACGCTCTCACTAGAGCAAAAAGCAGCTGTCTCTTGAGAGGGTGCTGCAACCGATTTAGGGCAAAGGAAGGAGGAGGCGTATGTCTTCACACCACCATCCTCCTGTCGCCTGAAGTTGAGTTGCCGTCTGGCACTACCAGTGCTAATGAATTGGGTATTAGCTAAGTTGAGAATAATCTCCTCAAGGAGATACATCTTACATTGGCGAGAATGCAAGGGATGAACATCTCTGCAATAAAAGCAGTAACTCTCTGACTGACACTCAGAAGTAAGATGTGAGTCAAGAGCAGAACAAATTACCACACCGGGAACGGTTGTTGCAGTTCCTCCTCCCATGACCAAACTCATAACAACAGAAACACTGTAGGGGACGCTCAACAAAAGGCTTCACCTCAAAAGAGGTGGGGTTAATGTTAATGTGATCTGGGATATGCGAGCCATAGAAAGTTAGGATAATCATATTTTTACTGCCTTTCATCTTTGTTACTCGTTGGACAATGTCTGGGCACATAGCGAGAATGTCCTCTTCAGATAATTCATACAGGTCCTCATTATATATACGCCCCTTGCTATAATTAAATGTTTGATGTGGTTTAATAGATTCAAACATGCTATCAGAAGGACAGGGGAGATTGAGGAGCATCATGGCCTGTGTAAAATCTTTGGCTCTGATTAAAACGCCCTTACCATATTTCTTTATGTGGCCCATTGGTAATAATCCAATTTCTTTCTCCAGATACCGGGAAGCATGGATAAGGTTACCACGTCCCTCCCTGTAGTAAGCCACAAACCAAAAGGGTGTAGGAACCCAACATTCCTTTGGGACATGCTCTACAGAGTCATCAAATATGTTAGGGTAGTAGTCATTGTCACTGTCAACTACATTTGTGGACCACATCATCTGAACTTTACAATGAGTATCCCCCACCATCAGAGAATCTTTTGCCTCAAATGCTGCTTTGGTAGCAGCATTTGTATTGAAAGTAATATAGCACCGATTAGACCTACAATCACTGTCATATGTGATTCGGATTCGAAGAACTGATCCAAAACACTTAAAAATGGAGTGGATAGCACCATAAGAAAGGGATGCAAGTACACTCGTTAACATTAACGTGTCCAAATCGCTAACAGGGTTCTTCGACACAACACCCGACCTGCTAGGTCTAGTCTTATTTGCAGCTTTCTGCTTACTACCACGACCAGAGAGTGACATCTCGAGAGCCCGGTCGACCACCGCTCGAGGAAGAGATTGGAGCTTTTCTTTATCCATATATCATTGGTTTAGTGTTGTTGGCCCCAGGAGCCAAGAGCTACTACCTATTGGGCAGATGAGGGGTACCTCTTCCATTACGGGGCCACTCGTTTAAAAAAGTAGCCCCAATGGCTCGAAAGTTTGCCCACGACGTTGTTGAGAGAGACCCCCTTCCCCAACATCTCCCGGCCCAGACACCCAACCATCCAACATAGGACGGCCCCTAGAGGGCAGTCCCTCCGGAGGGCAGCACTGTTGGCCCGTACTGGCAGCCTAATGCCTGGGAACCATTTAGTCTGGTCTCTCACTAGAAACCTTACTAGCATGGGAAGCTGTCTCTCCCCAAAATCGGGGCAGAGCAGGGGCCAGAGCCCCCTCTAGTCTAGCTCGCCAGGTCTCAGAGACACGCAAGCCCCCTCACCACATCAAGGCGGTTCCCGTTGGGGGGTAAATTCAAAACACATACCATAAGACAGCATACTCAAAACCTTTGGCAGCCATCTTGTCCTAAGTTACTAAGGTTGTAGAGGTCAGCATTGTCCTCTAAACCGGGATTTCTGTGCTTCAAAATAGCGTATTAAAATACGTAAAATATCGCTCGGGTAATATAATTATGTGCTCACACAGAACATTTATCGCCAAAATTTTTGGAATAAGCGCTAAGTATAGAAGACTTATTTCGACCCTTTTCATACCCCTCCTGATAAGGATTCCCAGGACCCCTTTCATGGTCAGAAGTTCACCATTACCGTTACCAAGTAAAAAAGCATGAGGAAGAGAGGGATGTATATAACACGCTATTTTCTGAAGTACAGAAATACCAGTTTAGAGGACAATGCTGACCTCTACAATCTTTGTATTCTATGCTCAAAATACCGTGTTAGTGAAGCATGACAAGCTGGGTAGGGAGGTATGCTGTACGTGGGAATCCGCCTAAGTAATTGAAGGATATGTAAAATATAGTTGTTGTTGTTGTTGTTGTAGTTCCCCAGACTGTCTGGCCGAGCACTCCCGAGTATGGTTGACCGAAGCTGCGCAGATGCTCGGACCCCCAAATGGGAGTCGGGGTGATAGTGAGATCTGTTTCTTTGAAGGCAGCAGACGAGGGGACTGCTGGCTCACGGGCATGTATCCCCTGGCGAGCAAGCCCACAGTCTGTAGTCTTCCTTGTTGTGCCACCCAATCGGGCGATCCCGTCGGCTACCCAGAAGAATGAGAGATAGTAAGAGAGACAGACAGAACAGGCCAGGGTGTGGTAGAGGATGTCAGGTTCCTCATTTCTGGATGTAAAATATAGTAATAAAAGGTAGTCAAGAAATTTCATTTCTTTACGTTATTCTAATAACCACTTAGAAACGCAATCCCCCTACCGCTACTGGAGCGTGAACCGCAAAAACAGGGTGAATTTTAAGGTTTCGTTTAGGTAAATTTTGTTATTAAAGATTTGTAGAGCTTGATTTTACACACCAGAATCTGTAAACTAAAGTTTTCTAGGTCCACTGGTTTGCGTAATAAAATAGTTACCCCTAAAAAAACCGTAAAAATGAGAAACGTGACCGAGCGTATTTTCATTGCGTAAGTATGATGAGTCAACCATTCCCCTCTCACACCACTCACTGAAGGCCCAACCTAACCAGTGTTACCAATGAAGTGGCTAGATATAGCCCAAGCAGTTTTTTTTTCTATCGGCTTTATATTACGTCAATCGGCTTCAAGGCCTAATTTTGCGGTGACGTGGTATTTGGTCAATAGGCATTTAAGGGTTAACAATGTGTGCGTTTTTTAGATCCAACATTTTACATATCCAAGAGGTCATAAACAAAAATATTTATTTATACTATGTACAAATATCTACAGATAGTTTATGCTTGGCAGAGCCTCATATAACGTTTCCTCCTCCTCCCCCCCCCCTTTTTCTTTGCGAGACGAGCTCCCCGACGGGGAATGAGGCGAACTTTAAATTTCACGAGGTCGCTTGGGACAGTGTCGTGAGTGCAACGCCAGGCACGTCCTGAGCGTTAAGAAAAGTAATCGAACAGGGTAAGCCAAAGCCATAATATCCCATCATCTGCATCTCCTATATGGAGTGTGAGCAAAGGAAGGTTAAGGGCGCAGTTAAACCCCCCAAATTGAATGAGTATAATGTACGAGACACAGATCTTGCCAAACTTTGTCTCCCCATCACGGGATTACTAAACAAGTGATCCGGGGAGAGAATTGGGGCCATCATATAACCCCTGAGAGCTTGGACATGACACCATGGGTGATGTGTGCAGTTTAGTATGGAATTAGGTAACACCCGGTGCTGTAGCTGATTATCGGTTTTCTTGAATTTGGCAAGGACCACCAGGAAGGAAAAAAAAATACTGATGTGAAATTGTGAGCCAAACAGTTAAAAAAGGCTGTTGAGTCAAGGCAGCTAACTGATAGGCCCAGAATAGTTCTGCCAAATCACAAAGAAACAAAGATTTATGAAAACTTTGTGAAACCAACAGTTGCTTCACCCCTGGAAGAGACACATAGTTTGAAACCTTGTGTCGGGACCGGTCAGGGACCCTCTGTCTCATTCTTGGCATAAAATGACTGACACTTCAGAAAAGCATGGTGACCACCTGAGTGTCGACGTCTGGGAGACTAGTGACTGGAAAACCTGAGATTTTAGTGCTGTTACTCCCCCAAGGACGTTTTGAAATGTGAGAGAGCGTTTGCTCACACATTCTCCTCTCCTGGCAATGAGGCCGTGGGGTATAACTCTCGTGAACAGGCTCTGAGGCAGAGTCGTTCTGAGAGTGAGATGAGGGCATGTGAGCGTGAGGTGCCTTGATTGTTGATATACCTCACTGTGGTGAAGTTGTCCATCTTGAAGATGTTGGACATAAATGAATACCGAGGGTTTAAAACTAGAAACAGGAGATCCACCTGTTGTCCCCTGACAACTATGTGTTTGTCCCAATCTCCAGACTGATGGTGACCCTGGTTAGATTGAAATTCCCACCCCACGTCCGAGGTGTCTGTCTAAACCACAATGGACGGAGGTTGGGGGCAGTCATGGGACCGATTCCGATTATAGTCATAGGCCTAATACTCTAATGAGTAATCGAGGTGCCCGTCTTGGCAAGATCCGAGGAATGATTGGTACCCATTGGTTGACCTCTAGGTTCAATCGATGGTGTTCCAACCACCTTAGAGGAATAACCGGGGCTGCGAAATATATGGTCACCAACTGTGATTCCCCTTGACACATGGAGAAGGTGAGGGAAAGGTTCGCCCTTCAAACCTGGAGGGTGGTCCGCAGGATATAGAAGGACAGTGAAAGGGATGGATTTGTTATGTCTTACTGAATACCCTGTGAAGAGAAAATGGTACAGTTGTGTGAACCACGGTCCAACTGACCAATAACTGATTTGGGAGGGATTAACGGTTAAACGTCAAATTAAAAGCCAACCTTTACTTGCATGGGAATGTCCCGTGCAAGCAATGACACTCCCTCAGTGAGGTGGTACGACCTCGCCCACAAGGTACTGAGGGTAGATGTCACCGACATTGTATGGGCCATTTATAAGAATGTGATGAACCCTTTTTGATTCAGGCCATAACATGTTGGTTACTGGGCGATGTTGTCCCGATGTATGTAGGATGACTGAGAAGGAAAGATTAGGTGGTTTGGATCCTAGCCTCCCTTCTTTAGCCTTGGTGATGGCCGTTGTTAACACCAATGGTGCCTCCAAACACTACTGAAGCAGTCCTGACCCCTCAGGAAAGATGAGGGTGAGGTGTCGGTGAACGAGGGCGACCTCAACCCCGGGGTTGGCGGAGGAGGACAGATAACTTCTAAGAAGTCATGGCCAGTGGTACTTTGTTTCACAAAAGAGACCAGAAGACAGGGTCATCCCCGACCCAGATAAACCCGAGGTGTAAAAGGGGAAAGTTCCTGAAGGGTCGAAAGTCAACATAATCGACCTGGGAGGGAGTTTGCGATAAGGGAGGCTGGATTATGTCCGCATCCTTATGCACCTCTACCTGAGTAACTCCTGTCTAATCCTCACTGGAGGTGGTAGATGGTTGCTATGGGACACAACCACCCCGAGGCTCAGCCCAGGGGTTGGAAGGTTGACCCTGAGTCGACCTTATCAGCCGAGGAAGAACAAAAAATTAGTGGGGGGTTAGGGTTGCTTAATGGAGCAGTGGTGATAGCTTCAGGCTATTTCTTTTCACCACGGCTCGAGGTTGGCAACTTCGAGGCTTTCCCCTGCTGAGGACAACCTAGGTTCCTGAAAGGAACTCCCAAAAAGGGGTAGAGGTCTACCCACTTCCCACTATCGTACTCGAAGCTGATGGTATGGATATGGTAGAAGGGAAACACGAAAGGTTACACCCTAGGAAAAGCCATTATATTACTGACTGAGTCTAATCGGAGGTTATAGACGGGGTGTTATGGGATCCATCCACCCCAAGGTAAACATAGGGGTCGGGAGGTTGAACCATATTCGACCCACAGCTGTGGAGGAACCAAAAGTATTTGAGGGTCGTTCAAAGGAGTAGGAGTGATAGCATTAAAGCTATTCCTTCTTACAGCAGCTCGAGGTTGTGTCCACTCGAGATATACTCGCTGAGGATGACTTCGTTCCTGAAGGTAACTCCCCAAAACTGGTAGAATAGGATAAGTCGTCTTATTCCTGACTGAGCCTCACTGGAGGCTCTAGACAGGTTGTTATGTTTACTACCCAATCAGAGGCAAAGGTCAGGAGTGGGGAGTTTGTCCCAGAATTGACCCTGCCAGCTGTGGAAACAAAAAAGGGGTTTTGAGGTTCGTTCAAATGAGCAGGGGTGATAGCATTAAGGCTATCCCCCTGCATAAAGGCTCCAGACGGAGATATATTCGAGGCATCCCCGCTGAGGATGACCTCCTGAAGGGAACTCTCAAGAAAAGGTAAAACCTTTCTCTCACCTGCTACCACAGCCTAAGCCGATGGCATGGATACGGTGGTAGGATTAAAACAGTAGGCAGTACTTGGGAACTGACCTATTCCTGACTGAGCCTACCTGAGGTCCTAGGCCATTTGTTTTGATAACCACCCACTCTGATGGTAGGTCTAGGGTTGGGGTGGTTGTCCCAGAGTCGATCTGGTAGCCACAGAAGGAAAAAGGGTCTGATGAACGCTCAAAGCTATTCCCTTGTAAAGCAGCTTTAGGCTGTGAAAGAGTCGAGGTTTTCCCACTGATGACGACCTCGGTTCCTGAGGAAAACTCCCAAGAATGGCCTCCAAATCCTCCGGTGGTAGGGTCGCGGGGTAGGCAAAACAAGAGGGGGGAGTGTGAAAGAAGGAGGGAGAGGGGAAGGACCCGGAGGAGCCTGGGAAGGAACCTGAGCTAGGGAAGGAAGGTCACGGCGAGGCAGCCGTGATGCAGTACCACCTCTACCTTAGGTTCCAGTTGCAGGTGGGGATGCAGAGTATGATGGAAAGTGTTTCCATCATTTGAAGGGTAACCTTAGGAGGAGGAGCCGGACTCACAGCCACAGGCATGGTTATACAAAGATAATTTGTGCTACCGCAGAACAATATTCACATCCTGTCACAGGTGTGATGTGTCCACATGGACAGTACCGATGGCGACCAACTTCCCATCAACCTGAATTGCCGAGTAGGAAGGAGGGAGAGGGTCCCAATCAGGGGAAATAAAAGGAGGAGGAAAAGGAACCGAAGGACCCAGAACCGAAGGAGGAGGAACCGTGGTAGAAAAAAAGGAGGAGGAAAAGGAACCGAAGGACCCAGAACCGAAGGAGGAGGAACCGTGGTAGAAAAAAAGGGGTGGGGGTAAAATGGGATGAAGAGAAATAGAAGACGTAAGTAGCCGAGTAATGGGAAGTTGAGGAAGGGTAGAGAGAAAGACCTCAGTGTAACGGGAGGCAGATAGGTGGGAACTAAGGGGAGAGGGAGGTAGATGGTAGGTGATGGGAAGGGAGAGGATGGGAAACCGAGGAATGGAGACGTGTAGGATGTCCATCAATGACAGGATGAGATGAAAAACAAGGAGAGTAATCGGATCAGTGAGAAAAAGGGGGTGAAGGACGAGATAACAAGATAGGAAGAGCAGAGAGAGTCGAAGGAAAATGAAGGATAATAGAACCCGAAAATATCAGAAGGAAGTTGAGGGGAGGCGGGGTAAGTAAAACAAGAGGGGCGAGTGTGAGAGAAGGAGGGAGCGAGGAAGGAACCGGAGGAGTTGGAGAAGAAACCGGAGGAGCCGGGGAAGGAACTGGAGGAGCTGGGAAAGGAACCGGAGGAAGCGGGGTAGGACCCGGGAGAGGTGGGGAAGGAATGAAAGGAGCCGGAGAAGGCGGGGAATGAACGAAAGGAACCGGAGGGAGAGACGTAGGAATAGGTAAGAAAGCTGGTTCGGGAGGAGAAATTGCCCACGAATGTTGGGAGTGGGGTCTCCTCCAGCTCTTGTAATCCTGTGTACTAGATGGCGGGGGGGGGGGGGGCGTGTGGACCGAGGTCCACTGGAAATAACCCTGGAGGAGGAATGCGACGAGGTAGGCACGACAGATTTGGCTTTTTGTTCATCTCATCACCATCTACATCCATGCGCGTTCTAGAAAGACCCGACGGTATGCTAAGGGGTTTACCCACCCTGAGGCTAAGCCCAGGGGTGGGGTTGGAGCCCCAGGATAGGACCTCAACCAAAGCCACCGCAGGTAGAATCAGTTGGGCGTTCCTTTCGCTAGGGAGCCCCTCCAAGGAAGGGTCCCTGTGATCAGTGGCATTTGACAGTGAAATCAATGCAGGTCACTGAAAGTTCCTGAAGGGAACTACCCTACTAGGGGTGCGGTCGAACGTCCCGAGGCAACCGAACCCGAGGTAGAAGGGTGGGAAACGGAAGCCAAGGACACGGGAGCCAGTTGCGGAGCCAACCGGGTCAGACCTAGCTCATAAGCTAATCTTGGGTCTGCCCAAGTAAGTGAGTCGTGCTTAGAATAAGCCGCCTTCCTGGCCTAGTCCAGGCCCTACGTAAGAGGGAAGGGCGAAAAAGGCGAGAAGCTGAGGAAACCGCCTAACTTCTTTGACCCAAGAAAAGCAAAAAGTGCAAGATAGGGAGTCGAACCAAGAAGTTGCAAAACAGGGGCATGAATGGAACAACGGCCGTGACCGTCGGTCGAAACCCTGGCGGAATAACTCACTGTTAATTAAACCTTGCCCTGTGAAAGGAAATAATCTCAGAAAGGAAGAATAAATAAAAGATAACCAAATAACGTAGGCCTCTCAAAACTGACCTCAGAGAAGATCTATTCTAAACAAACATAGATATGATAATCAGAAAAACAAGATAAGCCGCACTGAGTAAGATAACTCGAGCAGTAGTGTTGTGTAGGGAGTAAAAACTAACTCCAGCATGAAAAACATTATTAACAATAATAACATAATATTTACTATAGCACAATAAAATATTGCAACACAGACTGTATCTATGTGGCATTAAGTAGAGTCAGAAAATAACCAACAATGTATACGGGCATTAGACGGTGTTGAAGGTAAAAAATCACAAAACAAATGTAGAATACAATAGAATACAGTAGTATACGGTAGCTTATTGCATCTAAATTGAATTTAGGTGGCGACCCACTAGAAAAGAAAAATTCTGTGCGAAAAGTAATTAGTGAACTTCTGACCACGAAAGGGGTCCTGGGAATCCTTATCACGAGGGGTGTTAAAAGGGTCGAGATAAGTCTTCTTTATTTAGCACTTATTCCAAAAATTTGGGGATAAATGTTCTGTGTGAGCACATTTATTACCAGAACGATATGTTACGTATTTTAGCATTACAGGTAATATCATGCCACGCCTCCACTAACACGGTATTTTGAGCATAGAATAGGGCGCTTGGATTTAGGAAAACCTCCAGGCAGTCCTAAGTGGAGTTATGACACCGAACACCATAGAAAACCTGATAACTCCTCTGGGCTGTGCCAAAGAAAATAAGAAGGACTCAATACTTTTGGCTGTACCACCAAAGCACCACTTTGTTGTTGTTGGAGACTACTGAGAAAGAGTGTATAGTATAGAGAATCACTCCAATGTCACTGATGACCAGAATGAAATAATAAACTTATGTGAGGAATAGGACCATACAGATGGCATATATCGCTCGTCGCACAATATAATCTCATGCCAGTCTCACTCATACTTAAGTGATATTGAGTATGTAGTGTAAACATAGTTGATTATTAAGAGACGCAAGTTTTGCATGAGAAATAGTCATCAGTCCAAGGATTCAGCATAATGAATGATTTTCTCAGACATTGGTTTAATTCATAGGTCTTCAATTTGGACCCTGAGGGAGAGATATTGTCTGCGGTGATATGGACAGTACTTAAGGGGTTCTGGCACCCCTTTAAATCTAACCCACTCCCTTTCAATCCTTATTCTGTCCCTCCTCTCCTTCATGCTTCCTCTTATGCTCCTCATTTGAAACCACAAGTTCTTTCTGGCCTAGCTCAGTCTTGATTTTTTATTTCTCCCTCCCAAAATATTAGTAATAATATTTCATAATATTTCTATTTGTTCTATTAATTTCTTACCTAATTATCATGAGGAAAGAACCCTGACCTGACCTAACCAAACCTAACTAAACCTGTCAAACCTAATTAGAACTGGTGCAATATCTGGGAGTAGGTTTGGAGATTTTAATTTGGGTTAGGTCAGGTCTGGTTAAAGGTTCCTTCATCACAATAATTTGATGTAATGAATTTAACATCCAGTACTATTCTTCAGAAACACCCATAATATTTGACATTATCTGTCATTTGGGCCAACTTTTGTGTTTGCATTGATTCAGGGGATTAATTTTTACACTAGTTTATTGGTAAGATTGGACTTCGTTATATGTGTTGTAGTCACCATTGAGGAATATGGTTAATGATCATTGTATTGCAGAAAATTGGGTATTTATTAAAAGAATTGCCGTTTTGTAGCAATGTTACCAGATCCGGCTAGGTCCCAGTATTTTGCCCCGGTCATTTCCTGTACTTTACCATGGTTATTTCCCGGTAGTTTGCCCAGGTTAGGTCCCGGTAGTCTGCTGTGGTCGAGGTTAGGTCAGGCTAATTTCAAAATGCCACATTTGAATATGCTCTATCTTGGAAATGGGGCATTTGCAGAGGAAATGCCATAGGAGAAAATAGTCTTAGAATGGTCTAAATAAGTGGGTAAAGAAGGTAGAAAAACCGTACGCGATAACAGTAATTCTTTCAATATTTACCCTTTTTTCTTACTTTTCAGTTATTATTATTATATTATTACTGTGCTTTGTTGACAATGACTTCGTAAGAAATTTGCAACAAAAAGTATACAGTGCTGGTTTTCATTTCTAACCCACCCAGGTCGACCAGCTTACAGTGGTGGTAGTGGTTGAAATGCATGCTCCAAAACTTACCAAACTAACCCTTTGCTTTATCAGTCAAATACTGTAAATGAATTGGGACGAGAATTAATTATATACATTGTGCCATAGTATCCGGTACCTAAGAGACGGGACCTTCCTGGGGTGCAAGATAGATTACTCTCTCTCTCTCTCTGTGGTGGTGGTGACGGTGGCTCTCCACATTTATTGCCATTTACACCGTCTTACAAGTGACTTAAGTGAGCCTAACCGTCAACAGTGACAATATAAGAACACACTTAGATAAACTAGTGCACAATTTTAGAATTAATTAAGGAACATAAGGAAAAATTCAACATTCAAGTGACTGAGAATTGTGATTATACTACTGCGCTTGCGCTGAAAATAATCTGAGTCGATACAACAATCATAACTAACCCAGTGCTACAGCCTCAGAAAAGTGTTGAGACTGCACGTGAATCCTCGCTTGAAAATCTAACAAGGGATTTCTTGGACAAAAGCTTTAACAAAGCTGATCTTCAAAAGAAATGTCGTGAGCTAGGCCTAACCAAAATATGGGTAACCAAAAATGAGTTCATAAGTATCTTAGAAAAAGAACAGTGCCCAACTCAGACTCCTGAAGCCCCAGCTCAGCTACCGTCCGAACCACTAACTCAGCCACCATCCAAACCGCCAACTTAACCACCCCACATCCCACCTTCCACAGACTCCCCTAGCAATGAGAATGTAGCAACAGAAGATAAAGAAAATTACGCCAATTTGGTTAGAGCAATAGAGAAAATAATTGGAGAAACAATTAAGGTGCTTCAGCAACGGGTGAGTGAGCTTGAGCAACAGGAGACGGTTGGGAGAAGTAATACAGTAGTAGACAACAACAACACACCCACTGCTTCCAACACTGCGAAATGCCTTCTTCTGGGGGACACGAACTTACGACGAAAATTGTGTTATAAAAACCATTAGAGATGCCAGTCTTGATTTATTAACCCCTCTGGGACGGGCCAAGAATGGAAATACGCTCTGTGGTTCTGGGCGCAATACTAACTTTTACCCTGCCTGTCCGGGTATTTCCCGGAAAATCACTCTACTTCTCTTACTCCCTACGTCTAAACTACAATACTGAACAACTTAAATTTGATTGTGTACTCACCATCAACTCCTCCTCTTTCCATTAAAACCAACCCCAGCTCTCTAGGACACTCCATTGCCGAGAAATCAAGTGAGGAATGGAGGTCACTTTTCCCGTGAGAGCGAGGCTGCGTTCGCTTTGTGAGCGTGGCTGCGACGCAATCTAGCTGGTTGCACCCGCGGAGTGGAGGTTACAAGAGAGGGTGCGCCCGGCAGCGCGGTAGGATGCACCGAATCGAACGAGCCCGTATTTTCTTCACTACGCCCAGCCATTGTCACAGTCAAGCACACACTGATTGAATGTGGGGATGAAAAGGTCTGGTGGTGAAGTATAGCCGGATCAAAAAAAATCCCGACAAATTTGGCGTTTTTCCCCATAAATTACCAAAAGCGGGATTTCCCGCTGCCCGGACTCTGTCGACAGAGCGGGATTTCCCGCTGCCCGGCCTCTGTCGACCGAGCGGGAAATCCCGCTGCCCGGACTCTGGGGGTTAAAAAAGTTGGGTTATGGAGAAGTTAACCAATATACCCAATACATGTATGATGTATTGTGGCGTATATGACATAATAGAAAGGAGCACACCAGAAAATATCTTAGACAATCTTGGTTCATTAATTAGTTATTTAAAAGAGAAAAATCATAACATGAAAATATATGTGTGCCGAGTGGTGCCAACACTAATGCCACTTGACATTCAAGTTAAAATAGCAGACTACAACGAACACTTAACAAAATGGGGCGACACAAATGGACTGGCAATAATTAAAACAGCTCTAAACTTTAAACTAGCAACTGGAGAACTAGACGATCCTTGTTTCGATACGATAAAAGACAATACATCTGTTTTAAACCGACTGGGTATCATTAGACTATTAGCAACGATAAAATCGCAGTGCACTGATTTTCAGCTACGGTATGTAAAAACTGGGAATCTATTAAGAGATTTACTAATTCAGCTAGCAACAGAACCCAGTTAACATCTGACAAGAGACAACAAGTGAACCAGAGAGAGACTGCTCATCCACCCCAGTCGCCTGAGAACATTGCAGGGTGGCGGACATCAGAGGGATGGATGGCTCGTGATGCTGTATATGGCCCACCTCGACGGTCCTCTCGCCCGCGACATACCTACTCACCAAGGCAAAAGCACCACCGTTGGATCAACCACATTATCTTGGACCAATCATGACGAACGGCAGGTGAATTGCAGGCTTTCTAAGACAGGCTTCCCGGGACAGGCCCCAGACACCTGGGCAGAGGTGACGAGGTGCAACCTCGCCCGCCCACCAATCAATCACACCCCTACACCATCAAGGGACAGTCAGGCCACACATAACAACCCACACTATTTGCAACATAGGACACCTACACACAATAGGTTTAGCGGACTACACGAAACACATGTAAACAATCACTTTACAACTCACCAAAACCATTCCACCTACAGATACAACAGAGCCAATTACAACTACTCTAATCACAGATACGACAAAGACTACACGAATAAAGCTGGCTGCTATAACTGTGGGGAATTTAATCATAGACAATCATCGTGTAGATACGACCATAAATTACAATGTGGTAAATGTCATTCTCTAGGTCATAAAAGTAGTTTATGTACGTATTACTCTAAGTAGGGATGTGGCGAAGATTGATTGATTGATTGAGGCGCCGCAACACCGAGGTCATATAGCGCCAGAAAAAGGTGATAAAGAAGTGAAACACCAAGCAGGAAAGAAATAGAAAGAAAAGAGGGACAGTTGAAGAACAAAAAGCTAGTGACTGGAGCCGAAGGGGCGCCCAAACCCTTAAAGTATTCCCCACATCACTAATGCAGGCAATAGCCCTCTACGGTGTACGGTTGTGAGATGGATGTGGTGAAGAAGACTCTGCCGGACGTTCTAAGCAAAGAAAGGACTCACTGGTCATTGAGCACATTAATGCACAATCCCTTATATCTAGTACTGACGAGGTTAAACTGTTAATACAAGAAAGAAATATCGACATTTTATGCATTACCGAGGCATGGCTTCTTCCTCACACCCCTGATAATTTTATAAATATATCAGATTTTAATGTTTTTAGATGCGATAATGGACGTGGTGCTTGTGACTATATATACGTAAGAGATATTTTGAAATCTAGTCTATTATATGTGAATACCAGTAAACCAACTAATACCGAAGACATATGGATCACTGTACAATGTCGCAAACTACCATTATCGTTGGCTGTGTATACAGGCACCCAAAAGCTTTAGCCATATCGTTTGACTACCTAGAAGATATTTTTAGTTTTTTAAGCGTCATTACGGGTGATTTTAATGATAATTTACCTTAAATGAAAGCAAATTAAGCAAACTGATAAAGAATATCAAACTGACTCGGATAGTGGACACACCGACCAGAGTTACCCCCAAATCAGCAACACTCATAGACTTTTCTTCCTTTTTTTAATTCATTGCACCGTAGCGTCAATCAACAGGCAGGCAACAATAAATACAGGTGGGCGGGACCCATCAAAATCTAATGATTACAACCACACACACACACACACACACACATCACGAAAACATAACAGAATGAAGCACAAGCATACAGACAAATATTTACATTATGACCTACTTAAATCCACCAAAACGAGGGTGGCGCACCAGAAGTTCCTCTAAAACCTGGTGGTTCAGCAGGTGTCGACAAACCACATCAAGTTGCATGCCCCGGGGCAGCAAGTGTCGGACAGTGGGGCAGGCCATGCAATAGTGCTCTATAGTGTTAGCACGAGGGGCTCGACACAAGCGACACTCAGTGAAGGGAGGCTCACCCTGCATCCCAGCAACCTGCCACGGTGGCCGGTAGCCAAGCCTCAAACGAGCAGAGACTACATTGTCCCTCCGAACCATGATGCCTCGACGACGGTAGGAATATTTGTGATGGCAGACAGACTCGTAATGGGTGATGGAGATGCTGAAGGGCCTCTCTGCATCCCCGCGTCGCCGTACAGGGAGAAGAGCGGCGGAGCGAACTCTAGAAAGGTAACATGTCAGGGAGAGAGGACGTCCAACACCACGAGGAGGCAGATGGCAGGCTTCCTTTGCGAGTCTGTCAACTGTACCATTGTGATGTAAACCTACATGGGATGGCACCCATAAAAATTTGACAGTCAAGTTACGGTGACGCAATAAGTCCAAAAAAGATAAAATTTGCTGAATAACAGTAGAGTGTGTGGGCTGAACACTAGAGAGGGAATGAAGGGCAGGTTTGGAGTCATAAAAAATGGCAGCTTTAACTCCACGTTGACAAACAAGACTAACAGCATCCAGAATGGCATACAGTTCACACAATGTTGAGCTAGAGTGGTTACAGAGACGATGGCCAACCCAGCCCCCTGGAGGTGACACCATGTCAGGTGAGAAAACGGCACAACCTGCTGTACCATCCACTTGCAATGAGCCATCAGTGTAGAGGCAGTATGGATCTGTGATGGAGGACGTCACTGTTTCTATGTGTTCCAGAGCCAACTGCCACTGTAGAGAAGGCAGTTCCGACTTGGAAGTAGGTGTGAAGCTCACATCAGGTGTTGGTAGCATCCACGGAGGGGGCCCTGGAGGGACGTCTGCAACCATTATATCCATATTAAGACTATGGAGCATAGAGGAAACAGACCTTATATGAGTACGTCCAGCAGGCAGTATGGAAGGGACCGGGTAGTTTGGTCTAAGAGAAGTCCTGACTAACTGAGAGTAATGGGGTGAAAGATGTGGGAAATGGAGGCACTTGACAGTGAAGCAACTAACATTAGAATAAATTCTCTCCACTAATGGTGAACACTGGCTGAGCTTGAGGAAGGCGGAAGGTGAATATTCTGCTCTTATCTGGTGAGACAATAATGCCACAGTGAGAGGAGGCCACAGAGAAGGAGTCAAGAAACCGCTGGAGATCCCTTGGTGAGGTAGAATGAATACAGATATCATCAGCATAGCACGTAATTGTAGCTCCAGGAATATCAGGGAGAGAAGTGAGCAGCCGATGCATCAGAATATTAAATAACAATTGGCTGAGAACACCCCCTTGAGGCGTACCAAGATGAAAACTGCGCAAAGGACTGAGTGCACCACTGAAAAACACACGGGAGGTCCTGTTACTCAGGTAGCTCCGAATCCACTGTAATAGATTACCCTTTATCCCAAAGTCAACAAGTTGATCCAAAATGACGTCTCTATTAGCAACATCGAAGGCACTTCGAAGGTCAATGAAGGCCACCACACTGTCCCTGGAAAGGCGAGAGTACAGGTCGACTAGGCAGTGGTGTGTGCTCCGCTGGGGAAGGAAACCAAACAGCCATGGAGAAAGGCGATCCTGCAATCTGTACATGAGACGATTGAGTAAGATTCTCTCCAAAACCTTACAAAAACAGGAAGTAAGGGAAATAGGCCTGAACTTCGCAGTACCAGGCTTAGGGATGGGTATTATTGTGCTGCTGGTCCAGGCTCGTGGTACACAACCATCACGAAGACAAAGATTGTAAAGTAGAGGGTTCCCAGGAACTTGTTGAAGTAGGCGCAGCACAGCATAAGTAATACCATCATCACCAAGGGAAGAAGCTCTATCCCGAGAGAGAGCATGGCGCAACTCCTCCTCAGTTATCTTCTCTGCATCATCGTCATCATCTTGCAACAGAGCAGACATTAGACGTAGCCGATGGACAACAGCACGGGAAGCGAGTGCATCTTGTATGTGGATGGGTAGACTGGCTGGGGTACATTGTTCTGACCAAGCATCGACAAGTTGTTGGGCATAGTCGGCGGGAGTGTGATGACTAGCAGTGGCCGGCGTCTTTTTAACAACCCGACGGATGAGGTGCCACATAGAAGCCACACTTGTTTGCTGGTTGATACTGTCCATGAACCGCTTCCAAGACTCAGTGTGAGCACACTCCTGCAGGGTAACTAAAGCGTCCCTAGACATCTGGTAATTGTACCAGTTCTGAAGGCTTGAACTCTGGGCAGAACCTGGTAACTTACTTGTGTGTAATTCTTGGAGTTGTAGTTGTAGTAGTTGTTGTTGTTGTATTAGGTAAAGTGGAAGACGGGGTGCTTTCGTAGGTTTGCTTAGGTAATTGACTTCACAAGTTTCTTTAGGCTTAGTTTATTAATATGTGTACTTATCTATACAGGGAATTATATTGACGTGCCTTGTCTTATTTGTATGGTCTCACTTTGTGGAGACAAGTGTATAGCCCAGGGAGTCAGTGTAGGTATCCTACCTATTAGTTAAACTTCACTGCTTATATACATTTCAAACTCAATAGTTTACAGAATGGCTAGAGTGTGACTGTGTTGCCTGTGAATGGTCATCTTGATTCTGTCCCTACTTCTCTCTTCTCCCTGCTTTATTCCTTATTCTCTGAAAGTGAAAGTAAACCGAGGTGGACAGAGGTATACACCTAGGCTAACCCTTTCCTATCTCTCTCTCTCTCTCTCTCTTACTCTCATTTACTCTCTTTCCTACTGTCCTATGAAGGGGAGGTAGGAAAGGTTAATGTCTTTGTATGACCTGACGCCGAACCTGTGTATATGGGAGTGTGTGTGTGTGTCCAACCTGACCAGGTGGCCTGTTTCTGATTGTAAACAGATTAGAAGTATTTTTAGAGTGACCCTTTTCCATTTGACCCTCTTAATGGTTTTTTGGTGTGTACGGTACGTACATCGCTCAGTCCGCTACCAGTTACAATGTTGGTAGGGTACATAATAACTAAGACATTAACAATGAATACAGGTATAGTAACATAAAAATAGACATTAAGACATTGGAACACCATATGCTTAAAATTAACATTACCGGTAATACATGAATATAAATACATGAACATGAATACATTGTTACATAAAATTTCATCTTAATATTAATGTGTTTAGCTAGGTGCATGTTATCGTGTGTATATAAGCTAACCTATGCTAAAGATTCACACATTAATGAGGGGGGAGCCGTGTTGCTATGTTGTGGCTGTGAAATAACAGTCTTATTCTTTTCAATACAAGATAATTCAGTATATCTCGATAGTTCTTTCTTATACAATACAAAAATAGTATTTTAGACTGTCTTATACAATACATAGATATTATAGTACATGCCAGAAAGATAAGACATGGGATAATAAACATTGGTACCAAGTTTTATTTTGATCACTATGTGGAGGAATCAAATGATATAATAAGGATGTTTGAATCCTATCCTCATTGAGTAACTTAATAGTTTCATTTTTTCTGAAACAACTGATAATTAATTAGATGTTAAATAAGGTGACTTTAAATGAAATATGTTGAAAGGTGAAAGAGATTGTGCTATGTTTTCAAGCAAATTATGTTTATTGGGCAAGGTAACGATTCCCTTGGATCGTATTTCCTATGAGTCTGCTTCTTTATAGAAGCCTTAAACCAAACCATGTGTAAGGTGATTAGGGCAAATTAATGTTAATTGTGTATCAACAGGTAAGTATAGATAGTGGAAATTAAAATTGATGATGAAAGAGAGTTTGATTAGTAATAGATATGAATGTACATGCATATAGTGCTTGATTAGTATTACTTTGATTATAAGCAAGTGGAGATTTTTGCATAATTTGGAGACTGAAATGCAAATAAATATGCAAGACAAACATATATGAAGATATGCAACATGGCACTTGAAGTGTTGTGTGTCACTGATGACATCATCACTAAGTATAATACTTATTGGATGAAAATTGAATATTAAATGATTACTTCCATTTTCATTTGGAATTGTTGAAGTGCGTAGCTTGTGAATAACATTTTACCTTTTATGGGAATAATAATGAGTATTAAAATACTACGCATGACTGGATAATAATATTTCATGAAAGATAATAAGTAAAATGGGATTTCATCATTGATTGTGCCATCACATTTCGTAGCTGGTGGAGTGGTAAAAATTGTGAGTTGATCTTACCATACCCGCAGTAAATACTCCCTTAATAAATGGTCGTCATTCCTTTTTAAGTTCCTCACCTGCTATCATTTTCCTGCTAACTCACAGAAATAAATAGAAGCCTAAAAATATGATGTGATTATTTCATATATGTAGTTCTTTTCATTCGTTGATCATGTAAAGCTATATTAATCGTATTTAAATTCTGTGCAATGATTTGCACTCTAATACAGTGTATACATGTTACTCTATCTTACCTTGATTTGCAACGGCTTGTCCCGCAACCTTTTATTTATGGGATAATGCTTGTATAGCACTATCTAAGCAGTACCAAATAGTGCTCATGAAATTTCACTTAAAAATTATCTAAATCACGCTCTGGGCTGTGATGATGGCTCTAAGCCATTATATTTTTTTGTATAATAAGCGAGCAATATTACCTGAGTTGCTGAATTCATTTGTAGGGTGCCCAATAGTGAAAGGACACTATAGAATATAATGCACTTAAATAGGTAAATTCATTTGTGTGATACCTGTCAAACAAAACTAGTGTATCATTAAATACCCTATCTGTACCCACTGCTCAATGACAGAAAATTTATGTAATAAGTCATAATTATATATCCTGTAAGGAAATAGTGATCATATCGTTGATCACTAATATTTTATTTATTTTCCTTTTCTTTTCAACTGTTTGATAAAATTGTAAACGAGAGCTCTCGGATTTAAGACGTCATCTTTATCTGTGTTATGCACTTCGTCGGAGCTTGTAGCCGCCGCGAGTATAGACATGAAAACCGTTATATAGGTTGATTTGGGCCACATCTGTAAAAAGAAATATTATATTTCATTGGAAACCAATCGGAGTTTTTGTTTATAATTGTTTATTTTATTACCATCAATAGTAGGGATAATATTACTAGAAAGAGGAAATTGTTGATGTTCCAGAGAAATGGATTGGTTTTATTTTGGATGTTAGGTTTTTGCGCGCTTTTTACCAATCTCTTTATTCTCTTTACATAAACAATATCACCCGCCTGGTAAAATTATGCTGTATTTTAGGTATGACCTACAAAAGATATGACTGTGTGAAGTTTCGATCGGGTACCCATATTATTAATGTTTGATATCACCTGGAGTGAACTTTTGAGTTATTTGCTGTATTATGTCGGCGATTCCGCATTTTTTCCCTGCAAGCCTGTAATTTGTTTCTGTTTATCATGATGAAATTGTTGAAATGCAACTCACCGTCGTTCAGCGTAGTTGTCCATGTTGTAGCATGGCTTCTGTGTGGCAATTGTTATATCATATGAAAGACGTATCCATACGCCATATAGTATTTCATGTGGAGTTTTTCCTTTTATTTCCATGTTTTGTAGTGTTTATTGACCGTCATATCGATGCAGTCTTCCCATGTGGAGGGATTTTCATTGTTTCTGTGCCACGAAGTACTTCTAGTATTTTACGGTTTTGCCGTTTTGTTAACCCATTAGATGCTGGGAGATATGTTAATACAAACGTTTGCTTAATATAGTAGAAGTCAGATACCTTTTATAATATCGGGACATGTATATGGGCATAGGAATTTGTTTTTTAAATATATGTGCACTTACCTTTGCGGTTTTTATCGTAGTGGTGCCGCCACTAAATATCTAGAAAATGGTTAACCATAGGTAATAACTTATTTGCGTCCTGATTCGAAATTGGTAAGGAAAGTAGATCTATTCCTACTACGTCCCATGATTCGTCCAGGATTAGGGATTCCCGTCATGGAGCAGAGGTCTAAATGTATGGCCTTTATTTGCATTGTATGTTTCGCACTGAGCGATATATGTGTTTCATCATCTACCCTTAGTTTATGCTAATAGTATATTGTACGGAGAGTGGTCAGGTACCTATCTCTCCCAGGATGTCCTACTGCATTATGATATAAGGGTAATTACTACTCAGGGAATCATTATTCGTTGTATCACTATGTGATTGGTTTGTACGTCACATTTTCTTAATTTTCTGTAAATAATATCATCATGAAGGGAAAAGATATTTAAGTGACTGGGTAATTATGGTCCATTATTTTCATCCTCAGGGTTTAATTAATATCTGATTACATTCATCATAGAAATTTCTAATATTTACGAACCGCATTAAGGTCAAAGTCCATGGGTGTCCTCGGAACTAAAAGGACAAGATGACTGTTTAAGGGATCTGCTATTTTATTTAATCGTCCTGGAAGGTAGTTAATATCAATATGTGGGAGAAATTCCTGAATTGTTAGATATTATCTGGCTAATTTTCCCGTTAGAGTTTGAGGTTATAGTAAGCCAAGGATCGTTTGATAATTCGTGAAAACTTGTAAAGGATAGCCTAATACGATTTTTCTAAAAGTACGAAGTGCCCATAAGATTGCTAAAGTTTCCTGTTTTGTTACAGAGTAATGAGTTCCTTGCGCATTTAATATTCTCTAAGCATTAGCACATACCTGATATAGACCCATAGCTATCTCTTACATAATTACAGCGCCTAAGCCTACTGAAGAAGCATCTGTACACTTGATAAAAGGCAATGAATATTTGGGAATGCAAAAATTGGAGCTGACATTACTTAACCTTTAATAATTCAAAGCTCAGCTGTTTTTTTTCTGGCATCCATACAAAATCTCGAGTTGATTATTTAGGGGTTTAGCTACTTGGGAAAAATGTTTTACAAAGATTCTATAATAAGAACATAAACCCAAGAATTAATTTATGTTAGTAACATTTATTTAGAATAGGGAATACTTTCATTGCTCGTATTTGATCAGATTGTGTATGGAGCACAGTGGCGGTTAATGATTAACCTAAAATTATAATTTCCTGAGACATAGACATTTAAAGTTTGAGGCCTACCTAATGTAATCTCTGTATAACCTTCTTTATTGTTACTTATTGTGAATGTACGTCTATAGAAAATTAATCAAACCGTTTAGATTAACGATGACTACATTATTAATAACGCCAATACGAAAATTGACCATATGCTGAAATATGGATGAAGCATTACATAACCCAAATGGTCTACGAATGTATTCATAATAACCATGGGAAGTACTAAATGTTGTAATGGGTTGACTTTTATCATCTAATGTTACTTGCCAGTTTCCACTGACCAAGGTTTTAAGGTGGAAAATATCATAGGTCTTGTTTGACCAATGTTAGACAAAACATCTTAAAAAGGGAGGGGATATTTATCTTTAATTGTAGCATTATTTATTTGTCTGTAATCAATTACTGGCGTAAATTCACCATTATTTTTTTTTGAAACCAAAAACATTGGGCTGTTAAAAGGGGAGTTAGAATTCTTAATAATGCCTTCATCCATCATTTCATTTATAATTTTCTTTACAACTTTCCGCCTACTGTGAGGTACGGTAGTCTATATACTCGAATAAATGGGTTGAGGGGATGTTAGTGTAATGGTATGCTTTATAATGTTGGTTCATCCTAAGGATTCACCATGTAGGGCAATCGCATTTCGATATGTGGCTAGTATGGTGATGAGATTATCACGATAAAGTGGAAAATCGCGTCCACTGACAAATATTTCTAAGTTGTTCCCTTATGTGACTATCACTTTATATCCTTCGGTAAGAACCGATACAATATTTCCTTGTGGTATTTTGGTCTAACTTCCATCTGTACAGATCACATAGATATGTTCCTTTCTTTACATGAATATTGGTAGATGTTTTATTAATATCAGTGACATTTTCACTGTTTACATTAGTTAAGGTAAATTAATCCCTGGTTATATATTATTTTACTGGTTCTATTAAGGATAGAACAGTAGTATGTGGCTGTACATAAGATGGAAGCTTTACCTTCAAGTTATGGACGAAATTTGGAGTTAATATAGTTTTATATGCAGCAATGGCCTTTAAGATAATGTGGTCATTTCCCTCATTTTCAATATGTATAGGGTTAACATTACATGGACTTATATATTGGCCTGGACAATCCTGTATTGGAATACATTAATTCCTAAAATGCATTATTTTATGTTTAGTAGTAATTATCATGGTTTGTTTGATAAGGTATGATAAACCTAGTTTATAATTTCGTATTATATAGAATTCAATTTGTATATGGTTAGTTCCCTTGTCTAACCGTACAGGAAGGGTTAGTGTCCCTAATACCTGTAATTTATTGCCTGTCATGGTTGACAATTCCATGTCACCTGTTCAATCTTGGTTTATAAATGCCGCTGGGGACCTAATTTGCTCAATATGTTAAAGGAATTATCCGATAACAAGGAAACTGCTGCGCCTGTGTCTAATTATTAATGGAGTGTTACACTGTGATACTAGGTCAGGGAATTATAGTACATTATCGGTACATGTGACGACAGGGCCTACAGTTTTATTTTCGGGACGTTTTAATATTGTGGCGGTCTCGTTTCATACATCATATTTCGATTGTGCAAGTCCTGTTTCATTCTGTTAAGGATCATGTATCCATCTAAGGAATGCGACTTTGATTCATGTAAATGACTCTATTTATGATTACTTTTCCCTTGATCATTTCCTTTAGTATTATGTAAGTTATAACATTCACTGGTAATATGATTACTTCCTTTACAGTGTTTGCACCATTTTCCGTGTGATTCCCCTTGAGTAGGTGTGGCATCAAAATTAAAAATCTTCGTCCCCATGGATTGAGTAATCTGTAATTCACGATGTATGATACGAGATTCCTTCGAATTTAAAGCTAGAGACCCTGATAATGCAAGTGCTTTTGCTGGTTCACTTGTATTTATGTTTTCCGCCTTTGTTTTAATTATTCTCTGAACCCATGATAATGAATTATGTAGTTGATCATCCCCAAAAACATCAATAAGTGACTGTCTGAATGTAGCATATGACGTTAAATTTTCTGGATCAGAAAAAGCACTTGTAGTTAACATATAACTGGCTGGACTATCTGGTGCAATATGCTCTCTCACGAATCTTATCTTATGTAAGTCCTGCTCTATATTAGTTTGGTAAAACACATCCTCCAAATGACGCAAGAAGAGATGAATCCCATATCTTGGATTATCTCCCGCATAATACTTTAAATACTTGTGGGTGGGTAAGATTGTCATTGTATGCATAGAAGAGGTAGTGGGGCTAGAAGAAGTTGTATGAAGAGCAGAGACAGTAGGAGATAGTGAAGGAGTAGCCATTGTTGGAGAAAATATCAGGTTAATATCGTATACCAGATCGAGTCTTTAATGGGGGTAAGGTAGGAGAAGCAGAAGAATGTACTCGAATGTGTTGGCACCACAAACGAGACTTAGGGAGGCAGGTGAATCGAGCTTGGAGGCTAATGAATAATTATCAGGGATATTCGAAGTTAGTTGTGATACCTTTGGATTAATGGGGGAAAATATTGTTACTTTATTTTAATTTGGCACTTCTTTTCTTTCTTTCTGGGCTGTTAATGAGGAACCTAATTCTTTTCTAACATGTTCGTGGACAAGTGAAAAATAATGTAATGTAACATGTAATGTGTACCTACTTCTAGTTGATTCTAGTTGCAACGACGATGACGACGAGTTGAAGTCTAGTTGGGGTGTTGTCTGATGAGGCGACGATGTGGTGAAGAGGCGAAGCGATGATTAGTTAGCTCGAACACTAACACACTAACAGTCGTTATTGGAGTGAAGATGATGAACGATGGCGTTGTCCTGACGAGAGCATTTACGCAGGGACGCCGATGTGGTAGTGATGAAGTGATGATTGTTTGTTGTGAAGTAGATGAGGTCCCCTTGTACATCGAGTTGCAGTTATGTTGAAGCAGGTGCCTCTTGTAGGTGAAGAATTTGTGGTTTATCTCCCTCGTTAGAGGTCGTAAGATTATACCCACTGAAGAAATTACTTGAGAGAATTTACAAGTTGATTTCTTCAACTTGTCCTTGAACTATGTTAGTCACTGTACTCCCATGAAGTCTTTACCTTGCAATTTGCCTTGTTGCAAAAAACACCGCTGCCATCAAATGTATCAGTTCTGAAGGCTTGAACTCTGGGCAGAACCTGGTAACTTACTTGTGTGTAATTCTTGGAGTTGTAGTTGTAGTAGTTGTTGTTGTTGTATTAGGTAACGTGGAAGATGGGGTGCTTTCGTAGGTTTGCTTAGGTAATTGACTTCACAAGTTTCTTAAGGCTTAATTTATTAATATGTGTACTTATCTATACAGGGAATTATATTGACGTGCCTTGTCTTATTTGTATGGTCTCTCTTTGTGGAGACAAGTGTATAGCCCTGGGAGTCAGTGTAGGTATCCTACCTATTAGTTAAACTTCACTGCTTATATATATTTCAAACTTAATAGTTTACAGAATGGCTAGAGTGTGACTGTGTTGCCTGTGAATGGTCATCTTGATTCTGTCCCTACTTCTCTCTTCTCCCTGCTTTATTCCTTATTCTCTGAAAGTGAAAGTGAACCGAGGCGGACAGAGGTATACACCTGGGCTAACCCTTTCCTATCTCTCTCTCTCTCTCTCTTACTCTCATTTACTCTCTTTCCTACTCTCCTATGAAGGGGAGGTAGGAAAGGTTAATGTCTTTGTATGACCTGACGCCGAACCTGTGTATATGGGAGTGTGTGTGTGTGTCCAACCTGACCAGGTGGCCTGTTTCTGATTGTAAACAGATTAGAAGTATTTTTAGAGTGACCCTTTTCCATTTGACCCTCTTAATGGTTTTTTGGTGTGTACGGTACGTACATAATGATGGAGCATGTCAGGGGTTGGGTTGGCTTGAAATAATAGGCCATCACGTTCAGCCTCCTCCTTTGCCTCCTGTATATGTGCATCCAGCGTCCAGGAGTGGGCAGTATGGCGATGCTGGATGTGTAGCCGGGAGACGTATAGCCTATAAAAGTCATGAGTAGCAAATACAAGATCAGAGTACAACTGTTCAGCTGATGATATGTCAAATGTAGGGAATACATGGGCCATAAATAAGATGTAAGTCTGGCAATACTTAGGGGGCACAGCAATACGCAAACGAGTGGCTGAAGCACTTGACCCAGCAGTTAGAGAATAACGAAACCGAAGAGCGATGTGATCAGAGAATAAGTCTGGCACGGAGAAGCACAGGACCTAAGATGCTATCAGGCCAGACGAGAAGATGTAATCCAGAGTACCTCCCCGGCAATGACTGGCACCGCCAGTGTCCCAGATGATGCTTGCAGATGTATGAAAGGAGACGAACACCATTATGATTAATAGAGCCAGAACCGTCACCCAAATCAGAATGCCGAGCATTAAAATCTCCCACATACACCATACCACGCACTGTTGGAGAAGGAAGAGCCTCAAGAGTGAGTCTAGCTGGGGCAGAATAGACATTACATAGTTGTAGTACTCCATTCCCAGGTAGAACCTCAAATAGCTGAAAGGTCATGTCAGGATCAGTGGAGGTACGGAGAAGGCGATGTGGCAAGGAGCTATGTATGTAAGTCAGGAGACCATTCCTTACCAGCGGCTGTCCTGGAAATGCTTCCTGGAGAAAAATAACACTGGGATGATGACGAAAAACATAGGCCTTGAGTTGAGTGAGCTTAGCATAACTGGTGATACCACATACATTCCAGGAGATGACATCCAGCCGGCAATCACTAGCGAACTCTGTATTTGGAGGTAGAAGTCCGGTGAGTGGGGGCAGATGAGCGACCTGGAGAAGAAGATGGAGCAGGAGAAGGGACTGACTCGAAAAGCTTTTCAAGGCGAGATGCAACAGTATCCATCTTTTCGGTAAGGGTAATGACAGTTGAGATGATGGCCTGCTGAGCCTCGACAAAGGTGGAGAGTTTGGAGTTATTGGCAGCCTGAGCGCCAACCAGCCCATCAATCCTGGCTTCTAGGGCAGGAATGCAGTTCTCGAGGGCCATACATCGTGCCATGAGGGTAGCAACAGACTTGCGGAGGGCCAGGTCTGGAGGCGAGGCAGGGCTGGTAGGAGGAGCAGACTGGGGAAGTGGTGGAGGCGGAGCAATAGTGGAGACACGAGCCTGAACCTGACGTCGAGTACATCCATGCCACACGTTAACCCCTGGCTGAAGGCATCGTGGACACTTCCATCGAGACGTATCCTCAGGAGGTGAAGGCTCAGAGGTGGAGGCAGCAGGACGTGATGGTTCACCCCTGACAGGACACGTCTTGGAATCATGGTCGGCGGCACACCATGCACACTTCGGCCTGGCAGAACAGTACCGGGAGATATGCCCAACTCCCCAGCACCTGTAGCACCAAGGCTGGTCATTATGAAGTTTCCTCACATCACATGGTGGAAGACAGGGGAGGAAATCAAAGGAAATCTCATTTGGAGGTTGTTACGCGTGTCTGAATTATTATTTGATTTGTAAGTATTGCTATCCTATTAATTGACTGTGGATGCGAGTGTGGGAACGGAGGCTTACATCCGGCTGTGTTGTGTCCGGAGATAGCTCATCTATTTCACTCCATTTTCTTTGTGTATTTTTGTCAAAAGGTCGAGAGTATCGTGGCCTGTTATGTTTTCTAGATTCGTCCGCATTCCCCCCCCCCTCTTGCAGGTGGCGAGGGGTAGATTGTCCGTTTTCGTTTCTAGTGACTCCCAATAGTTTCTTAGACGGGAACGTATGCGTGATGTGTGCTTAAGTCTGTGTTAACTGAACTGTTCGGAGATGCGCCTATAACTCTGTTGTAACATGCTTACTTTTCTTTGTCGAGCTAACTGTATATAAGCGCGGGGGTTAGGCCTGTGAGGCTCAGATACCAGTGGAGATTGGGACGTCAAACTAGTGTGTGTTTTGTAAGTGAGTGAGTGTTGTGAGGTTCGGGTCGAGACACGCATAACGTATATGATAAGTATAATTGTTTTTACTTCTACATTTCTCTCACAGTGAAATAGGGTCACTCTTATATATTGCTATTATTATTATTATATATTTGTGCATTGATATTTCTATTATTATATTATTACATGTATGTTGTGATGCATTGATGTTCTATTATTATATATGCCAGTGATATGCTAACTAACCATTATTATTGAGTGATTAATTCTGTGCTTAAGTGTACCTAGTGCCTTGCATTATTGATGTTTGGTTATTGAAGTGATGGTAGTGGTAGTGATTTATTGAGTGATTATTGCTGGTGCATTATTTAATCTGGGAACTTTGTCTCATATTCTGTCATAGTTGGGAATCCTGATTTCATTTATTAATTCTTTCAGTGTTAATTGTTTGTCTTTGTGTTCGTTCATATTGTCAATATATTATAGAAAGTCAGAGTAGTTTCTCTATCATTTTTATTCATTGTATCCGTACCTGGGTATATGTTTGGACGGTCTCTTTGGGTCGTGTTATCATTCTTTAATATAGGCTGGGTTTGTACTTTTACTTACAATTCATAACTTTAATAGTCAGATACCTGCCACCCAGTGCTACTTTATTCTGTTGATAACTAAAGTCGGGGCAAGTCTAGTCTAGCAACTAGTACAGTACCGTATCTCTACCTTCCGTCCGTAACAAGGTGGATGCGGTTGACTCCAGACAAAAACAATACGGCTAATGGGGAACCATCTTGGAAAAAACGACGGGCAAAGTACATACCAGGGTATCCTTTGGCAAGTTTCGGGTCAACATCAATAGGAAAACGGGTAAGGATGTAGCTGGGGAACTTACGAGGCCTCTCGGGTGAGTCTTCAAGAATGAGAGGCAGAGATAAAAATTCACCAGCCTTGACTCTATCAATGATGTCCTGACGCTTCCTAGAGATGTAGACAAACCGGGAGGTGATGGCAGCCATCTTGACTTCAGCCAGTTCACACTGCAGCTGGAAGGCCCTGTTGACATCAGACAACCTACGCAGCTTTGTGTCCATAGATGTGTTTCCAGAGAAGGATAGCTTGACATAGGCATCTCTCGGGGCAAAAGCAGGAAGGTTGGATGAGGGCAAGGAGTTGGTATACAAAGAAGAAACACCACGTTGAGGCAGAGAAGGTACGTCGTGCACAGCTGAAGCACCCTTCGCCGTATTAGCAGCCGGAGGCAAACAGTCCACACCATCGGAATCCTGCAAGGAGTCGGACGAGGCATCAACGGGTCGCTTGGTAGAGGTGGAGGAGGTGGAAGGCTGCAACCTGAGCTGTGGAGTGACCGAGGAGAGGGGGGAAGGGTTGCGAGAAGGCAGCTCAGGCCAGTGATCCTCGACAGGAGACTCATCCGAATCTGCGCTCTCCATCAGGCCAGGTAAGGCCTAGATGGGAAGCGAACGTTCAACTGAACACACACGAACACACCAACATACACACACAGAACCACAATAAAACAAACAAACCACAAACAACAATACCACAAACAGCAAAACCACAAAAAACGAGATAGAAAATATAAACAACCCCTATAACACCACAGAAACAACAACACACAAACAAGAACGTAGAAACAAGACAAACAACAACACAGGCAGAGCGCCAGGAACACGTCTTCACTCCAGGAAGGTTGGGGTGAGACTGTGACTCACTCATAGACTTGATTATAACTAACAGCCCCGACAAGATTTTAACTCCTAATATTGTTCCACATATAATTGCTGACCATGAACTCATCAGTGTAGAAGTAGGTATAAGTAAACCTAAACGTGAGCCTGTCATCAAAACATTTCGTCAAATAAGAAATTATAGTAAAGATTCTTTTTCTTCATTACTAGAGCAGAACTCACCTGTTATGAACAAAATGTTTTTAACTGACAATGTCAATGACCAAGTGACTTTGACGCATGTTCTCCTATTGCCACAAAAGTGATACGTAGACCGTTCGCTCCTTGGTTCAATGACGACATCCGACATGCTATTCAGGTCAGGAACAATATTCAATCTAAATTGAAAAATGACTGTCGCAACACAACTCTGCAACAGCAGTATAAGAGAGAGAAAAAGTTAGTCACTGCCCTGATTAACAATGCTAAATCTTCATATTACAACAAACAATTCAATGATGGTAGAGGCAGCACTGCTTCAACCTGGAAGCTTATTCGAGATATTGTTCCTAACAAAAAAAGGGACAGCAATGTACACTCTTTTGACGACCTTATAGACAAAGCAGACAAATTTAATACACATTTTCCTAGCATAGGAAAATCGAATTATGATAAAATTCAACGTACTCTACAAGGTGATAACATTCCCACACCTCACGACACAGATGTTGCTCCCTGTGACATTGGCCATTTCAGACCTCAGCATGTTGATACTAACACTGTAATATTGACTGTTAAAGCTCTGAATGGCACCAGTTCTGTTGGCTTGGACAACATTGCATTAACATTTGTTATGGATGCATTATATATGATTGCCTTTTATCTAACTTGCATAATTAACACGTCTATAGTCACCGGTGTTTTCCCTGATGCCTGAAAGCATGCGGTAGTGGTGCCGATTTTCTAAAATGGAGATCCTGATGAAGTAGGCAACTATCGACCTATTTCTCTCCTACCGATCTTATCCAACATATTAGAGAAAATAATTGCAAACCAGCTAACAAAGTGCTTCAACGATTTGTTGAGGAACATTAAGTGGTGTGCTTAACAATTTTTTCTGTAGTGATGAAGCATGCAGTTATGTTAACAGTCAGAACAGCAGAATGTGGTGTACTGAAATTCCACATATCTTTCATGATAAACCCTTGCATCCTCAAAAAGTTGGAGTGCGTTGTGCTGTAAGTCGCCGGCTTGTGGTGGGTCCAATTTTCTATGAGGCAACATTGAATGGTAATGTATATTGGGATATAGTCATGTGTCACAGTTCATCGCACAGCTTGTTTCAGCAAGACGGCACCACAAGTCACATGTCACAAGAAACTCTATGGCATTCCTGTAGTAGTGTTTCACTGACCGACTCATTTCCTAAACGATGTGGCCTCCAAGATCAACGCAATTACTTTCTATGGGGTCACCTGAAAAGCTTGGTCTATCAGATTAACCGACACACATTAAACGAACTGCAAGCTAACATTAAAACTGCAATTGCAAATATTACTGTATCAACCCTACACAGGTTCTGGAATGGTGGCGTCTACATCTTGGTACCAACCACAGGGCTACCAAGGAAGGAAGTATTTGGGGCCAAACCACCACAAAATTCACCAGCCCCAACCAAGGGGGCTCGAGTTCCCGGGAGCGGCTTCGGTCACCCGGGCATTTACCACACAACACACACAACTACACATTTTTTCACCACCGAAAAATGATTCTCCTTCTCCGGCTATCATTTCTCAGCTCCTCCTTTTAGCTGGAGACATTGAAAGCAATCCAGGACCCACTAACAAACACACACGTTTGACATGCCCTAAACTCAGTAAACAGACAAAGGGCCCAGTTCAATGCAACTCTTGCAGAAACTGGACCCATTTCACAAGTACAACACATGCCTCCAGAAAACACGAAAACACTACACAAACACACGGACCTATCCCGCATGCCCCATACCTCTACCAACAGCAAAACCTCCATCACCCTCACCATCACTCCCACCTCCATCTCCCTTTCTTCAAACACCATCACCTCATTGCCCCCATTTTCTTCATTTCCATCCCCCATGCAGCAGCACCTAACAAACACCGCACACACAACATTAACATACTTCAATTAAATATAGATGGCATTAACACCAAAAAACAAGAACTCAACCACTTCATTATATAGCACAACATACACATTGCCATCTTATAAGAAATAAGATTATGCAACACACATAAAACACCTACATTTCCCAACTTCACCATCATCAAACAAGATCGGGCCAATGGCAATGGCGGTGGACTCATCACCCTAGTCCACAATTCCTTTAATTACATAGAAACCAGTGAGCACATCAAATCCCTTCTTCCCCACTATGACACCACCACAGAAATTCAAGCCATTAAAGTACGTACTGGCAAAATAACAAGTACTACAATAGTTAATCTATACATCTCCCCTCAAGCCAGACCAACAAATCGCCAACTAACCTGACCTCATCCTGGGTGGTGATTTCAATGTCAAGACGTCGGCCTGGTATGTTAACAACCTAGACACAAGCAGAGGGCTTGAAATCCTCTCCCAAATGGACAACCTCGTCACATTAAACAACACTCGCCAACACACCCAACATCCCTCACCAAGCCCTCTTCCAACCATCATCACCTGACATAACTTTCTGCTCCCCAACCTGGCTCCCAGAACATCATGGAGGGTGGTCAGAACCCTTGACTCTGACCATCTCCCAATCATAATCACCACAAACACATAAACAGAAACCCACATCACCCACTACGCTACATGACATAACAGCCACAGATGCCAAGGAACATCAAAGAAACACCCAGTTTAGGATATCATACACAAATACTATCATCTCTTATACCCTGCCCACCCCAAACCAGTCTGCAGAAACATATCCATACCCAAATCACTCGCCAACCCATCCAAAAACTTAAGAACAACAATCAGCTGCATATATGACCTCCTGACTTCCACCCATCTGAATCCACCCTTCCCCGTGAGGACAAAGTCCACCTGGCCCGTCTGACATATCAGAAGAAGCTGGATACCTGTGGATACCTGTCCAAGATGCAACACAGCACCCCACTCTATTAAACACATGATGTAAGACTGCAACGACAAGACAACACAACATACACTCACTGAGAACATTGTGGGAAAGCCTGGTTCAAGCCATTGCCTTCCTCAGGAGCTCGGGGCTGCTTGGTCAGACAGTTTGAGGAACTTCAACAACAAATTCATGGCCTTTAACGGTAACTTTCCTCAATAGTTTTGGGGCTGATACTAAATTTAAATAAATAATAAAAACAAGGTATTTTAGGAAATTGAAACATGCATAATGATATTATGTTTATTGATTGAGGGTGAAAGAAGATCGCACTAGGCCTGGATGACCATTTTGCACGCCATAGCAGGTAATAGAGAGGTGGGACAACAAGCAGTTTGAAAAAAAATAGAAGGAAAGGGAGAGAGACAGCAAGCATGATGGAGAGAAATAGAAGGAAATGAAGGGACAGCAAGCACAATGGAAGGAAAGGAGGGACAAAAAGCATGGATTATTCTTATGTTTATATTGGAGCACCTAGATTCTACCCAAATATGCCAGGGAACAGGACCAGATTAACACTAATGATGTTGGTCTGTTGCCTATAATATTTGGAGGAATCAGTTGCTTCAGATTAACCAACTACCAACCCTTAACCCTTAGTTCCCAGGTGTAGAGAAATTTCGATACGAGCAACAAGTCTGGAGCACCGCGGGTGAAGTATTCATTTAACAGCACAGTTTTGGCCTGGCAACAGTGAGAGTGAGAGCCAAGGGACTTGCCACAGCCTACCCAGGCTAACCCCAGCTACAACCAGTCAGTTTTACTCGAACAGTGAGGGTGGAATGACATATTTTCATCACTCCTCTTTTCTTGTAATTGCCATATATATTCATAATAACGACAGTTACATTATATTTTATATTGTTGTGTTGAAAAATGTGATTTTGACATGTTTTATAATTAAATTAGAATATGAAAATATACTTAGATATGTAAATATAGTGTAAAAGTGAATTTTGAGTTGATGTCAGTCTGACCTGGCTACCCATCCTACAGATCTCACTTTAGTATTCACAAATACATCAGGAGACAGCTAAAGGTTTGTACTTCAATATCGTGTATCATTTACTTTCGTAGCATGAGTGGTTCACAAGCTATTAGCTGTCATATGTATTGTTTACCTACTGACCGCACGTGTGGTGTGAGGCCCGAGAGAGAGAGAACTGCCATAATAAATAATTCCCACGGCCTAGTGGTTAAGTTAGGTTTACGCATATGCAAGTAATCTGCCGAAGCCACTACGAATAAGCTAAATTTTCAATGAAATCCTAATTTGGGTCCTGTAGCGGCGACGGCGATTCGGGTGTTTCGTCGGCAGTTCATGTCATGCCATAAAAAGTTGATGAGCATCCCAACTTTTCTTGACGGATGTCAAATAAAAAAAAAACGTTGTAGAGGAACCGCAGGTGTACAGTTGGCTCCACTCCCGCGTTTCTCCCCTAGCGTTGCCAATGTTTGACCACTCAGGAATTCGAATCCATAAGCACAACTTAAAAGACTCGAAACATACATACATACCGTCCCCCAGAGTGAGGGTGGTTGGAGGGTTGAGAGAGGGAGGTGTTGGGGGACTGAGAGAAACGGGGGGTTTAGGTAGGAAATGGCAGGAAAAATTTAAGCTATTAGAGAAAGATGTTAGTAATGATTGATGTTTAACAATTATTATTATCATTAGGCCTATTATTTATCTAATTTACGGCGAAATAGACAACTCAAACCATATAATCACGCCGTGAAGTATATCGATCATTCTTTTTTTATTTTTTTTTTGCGAGTTAGGTACCCAAGACCATATGACCAGCCGAGGAGAAGTTGATAGAGAAGTAAGACAGTAGATGTTTATCAATAATCTGCAGTCAACTGGACCATAGTAACATAATGTGATGTTAGATTAATTCACTTCCTTCTCACCCTACCGTTCAATCCCCATCCCCAACTTACAACCTCTCAGTCTACCTTCAGACATTAAGACGCCATGCAACCTGTGATGCCATAGGTCTTCTATTCAGTGGTATAATATTCTTTCCTTAATTTAACGTGTTTCATGTTTTCACTGTGATTGCATTATTCAAGCTGCAAATACAGGAGTTTAAAATGCCTTGAGGTGTAATGTCAGTTAGCATTGCAAGATTAATGAATGTTTCGAGTCTTTTAACTTGTGCTTAGGGATTCGAATTCCTGAGTGGTCAACATTGGCAACGCTAGGGGAGAAACGCGGGAGTGGAGCCAACTGTACATACGGCTCGTCTGTGGCCTTTCCCTGGCATTGTGTTGCAGATACACCCCCGACCTCTCAGCGACCGTACAAACAATGCGGAAACATCGCTGGTGAACCGTCGTTGTATCTTCTGATATACCGGCAACAAGCAAATTCATACACATATATAAGTCGGACGGGAATATGTAGCGAGTAAGTTGTAGATGTTGTAGATTCGTTTAGCTGGTAGGTCTGGAAACATCCCCTGGGATTGGATAATCATAAGTAAAATGCTATAGTTTGGGCTTATTACTTTAAAATTTTCTGTGGAGTGTTCGTTCAGAGAAAACACATGGACACTTGTATTTCTTAATATAGTATGTTTTGTGTTTTTGTGTATCGATTGAATATTTCAACAACCTTGTGAGAGTGGGCGGTTTCCTAATCATCCACATGCAATTATTCCCAGAAACATTATATTGTTGGGGAAGTTATTATCTAGTAGCATGCCAGTGTGTATATGGATAATTTTAAAGTTTTCGAATGTAGATTTGATTTTTATATAAGCCGGTGCACCCGTGCCATTCTGCAGATAACACCCGGCGACAACGGGTACGGCGTCGTGTGTCGCTAGCGTAAAAACTCGTTAAAATGACTGTTACAACCTAGTTGTGCCAACGCCACCAGTAAATCAGGGGGCTTCCATTGAACATTCGTGATACACCGCAGATCCACTGCCTTACCACCCGCGGAAGGTTGTAGCAACAGATAAAAATCTGAAATTCGGCTCCCAAATCCCCGATTTTCTTACAGTTTGCTTATTCGTGACGGCTTTGAGAGCATATTCGCGTATATGTAAACTAGGCTTTAAAGTTTCATAATCAAATTGTATAATTTTGATAATAATTCTAATAAGAATATTAATTCTAATAACAATAATAATTTTAATAACAAGAGTAATTCTAAAAACAGTAAAAATTCTAAAATATACTAATAATACTAATAACAATTATAATACTAAAAACTAAAATAATTCTAATAACAATAATCATTTTAATAACAATAATAATTTTAATAACAATAATTCCAATAACAATAATAATTCCATTATCAATAATAATTCCAATAACAATAATTCTAATACCAATAATAATTCTAACAATAATAATTCTAATAACAATAATAATTCTAACAACAATAATATTCTATAACAATTATAATATCTTCAATAGTAATAGTAATTCAATAATAATCATTTTAATAATAATATTACTATTTTAATAATAATAATTCTAATAACAAAAATAATTTTAATAACAAAAATAATTATAATATAAAATTATCTCTAATAATAAAAATAAATAATAATAATAATAATAATTCTATAAAACGAGTTTTATTATTTATTTATTTTTATTTTTTATTTTACTATATCATCTTTATCTTATCTTTTCTCCATCTCTCTATCTTTATCTTTTCTCCATCTCTCTATCTTAATCTTTTCTCTATCTCTCTATCTTAATATTTTCTCTATCTCTCTATCTTTATCTTTTCTCCATCTCTCCATCTTAATCTTCTCTCTATCTCTCTATCTTAATCTTTTCTCCATTTCCTTATCTTTATCTTTTCTCCATCTCTCCATCTTAATCTTCTCTCTATCTCTCTATCTTAATCTTTTCTCCATTTCCCTATCTTTATCTTTCCTCCATCTCTCCACCTTTATATTCCCTCCATCTCTCTACCTTCCCTCCATATTTGAAGACAATTTTTCTCTCCATCTTCTCCCCTTTTGTCTCCACCTTTTCTCCTCCATCCCATCTCTCTACTCTCCACAGTCTTCTCTCCACCTTCTCCCCTCTTCTCTCCACCATTTCTCTTCTCTCCCTCTTCTCTCCCTCCCACTATTGGCATTCTTCTGGTGGCGGCAAGGTGTATCACTGTCAAAGAAAAAGGAGTTTAATTACTTATAAGTGAACCTCATTACACTCATTACTTATAAGCGAACTTTATTACACTAATTACTTATAACTGAGCCTCATTACTTATAAGTGAACCTCATTACTTATCAGTAAACCTCATTACACTCATCTATACTATAAATGGCAAACTGTCTCTGTTTGTCCTCTTATAACTCGAAAACGGTTACATCTACATTCAAAACCCATATATATTCTGAATCACCATTACCAGGTGCAGATTTTGGTATAAGCTATTAAGATGTAACTCGAAGTAAAAATTTCGTCATCTACTATAAATCCGCTGAAAAAAACCGTTTCACTCCCAAAACTATATATTCTGAATCAGCACCACCGGCAAAAGTTTTTATGACGTAACATGACGTAACCTGACGTAAAAATTACATTAAAATGTCAAATATTCTATTTATCAGTTAAAACCATAAAGAAGAGCTCGAAATTTTCCGCTCGAGCTGCTAAAATCGAGCGCGAAATGTACCGCTCGAACAGAAGCTCCAACGGATTTTTTTCTCTTCGAGCCGCTAAAAACGCGCGCCAAATGTACAGCCATGGCTAATAGTGCTCGACCAGGCTCCAAGGAGTGTTGGAGAGCAACTAGACAGAGTTCAAACAAGTGAATTTTCCAAACCATTCTCAACGTTGAGAGATGTTTAGAAGACTCACTTTTTCGAACTCTCTTCAGTTGCTCTCCAACACTCCTTGGAGCCTGGTCCACCACTATCAGCTATGGCTGTATTGCTCGAACGGTAATTTTCTGTTAGAGCTGAAGAAGGCAAAAAGGCTATTTGGAAATTCAGTCAGTCTCGGGCCTTCAAGCTGAAAAGACGTATGTACAGTTGCCCAAGAAAAGACTACAACCAAATTTGCTGGTGTGTGGCAATATCTGGCAGCTGCTCCAAAGTAAACACTTGTATTTTATCAGTGGATCACTCAGAACCTATAACCGTTGTAAGGATGAATGTAATTAGCTGAAGCCAATAACATCCATCCATACAATTAAAGGTAGTAGGTTCTGAGAGATTCATTGATAGAATACGAGTGTTTACTTTGGAGCAGCTGCCAGATATTGCCACACACCAGCAAATTTGGTTGCAGTCTTTTCTTGGGCAACTGTACTATATCGTCTTTATATACGTATGGCAACTGGCAAGCGGCCTGAGATCGCGGAATATTTTTATCTAACGCAACAAGACTGAAATGCTTTCACATATTGTAAATTTAATATTGACTATTTCTAAACTCCAGAGTGCATCTTTCCCGTGCAACGCCGGGTACCTCCGCTAGTTACTTATATGTGAGCCTCATTACTTATAAGTGGCCTCATTACACTCATTACTTATCACTGAGCCTCATTACTTATAAGTGAACCTCATTACTTATAAGTAAACCTCATTACACTCATTGCTTATAAGTGAACATCATTACTTATAAGCACCCCATTCTATTAAACACATTATTGAAGACTGCAACGCACACAACCACACTCGCCAACAACACAACATACACTCTCTGAGGGCAATGTGGTAAAGCCCGGTTCAGGCCATGGCCTTCCTCAGGAGCTCGGGGCTGCTCGGCCAGACAGCTTGAGGAACTTCAACAACAACAACAACTTATAAGTGAACCTCATTACTTATAAGTGAACCTCATTACTTTTAAGTGAACCTCATTACACTCATTACTTATAAGTGAGCCTCATTACACTCATTACTTATAAATGAGCCTCATTACTTATAAGTGAACCTCATTACATTTATCATATCATTCACATTTAAGGTGGAATTCTCTTGTTTATAAATTGGAAGGTTTCTGATTCCTCCAAACTTGGCCACAAAACAGACAACCACGATGGCACTAATAGGACATTGGTTTTATCGTAGGGTTTGGAGAAATCAGTTGTCCTTCCAATTTATAATTTACCTTAAAAACATTATATTCAAATTTACAAGATTTCCGGCCTTAAAATACATTTTTTAATAAACAGTGTATAATTATGACTGAGTGAAGCAATGGCGGGTGTGTGTGTATGTATGTGTGTGTATGTGTGTGTGTGAGGTGTGTGTGTATGTGTGTGTGTGAGTGTATGTATGCGTGTGTGTGTGTGTGTGTGTGTGTGTGTGTGTGTGAGAGAGAGGTGTGTGTTTGTGTGTGTCAAAGAGAGAAGAATATTTGTATAGATATAATAAATCATAATAAATAACTTACCTTTGAAATAGAGAACTCCGGTTGGTAATAAACGTAGACTATGATCGTCCCTAGCACTTCAATGTGTGAGAGAGAGAGAGAATAACATTTCTATTTATATAATAACTTACCTTTGAAATAGATAACTCTGGTTGGTAATAATCGTAGACTATGATCGTCCCTGGTTTCACATCTTCCACATCCACTTCTCGGATCACACGGAAATTGACACACAAATCTTCAACCACCAACTCGTCGATGTAGAAGTTGATTTTTCTTCCGTCGACTTCGTAGCGTTTGATATGAACGTCATTGAGCATTTGCTTGAGGTCCTGCTTCTCGGGGATATATCCTGATATTATGTCGACCTCGATGACCGCCATGTTGGATTTGTGGTCGGATAAGTGGTAGGCTGTGCAAGCGGTGATGCGTTTGGTGGTGCAATATTTATCAGGTTCGGTAGTGGTGTTTACGGTAAGGGTGAAGGCGTCACTAGGGTCCGGTTGTGGTATGTTGTAACGCAGTACTGCTTGTGGGTTATAATATATTGTACTTGGTTATAACACACACACACACACACAATAACACATATACACAGTCATACATATGGAGAAACACACAGTCAAGAAAGGTGCTGTGGTTTAAATAAATATATAAACACACATACACATATACTCAGACACACACACAGTCAGGTAAAGTGTTGTGGTTTTTGTATGGTGACTATCTGGTGGCTCACCTAACCATGTAGCGTAGGTTCCAGGTGGAAAGAAGCACCTGTAAAGTCCAGTGGGTTTATTAAGCACAAGATAAAGAGGAGAGGGGCAATGTGTACGTGTTGCCCTGCCGAGCTCGTGAGCTAATCTGAAGCATTGTGGGTAATGCGTTTTTGCCATGTGTGTATCTAGGCAGTGTTGCTTTATTAAGAAATACACATGTATAATACAGTTATATCAACATATGTATGTACATGCATGATGAATACATATTATATGTCTGCAAGTATGAGAGGGTAGATTAAAGTGCATATGCAATATGGGTAATATTCCATTCTTAGCACCACTGTATGAACGTGCTAGCGGTGCGGGAGTTTGAATGTTTCTCGTATCTACACCTCCCTCCCCCTTCAAGCTCGTAACACGTTATCGAGCTGACTCTTTTTTCTTGAGCAGTTTGGACCTGCATTGGGCCATGGGGGGCAGTTAAGGGTTCTGTTTCTGGGTCCGTGCAAAACACAGGGGTCTCAGGGATATAGGGGAGAGGGTCAACACCAGGGGGATTCACTGGGCGGAGGAAGTGACGGTTCCTCCAATACACTCGACCACTGGGTAGACGAACCTCATAGTCCCTGGACTTGCCATGGCTCACAACGACCCCAACCTTGTCCCAGCAGTGAGAAGTCGGGTCTTGAATTCGCACTGTGTTACCGACTCTCAACCTGGGAAGGGGGTGTGCATGACGGTCATATTGCATTTGTACTAGCCCTCCACGGGCTGCTGCATGGCGATCACAGCCCTCGGTCTTGGCTTGCCACTCTGCTGCGAAGGACTGGGGGTGAGCAGGGACTGTAGTGTGTGACCATACAGGATTTGTGCTGGGGAGCGACCAGTAAAGTTCGGGGTGTTACGAAACTCCAGCAGTCCTCGATCAAAATCCTCACAGTTGATGTTACCTGTAGGAGCCTTCTTCATGATGAGGTACTTGATGGACTTGACGGCAGCCTTGGCATGACCATTGGACTGTAGGTAATGTGGGGAGGAGACCAGGTGATTGACTCCCCATCATTCCATGAAGTCCCGGAACTCACTGCTGGTAAACTGTGGGCCCCCATCCATACGGAGTCTGAGGGGCACACCAACTTCCCTGAAGTAGCAACAGAAGATCCTGATGGTGTTGTGGGCAGTGGTATCACCTTTGCAGGGGACGACAACGGGCCAACCCCCTTCGCTACAGCGAAGAAGTCTGCTGATATGGACTCAAAGGGCCTCGTTGGATTGTCGTCGTTGACCAGGGGTTCCTGCTGTTGACTTGGCTGTAGGACCTGACATGGCTCACAGGCTTGGACAGTGCTGGTGATGTCTGCGTTGATCCCAGGCCAGAAGACAGCTTGTCGTGCCCGGCGCTTGGTGGCTTCCACACCTCGGTGACTGTTGTGGAGGCGAGCCAACGTGCGGCGGCGGAGAGCTTCAGGAACCACAACTCTCACTCCATAGAGGTCATAGCGGTTGCTTGGGAAACCTGAGGTGACACACTCATGCAGGTGGATGTACTCAGGGTCCGCTCTGGCCGCATCTCGAAGTTCCTGAAGAGTCCTGTCCCTGTCCTGTGGGGGAGAGTTGGCATTACTAGTGACAGCATTGACAGTAACAATGGCCCTAAGGTGTGCTGTGGCAGCTGCACATACCATCTCATCCTCTGGCATCGGGTGGCTGACAGGTGCTCGTGACAGTGCATCTGGGATGCGGAGCAACTTGCCTGCACACCAGAGGGCTGTGAAGAGGTAGGGTGCGACCCTTTCCTTTAGGCATTGGAGGCGAGGGTTCTCCACTGCGTCCAATGAATAATTGTTGAGTATTGGCATGAGTGACCGATGGTCCGTCACGAGGGTGAAGTATTGTAAACCAATGAGGTAGAATTTGCACTTGGACATAGCCCAGACCACGGCTAACATTTCCAGTTCGATGGTTGTGTAGCGAGACTCTGTGTCACTAAGGAACCTCGAACCACACTGGACTAGATGAAGGTAGTTGTTTCCATGATCTTGTAGAAGAGCGTATCCGACTCCATTGAGACGTGACGCATCGGTCTGGAGGATCATTGGGAGAGAGGGGTCAAATGGGGCTAAGACAGGTGGACTGACCAGAGCAGCCTTAACCTGGCCAAAAGCCTCATCATGGTCAGCAGTCCATGTAAATGACCTCTTCGGGCTCATCAGGGGGCGTAGAGGCTGAGCTGCAGTAGCAATGTCGGGCCCAGTCGGGGGTGAATTCCACCAGCTGGTTCACCTGACCCATGAACGAACGGAGGTCTGTGATGTTGGCTGGTGTCAGAAAATCCTTGATGGCACTGATTTTACCTGGGTCAGCTGAGATACCCTGTCCTGAGAGTGTGTACCCACAGAAGTTCACGCTAGGTACGGCGATCACAAACTTATCCCTGTTGAGTGTGATCCCATATTCTCAGCACTTCGTGAGTACTTCGTTGGCCCATTGGAGGTGTGTGGTGAAGTCTTCATCGTAGAGTAGCACATCATCCACGACTTTAACACAATTATGTATGCCTTGGAGGGCCATGTCACCTCGGAGGCAGAAGGTGTCGCCTGTTGCTGAGAAACCCATGGGGCCTCGGCAGTGCTGGAAACGGCCATATGGTGTGATAAAAGTCGTCGGGTGCTGGTCCTCTTCTGCCAGCTCCATTTCCCAGTATCCACTGAGAGCGTCCACTGTAGAGAAGTGCCTTGCGGCAGGATTCACACTGCGGATGGCTTCAAATGGTGTTGGTGATGGATGAGTTGGGCGAGAAACTTGGCTGTTGAGCTTGGTGAGGTCTACTGTGAGGCAAACTTCAGCATTGTTCTTGGCTACGACCACGAGGGGGTGACACCACTCCGAAGGTTCGTCGCCAGTAGGTTTGATAATCCTTTGTTCCACTTGTGAGTCCAACTCGTTCTTTACCTTGACCCTAAAGGCAAAGGGGATCAGGCGTGGAGTGTGGATGGCAAAGGGTACTGCATCATCTTTGAGGTGGATCCTCATTAGGGGCCCTTTCATTGACTTGAGTGGGGCCGTCTTGAGGTCTTTCTTGGAGATCAGTACATCCTTGAACTCGTCGAGAAAGTAGTTCTTGGCCTGTGAGGGTGGGGTAGTGGCTGTGAATGGCAACTCCTTACACCTGTTGACATGTTTCACCTGTGCAATAAGTTTGGGGAACTCTGTTGAGATGATGGCCAACTCTTGACAGTGGCCATATGACAAAAGTGGCGTTTGGACATCTTCGTGGACTTGAAATATGGCAGTGCAAGAACGCTTGCCAATGGAAAATCTTGCTTGAAATGTTCCCTAAGCAGGAGCCATTGAAGAACCATCTGCAGTAAGGGTTGTCGTTGCAGGTGGGGGGCGTAAACTTCTGCTAGGAATCAGCAACATCTCCAGATGTCCACGGCCGATCACTGTGATGTCTGCACCTGTGTCCGGTAGCATGTCAAGGTTTGTGGTGATGCCCCTGTAGGTGATACTCACAGTTGTTAATGTGGGGGTTTTCTTGGATGACCCCATGCATCAGCAATTCATGTTCTGTGATGATTTGCTATGTAAGGGGGAGTCTCTGTCCTCCTTTGAATTGACCTGGGGTGCCGGCCTCTTCGAGGATCTGCAGCACCTTTCAGAGTGTCCCATACACTTGCAGGTGTGGCACTGGGCGTTGGTTGCCGGGCACGCAGAAGATCTTTGCCAGTGACCACAACGTCCACAGTTGCTGCAGGTCTTGTCAGCGGCTGGACACTTACCCTTGTCATGCTCACGACCACAGTTTCTGCAGGCTGCTACTGGTGTTAAGGACTGTTGTAGTACTGAAGACTGATGTTTCTGTTTGTTCTTCTTGTAGGCTGATACGGCGTTTACTTGGGACGGTAGGGCATGTATCGCTGATGTGGTGCTCCTAGTGGCCTCATACACACGGCAAGTGTTGACAATGTCTTGCAGGGATGGGGTGGTGTCAAGGGTGAGCAGCTTCTGCACGAGCTCCTCATCACGGACACCCATCAGGATAACCATCTTGAGATGAGTCTCCTCGCTGGTTACAGACTTCCCTGGACATACATCAATCTCTTCAGCAATGTGTCGAATTCACACGTAGAAGTCACTAAATGATTCCCCCTGTTTCTGCTTAGTTCATTAGGTCCCTACGTCGGAGAGCTTCATTGTGGTAGTTCTTGATGTGTTCCTGCAGCTCGTTTAGGACCTCATCTACCGTCTTGTCAGTGTTGGGTGTGATGCTAAGAGTGTGCTCTAGAATTCGCTGAGTTTCTAGGGTCAGACACATTCGCATCTGTATCAGTTGCTTCTCCCTTGGCAGCTTAGGTAAGTCCACCATTATAGCATAGTCTTCCAACCGGCGACACCATTCTCTGAACACCTGGAATGTAGCATCAGCATGAAGGGGCGGTGGGTTCTGTGTGATGGCCTTCTGTGGTAGAGGTGGGAGAGGTGCCAACGAGGAGGTAGAGGCAGGTGTTCCTTGTGAAGCCAGTGTGGGTGGGGCTCCTGGGGAAGACGTGTGTGTAGGTGCGAGTTGAGACAGAGCCTGAAGGAGGGCTGTAAACTTAGCCTCTTCTAGCTCCCTCCTATGTTCCTCCTGCTGTCTTCTGAACTCCTCTTGTTGCTGCCTTCTGTGCTCCTCTTGTTGCCTTCTGTGCTCCTCTTGTTGCTTTCGGTGGTCCTCTTGTTGCTTTCTGTAATCTTCTTGTTGCCTTCTGTAGTATTCGTCCTGTTGTCTGTAGCACTCCATGTACTGAAAAAGTTGAAGGAGGTCTGTGCTTGTAGCAGGCTGTTGTTATGGAGGATGGGGTGACAGAACTGGCATCTGCTGTTCCTGTTGACATGCTGGTAGTTGGTGAGGAAGGCTAAAATCGCTGAATCGGCGCTCTCCGTAGGTTGGAGTAGTGTCTCCAACAACTTCTCCCTCTCTTTCTCCAACATCTCCACCAGTCACTTCCTCATCTCCAGCATGGGGAAGTGGGGAGTCTGTGGATGCCTTGTAAGATATTCTGTATTCCTCCGTGGTTGCTGTCTTGGCAGGAGCACTCTAGTCCACAAAATCACAGAAATAGTAGACAGAGCAGGAACTGTCAGTAGAAGGAGTTACAGTACGTGTGTGAAGTGCAGTAGTGTGTGCTGGCTGGACTTGCAATGCTGCGCGTAAGTGGGCGGAGCTTGCGTGTGTTGTGGTGGTGTGTGAGGCCGGTGGTAGCTGGCGCGCCTGACAGGCAAGAGGGGACGCCGCTCAGTTGGCCCTAGGGTGTGGTGAGAGAAGGGTGTAGTGTTACCCATGTCTGGCCACACAGTAATGAAATGAATTATGCCGTTGTGAAAGTCGGGAACGGGCACAAAACATAACCACACACTAAATAAACTATAGCACAACACTAACACTTAACTGCACTGCACTAACACTTCACTACACTGCACTGTATATCCACCGACGAGTGTGAAGGCTTGGGGCACTGATGGCGGCTGGATATGGAGCCGGTGTATTATGCAAAACGCAGGAAGATGCAGATTCCAGGACGAGAGAGAAAAAGCGATTATAGCGACACCTGTCGGTGCGCAAGTAAAACAGGAGTGTTCAATATTATTAAATATGCATTTTTAATACATTTCAGCTAATTAATTTAATTATTTAATTTATTTAATTATTATTGATTTTCAGGAAAAAAATGGCTCTTTTATCAAATTAATTACTATAAATGACTAATATAAATAAAAAATAAACATTTTAAAGTTAAATAGCATTATGTTTTGTAATTAAAAATAAATTTTAATTAATTAATTTAATTATTTTTAATATTTTATTCTTTAAAAACGGCTTTTTTTACCAAATTAATTAATAAAAACGACTAATATAAATAAAATATATTGAATTTCAATGAATTTTTTATCTCTAAAAAAATGTAAATAACAATTAATTAATTATAAAAGCAAATAAACATACAAAAATAAATAAAATAATTTTAAAAAATCACAAAAAAAATCACATTATCTTTTTTTATTTAATTCTTCATATTTCTAAAATATATGAATTATTTGTGACCCATCAGTCAATTTGAGTCCTGTTTCACTTGAGCACTGACAGGTGTCGCTATAATCGCTTTTTCTCTCTCGTCCTGGAATCTGCATGGTCCTGCGTTTTGCATAATACACCGGCGTCACCCTTATGTCCTGGTTTTTCACTGGTTACACGTCACTGCGCCATGTATAGTGGCGATCTGGTGGCTTACCAAACCACGTAGCGTAGGTTCCAGGTGGATAGAAGCACCTGTAAAGTCCAGTGGGTTTATTAAGCAAAAGATAAAGAGGAGAGGGGCAATGTGTACGTGTTGCCCTGCCGAGCTCGTGAGCTAATCTAAAGCATTGTGGGTAATGCGTTGTTGCCATGTGTGTATCTAGGCAGTGTTGCTTTATTAAGAGATACACATGTATAATACAGTTATATCAACATATGTATGTACAGTCACTCATAAAAATAAAGACCCCCCACAGGCAAGACACCTTTTAACTCGTGTAATATCGGTTCTGGTAACATTGTACCTGAAGTCAGAGGTGGTGGTGTGGATGGTGTTTGGAGGAAGGTTGGTTTGCTCAAAACATTATCCCAACTCATGCTTCGTCTCATCTACCATTAGTTACAAATGTGTTTAGCAAATCAACTTCATATCTCAAGCGCTATCACTGACGTCACGTACACTGTTGCCAGAACCGATATCACAAGTATAAGAAGGTGACTGGCCTAGGGGATCTTCATTTTTATGAGTGACTGTACATGCATGATGAATACGTATTATATGTCTGCAAGTATGAGAGGGTAGATTAAAGTGCATATGCAATATGGGTCATGTTCCATTCTTGGCACCACTGTATGAACGTGCTAGCGGTGCGGGAGTTTGAATGTTTCTCGTATCTACAGTTTTAATACACACATCCTCATACACACAGATACAGACACACACAAATAGACACACAGGCAGACAATAAGAAACATAGGCAGACAGAAAGACATACAGGTAGACAGAAAGTCACACAGGCAGACAGAAAGACATACAGGCAGACAGAAAGACATACAGGCAGACAGACAGGCATACAGGCAGACAGAAAGACACACACAGGCACAGAGATATAATCATTCAGTCTTGTATTGTTATAACACACACACACACACACACACACACACACAGTCTTGTATTGTTATAACACACACACACTCACCTGAAGAACAGCACACCCTTGACCTGTCATGTTGATAGAGACTGTAGTTGGCAGTGTTGGCATGGGTTCATATGGTTCCAGCAGTTTGTTGTTGTCAGTGATGTTAAAGGTGTGTGTAAAGTTGCTTGCAGTGACAACAGCCTTTACATTGAGTGTCCCTTGGCGTAAATGGCCCTCATAAGTGGCCAAAGCTTGTAGGGCCACTATTGTGTCTTAGAATATAAGATAAGTATGGTATTAGTGGCCTTAATAAGTGGCCATAACCTGTAAATTAGTGGCCCTAATAATTGGCCATAACCTGTAAATTAGTGGCCCTAATCAGTAGTCATTACTTCTGTGTATGTATGTATGTATGGAGTCATCATACTGGTGTGTAGGTATGTATGTATGTTTGGAGTCATCATACCAGTGTGTATGTATGTTTGGAGTCATCATACCGGTGTGTATGTATGGAGTCATCATACCAGTGTGTATGTATGTATGTATGTTTAGAGTCATCATACCAGTGTGTATGTATGTATGTATGTTTGGAGTAATCATACCAGTGTGTATATATGGAGTAATCATACCAGTATGTATGTATGGAGTCATCATACCAGTGTGTATGTATGTATGGAGTTATCATACCAGTGTGTATGTATGTATGGAGTCATCATACCAGTGTGTATGTATGTATGGAGTCATCATACCGGTATGTATGTATGTATGGAGTCATCATACCGGTATGTATGTATAGTCATCATACCAGTGTGTATATATAGGGTCATCATACCAGTGTGTATATAATATTATAGGGTCATCATACCAGTGTGTATGTATAGGGTCATCATACCAGTATGTATGTATAGACATCATACCAGTATATATAGGGTCATCATACCAGTGTGTATATATAGGGTCATCATACCAGTATGTATGTATAGAGTCATCATACCAGTATGTATGTATAGGGTCATCATACCAGTATGTATGTATAGGGTCATCATACCAGTATGTATGTATAGGGTCATCATACCAACACTACACCATCGTCAACATAGTGCCACTTAACATCTTTGAGATAGTTTAAGCGAGAGAGGTTATAATTTTGATCTTTCCAAGAGAACTTTTGAGAGAAAAAAGCAATACGAATTTTGAGGGTAGTAAAATTAAAGATTGAGTTGCATATCACAGAAGGAATGGGGAGGTTAATTTGAAGGATTAGAATGAGCTGAAATGAACCGTATTATCGAGGCCTTTTTTCTGCCCAAGTTGGAGATGAGGAAGGTCCGAGGTGAGGCTTACCACTGCATCTTCACGTGATGTGGAGAGCAGCTGCTGGGATGGGTGGTTTACAAACAGGTGGAGTAGTGTGAAGTGTATCATCAGCATATGAGTGGATAGACGAGGATATACAGCTAAGAAGGTAAATCAATGAAATGGAGAAAGGAAGTAGATGATAGAACAGATCCCTGAGGAACAATACTGTTGATTGTCTTAGAGGAAGAACTTTGACTGGCTACAACAGTAGCTATAGAGCGGTCGGGAAGGATACTATATCAAAGGTACAGATGATAAATAGAAGCCTAATGAGAACAGTTTGGACATTAAAGCTGCGACAGATATCATAAACTTTTGATATGTCTATCTTGACAGTAAAACTTTCGTCGAATTTCAAATTTCCGAGATAGAAGATGACCATGAATCAGAAAGGAGAGATAAAAGATCGGCAATAGAGCGTCTTTGAAGAAAACCATATTAACGAGTAAAATGCTTTTAAGGAGAGGTTCTTTTGTTGGTGAAATGGAAGGTCTTAGAGTCCTCCAGACGGTGCCACGAAACATTTTCCTTATTAGTATCACTAAAGGTGTTTGTTTTCTGGTATAGTTAGGAGCCTTCCAATTCACCAACAAGCTAATCTCTTCTGAAAATTTGCATAACATCCACTTACCTATGTGGAATAAAATCCAACGTAACGTATCCTAATCTAACCTAACGTCCGCTTACCTATGTGAAATAAAATCCGACAAACCTAACCTAACCTAACCTAACGTCCACCTACCTGTCTGGAATAGAATCCGCCCTGACCGTTACGTTGTGTTGTAATTCATTTGACTATCCCCCCGGCTGTTAGTACTTTGTTTACAGGGTCGTGTGTCATCATGGCAAGGATGGCGTAACCTGCTGTCTCTAGGCTGGCGGCCTTACTGCTGCCTGTATTTGGTAACCATTAACGTAGTAAACAATGTGAAAGTAAACATTAAAACAGTAAACATTGTGAAAGTAAAGATTAATGTAATTAACTTTGTGAAAATTTACATTTAAACAGTAAACATTGTGAAAAGAGACAGTAAAACAGTAAACATTGTGAAAGTAAACAATAAAACTATAAACATTGTGAAAGTAAACAGCAAACATTGTGAAAAGAAACATAAGGGGACACCAACTAAGTAAATATAAATAGGCAACAGTAATATTTATGGATTATTTGGAGTGTTACTAATTCCTATAAAGTCTAAACATTATAAGGAAAGAGAGAGAGAGAGAGAGAGAGAGAGAGAGAGAGAGAGAGAGAGAGAGAGAGAGAGAGAGAGTTACAAGGAGTTACAAGGAAAAGAAGTACCCTAGGGGACCTTACGATCCATACAAAGAGGGTACCTGTGGGTTTAGTTGCGCAAGTAGGCGACCGTCCTCGAATGTGTCATGTGAAACCATCAAGGAACACTCGCACAACGGCTTAAACACCTAGACGATGGTTTAAGGCTTTGTCTAATCTGGACTTGAACTGATCCACAGAGTTGCTGTTGACTACATCAGCAGGAAGCGCGTTCCAAGTACCGCAGATGCTGTATGTAAAGAACTTACCACACAGATCACGGTTGTATCGCTTCAGTTCAAGTTTGTAGCCATGATTCCTGGTTGTGCCCTCACTGAGTTGGAAAATGTCCCTGTAGTCTACATTGTCAAAGCCTCGTAGTATTTTAAACACTTCGATAAGCTGACCACGCAGTCTCCAGGTTTCCAAAGAGAACAGGTCGAGTTCTATCAACCGCTCTTTATAGCTCTTGTGTCTAAGAGAGGGTATAAGTTTGGTTGCCCTGGCTTGCACTCGTTCCAATCTCGCGACATCCTTTCGGTAAGAAGGACTCCAAAACTGGACTGCATACTCCAGGTGCGGTCGGACAAGGGAATTGTACAGACAAAGTACTATCTCCTTGTTCCGGTATCCAAACTGTCGCTTTATGTACCCTAACATCCTTTGGGCTTTCTTCTCAGCCTCAATACACTGCTTTGAGAACTTGAGGTCGCTGGTGATAGTTACACCCAAGTCTTTCTCAGTATCAGTGCTTATGAGAGCATTGCCCTTAAGGTTATACTCTGTTCGGGGGTTTCTGTGGCCTATATGCATAACTTTGCATTTGTTCACGTTAAATGGCATTTGCCACGTGTCAGACCACTCCCCGATCTTCCTAAGATCTTCTTGTAAGCGGTTAGTATTTCCTTCTTTCGTGACATTCATACCAAGCTTAGTATCATCGGCGAATTTGGAAATCTTGGCAACCATGTCACCATCCACGTCATTAACATAGATGATAAACAGTAGTGGTCCCAGAACAGAACCTTGGGGAACACCGCTAGTAACGGGCACCCACTCTGAAGCCTGTCCATTCACTACCACCCGCTGCCGTCTGTCACTTAGCCAGTTCTCTATCCAATTTGCCACATTTCCGTCTATGCCCAGTGCACGCACTTTCCGAAGGAGGCGGCGGTGGGGTACCTTATCAAAGGCTTTCTGAAAGTCTAAGTAGACAACATCGACCGCTTTATCCCGATCATGCTCACTGAAAACAAAATGGAAGAATTCCACCAGATTTGTGAGGCATGACCGGTGCTGCCGGAACCCATGCTGGGAACCCCTCAGTAGCATATTTGATTCTAAGTGTGCTGTTATTTTGTCCACCATGATGCTCTCCATGAGTTTACAGACTATCGAGGTTAAACTGATGGGTCTGTAGTTTGACGGTTGGCTAGCATCTCCCTTCTTGAAGATAGGAGTCACCTCTGCCTCACGCCAGTCTCTAGGAACGCATCCAGTCTGGATTACTCTGTTGAAGACCGTGCACAGGTGCCGTGATACTTCACCATGCACTTCTTTCAACACTCTAGGTAAGAACCCATCCGGACCGGGGGACTTGTTTGCTTTTAATTCGATTATTTTTCTCTCGATTTCTTCTTGGGTGAAGACCATTGACTCCAACTTCTCACTGAGGGAGTCCAAAGGTTCAAGAATGGGACCACTCTCCTCAGAGAACACTGAAGAGAAATACTCATTTAAGAGGTTAGCATTTTCTGCATCAGAGTGCATCAATGCTCCATCCTCATTCACCAAGGGACCGATCCTGCGTCGGATTGGTTTACGGCCATTCACATAACTGAAAAACTCCTTGGGGTTCTCTTTGCAGAGTCTAGCCACACGGACCTCCTCAGCACGCTTAGCCGCCCTTATTTTGGACTTCACGTTTCGATTCAGTCTTCTATGACCGTCAAAGTCCCCAGATGCCTTCGCTCGACGATACGCAGTTCTCCTCTCCCTTAGTAGGTTACGGATTTCCCGATTAAACCACTTAGGTTGAATGAACTTCTGACCTGTTCCCTTCAGAGGAATAAAGCGCGACTGAAGTTCCATGAAGGAAGACAAGAATGACCTCCACAGATCATCAGCACTCTCTCCCTCTTCTAGTTCCATTTCAGCAACGCTTTCACGAAGACCTGCAAAGTTCGCTCTCCCCATGTCTAATTTTCTATGCACCGGGGTCACGGACTCCATATTAGGGACTTTAACTGAAAATCTTATAAGCTTGTGGTCGCTTCCACCTATTTCTTCGTTTACAGAGAGGTCTTGAATGATGTCATCCTCTGAGGTGAGGACCAAGTCGAGTATGTTAGCACCTCTTGTTGGCTCCCTTACCCATTGAGTGAGGAATTCATCATTTACAAACTCCAAGAGTGGTGTGTTCTCGGCAGAGGGCTCTCTGGTTTCCCAGTCAACATGTGTGTTGAAGTCCCCCATAAGGATGCACACCCTGCCGTCCACTAGTTCACCCAGCAACTGGTATAGGTCCCTGTCCATCTCATTGAGTTGTCCAGGGGGTCTATAAAGCAGCAGGGTTCTGTATTTTGCAGTGCCTATTTCTAGGTCAACTCCAAGGAGCTCGTGGTTCGATGTGATGTTGCAGGTCATCAATTTGATGGAGTTCTTTACATACAACAGCACACCACCACCCCCTCTGTCCTCTCTATCTTTGTGGAAGAGTTGGTAGCCTGGAATCACGAATTCCCCTTCAAGATCTCTGTCTGAGGTTCTCAACCATGACTCCGTTATGGCCACCATCTCGGGTTCCTCTGTCGCAACGAGGGCCCGCAGTTCCAAAAACTTGTTTCGGATGGACCTGGCGTTGAACAATAGAACCTTCAGGGAACCCCCAACTGCAGGGCTCCCTATACTCTTCCGTTTCCCGGTTTGGTCATTGTCTTGGTAGTGCTGGGGATATCCTTCTTCAGGATCTCAGCAAATGTCTTCTCTGGGGTCACTCTAGCATAGCGACGAGGGCTCTCCTCCACGCTCGGTCGAGTGCTCCTGAGACATCGTCGGACGGCGTCTTCCATTAATTTGGAAAGCACTTCTTTCCCCTTTAGTGAGAGATGTGTGCCATCCCTCTGGTAGAGGTCATCTCTACCAAAGAGTGAGGTGTAGGGGTCCACAAAGAACACCCCCTCGGCAGTACACAAATCAGCCAGGCGCTGATTTACTGCAATGTTCTTTGACAGAGCAGTCCCTAAAGGGCCTCTCCTTGGGAGCATGCCAACAACTACCCTTCTGCGGGTTTTTGACCCACAGTCGTCTACTGCACCGAGCACATCCGAGAGGACTCCTTCGGTCATGCCTACTCTACCATTTCTCAGGTAGATGTCATTACCACTCACCATGAGTGCAATGACAGCAGATCTGTATGTTTGGATCCTCTCAGCTTCCTTTCGGAGGTCAGCATTGCCACAACCTGGCAAACAATTCACCTTCACAGAAGTGTGAAGGCGATCTGCCATTAGGGGTTCCAGCCCTCGTGCCTGGGAATCACCTACAATGTGTATATCCACAGGCCTCTCCTTGGTAGGAGCACGAGATGCCTTGTGAGGAACCCGAGAGTGTTTTGAATTCCTGCCGGGCTCGTCACTTCCTCCAGGTTGCTTCTTCTTCGTCTTCTTTTCCTTCTTCATTTTCTTTTCCTTCTTATTTGATTCCTCACTTTCCTCTAATCCCTCCTCAATTGTCTTCTTGGGTTTTTCTTCCTTCTCCATATTCCCCTCCTCTTTTCCATCACACTTTTCTGCAGTATCTTTTCCTTCTGCAGTCTCTTTTCCCTCTTCATTGCTGTTCTTGTTGTTGTTCTTCTTCTTCTTCATGTTGTTTTTCTTCTTGTTCTTCTTCTTATTCTTTACCGCCGTGGTGGAGCTCTCCGGTGAAGAAGCTCCTTGGACTGCCTTGTCTCTCACATGGCAGTCACACCTCTCTGAGTCCATTCGGAGAACTTCCTCCTTTAGGGAGTTGTTCTCCTTCGTGAGCAGTGAGATGTGCTTCATCAACCTCTCCTCGAGTTTGCAAAAGTCGCAGACACTCGAGGAGTCTAGGTCGCTCGCACTCCTCCCGCTGAAGTCCTCACACCAGCGGTACACCTTGCATGTAGTACATGTAAATTTTCTTGCTGATGGACCAGTCATCTCGCTCTAATTCAATTTAGGACCAATAATACAATAGAAAAGGTAATGTGATTTGGTCTCGCGTAAGTCTCATCCGCCTACTTCCAGAGGGTTTTCGGTCGTTCGGCCAACAGAAACCTTATGAGCCAAGCACACCAACCCTAAGGTCTCCCCTGGGTCGGACGGCCCCAATCGTGCCGCAGCTCCCAACTGAGCAGCACAAGAGTCCTAAGTAAATGGGACTCTGATTTTTCGACAGGGGTGCTTGAAGTGTAACCGTCGTCCTACTAATCCCTACTAATCCTCCATCCGCGGCCAAACTTTAAGCAAATAGTAAAACTAAATGTCCACGACTTAATCCGAGATCTTTTACTGGCCTGGCAGCCAGCGAGGCACGAAAGCTCTCTCACCAAAGAGCAGTCGAGTCTTTAGGCACCTAAGAACGGTCACAGGGAGCTGGTCAGGCTTATTAATCTAAGAGAATACCTACGGGGGTCCTGAGGCATCTCCATTACTCGTACCCCACACGCCTGAGATCCCTTCAATCTCAGCCCTTTCGAAACCTGTGAGCGTTAAAAGGCGTTGTTTTAGGAGGTTCCAAAGCCTCCCTTCTCACACGGCATAAGGTAGCTGGTGAGGTCCTTAACAATAAAAACTTATATTGAAAGTGATGAAGATTTTTTTTTTTTTTTTTTTATGTTAGGACAGTTGAAGAGCAGTTGTGAAACTTAAAATTAACATGAAGATTTGACAACTCTTAGTCAGGATCCTAATAACGCTACCTTTCTGGCACGGGTAACCCAACTGGACTAAATGTCCCCCAGCATAGCTAGCAAAATTCAAACAGATCACACAAGCTCTCTCACCGACGGCAAGGTGGTTGTCGAGAGAGAGTTACATAGAGTTACATAGAAACACAGAGCACAACAGACCTTACGGTCCAAACGAGGTGACCTGATTAGAAGGTTACTGGTAGAGAATGAATTACTCCCCAGTGATAGTCGTAGGTAAGGATAGCAAAGTAGAAGGCTCTCTCCCCACCCTCCAATCCCTCCGGCCTGAGCCGTACCGGAAATAAAGTCAGGAATGGGAACCTTGTGGGGTTGGCAGAAATACTCCACAAGGAAATTTTATAGGAAAGATGGAAAGTAGGTGAAATTTGGCTAACTTGCCACCTGTAATGGGCAAAAATTATTCATTAGTAAACATTGTAAGTCGGGGATTAGACGCAAGGTGTTTATCTAAGCGACGTTTGAAGCTGTCTACGGTGTTACAGTCTATTACATTACGGGGAAGCCCAGTCCATAAGTTGACGACTCGGTTAAAAAAGAAATTCTTTGATTCGTGTGAATTAAAAGATTTACCTATGATTTTGCAGCCGTTTCCTCTCGTGTAGTGATCAATAGTGAAATATTTGGTGCAGTCCATATTATCTATGCCTTTGATTATTATAAATACCTGGATTAAGTCACCTCTCAGTCTACGTTGTATCAATGGGAATAGATTTAATTCGCTTAGCCGCTCATAGTACGTTTTATTTCTCAGACTTGGTATCATTTTAGTAACTCTACGTTGGACTCGTTCCAATTTTGCTATATCTTTCTGGTAGTACAGGCACCAGGCTTGAACACAATACTCCATAAGGGGACGGACCAAGGAATTATACAAAGTGAGGATTGTGTCTTTAGATTTATACTCGAATGCTCTGCCGATAAAGCCGATAGTTTTATTTGCTTTCTTAATTACTTCCGTACACTGCTGACTGGGTTTTAGGTTACTTGATACTGTTACCCCTAAGTCTGTCTCTCGATCCACGCTTTTGAGTTGCTTACCATTTAACGAGTAGTTTGCTGCTACGTTACGATGTCCGATGTGGAGCACTTTACATTTATCTGAATTGAAGGACATTTGCCAAGTTTTCGCCCAATTTGACAATTTATCGAGATTATCTTGCATTTCTTTAGTCTGTGCGTTAGTGAGTACTGTATTTGCAATTTTGGTGTCGTCGGCAAACTTCGATATTATACATGAGAGGCCTTCGTCTATGTCGTTTATGTAAACTAGGAATAGGATTGGCCCTAAAACTGACCCCTGTGGCACCCCGCTCGTAACATCAGTCCAACTAGAAGATTTTCCATTTATTACCACGAGTTGTTTACGGTTGCTTAGCCAATTCTCTATCCATATTACGGTATCGCCTTGGATTCTGTGTGATTTTAATTTAGTTATTAAGCGTTTATGGGGAACTTTGTCAAAGGCCTTTTGGAAATCTAGATAAATTATGTCTACTGCTTTATTCTTATCGTATTCATTGAAAATGTCATTTAAAAAGTCTAATAGGTTCGTTAGGCAAGAGCGTTTATTACGAAAACCGTGTTGAGTGTCTCTAAGTAAGTTGTTTTCCTCTAAGTGATTTGTAAGTTTATCTCGTATGATTGTCTCTAGCATTTTGCATACGACTGAGGTTAGGCTGATAGGGCGATAGTTGCTAGGTAGAGATTTGCTGCCTTTTTTAAATATTGGTGTTACGTTAGCGAGCTTCCATTCGTCAGGTATTGTTCCGGTGTGTAAAGAATAGTTAAAGAGCAGAGTCAGAGGTTTTACTATTTCACTTTTTGCTTCCTTTAATAATAGAGAGAGAGAGAGAGAGAGAGAGAGAGTTACAAGGAGTTACAAGGAAAAGAAGTACCCTAGGGGACCTTACGATCCATACAAAGAGGGTACCTGTGGGTTTAGTTGCGCAAGTAGGCGACCGTCCTCGAATGTGTCATGTGAAACCATCAAGGAACACTCGCACAACGGCTTAAACACCTAGACGGTGGTTTAAGGCTTTGTCTAATCTGGACTTGAACTGATCCACAGAGTTGCTGTTGACCACATCAGCAGGAAGCGCGTTCCAAGTACCGCAGATGCTGTATGTAAAGAACTTACCATACAGATCACGGTTGTATCGCTTTAGTTCAAGTTTGTAGCCATGATTCCTGGTTGTGCCCTCACTGAGTTGGAAAATGTCCCTGTAGTCTACATTGTCAAAGCCTCGTAGTATTTTAAACACTTCGATAAGCTGACCACGCAGTCTCCGGGTTTCCAAAGAGAACAGGTCGAGTTCTACCAACCGCTCTTTATAGCTCTTGTGTCTAAGAGAGGGTATAAGTTTGGTTGCCCTGGCTTGCACTCGTTCCAATCTCGCAATATCCTTCCGGTAAGAAGGACTCCAAAACTGGACTGCATACTCCAGGTGCGGTCGGACAAGGGAATTGTACAGACAAAGTACTATCTCCTTGTTCCGGTATCCAAACTGTCGCATTATGTACCCTAACATCCTTTGGGCTTTCTTCTCAGCCTCAATACACTGCTTTGAGAACTTGAGGTCGCTGGTGATAGTTACACCCAAGTCTTTCTCAGTATCAGTGCTTACGAGAGCATTGCCCTTAAGGTTATACTCTGTTCGGGGGTTTCTGTGGCCTATATGCATAACTTTGCATTTGTTCACGTTAAATGGCATTTGCCACGTGTCAGACCACTCCCCGATCTTCCTAAGATCTTCTTGTAAGCGGGTAGTATTTCCTTCTTTCGCGACATTCATACCAAGCTTAGTATCATCGGCGAATTTGGAAATCTTGGCAACCATGTCACCATCCACGTCATTAACATAGATGATAAACAGTAGTGGTCCCAGAACAGAACCTTGGGGAACACCGCTAGTAACGGACACCCACTCTGAAGCCTGTCCATTCACTACCACCCGCTGCCGTCTGTCACTTAGCCAGTTCTCTATCCAATTTGCCACATTTCCGTCTATGCCCAGTGCACGCACTTTCCGAAGGAGGCGGCGGTGGGGTACCTTATCAAAGGCTTTCTGAAAGTCTAAGTAGACAACATCGACCGCTTTATCCTGATCATGCTCACTGAAAACAAAATGGAAGAATTCCACCAGATTTGTGAGGCATGACCGGTGCTGCCGGAACCCATGCTGGGAACCCCTCAGTAGCAAATTTGATTCTAAGTGTGCTGTTATTTTGTCCACCATGATGCTCTCCATGAGTTTACAGACTATCGAGGTTAAACTGATGGGTCTGTAGTTTGACGGTTGGCTAGCATCTCCCTTCTTGAAGATAGGAGCCACCTCTGCCTCACGCCAGTCTCTAGGAACGCATCCAGTCTGGATTACCCTGTTGAAGACCATGCACAGGTGCCGTGATACTTCACCATGCACTTCTTTCAACACTCTAGGTAAGAACCCATCCGGACCGGGGGACTTGTTTGCTTTGAATTCGATTATTTTTCTCTCGATTTCTTCTTGGGTGAAGACCATTGACTCCAACTTCTCACTGAAGGAGTCTAAAGGTTCGGGAATGGGACCACTCTCCTCAGAGAACACTGAAGAAAAGTACTCATTTAAGAGGTTAGCATTTTCTGCATCAGAGTGCATCAATGCTCCATCCTCATTCACCAAGGGACCGATCCTGCGTCGGATTGGTTTACGGCCATTCACATAACTGAAAAACTCCTTGGGGTTCTCTTTGCAGAGTCTAGCCACACGGACCTCCTCAGCACGCTTAGCCGCCCTTATTTTGGACTTCACATTTCGATTCAGTCTTCTATGACCGTCAAAGTCCCCAGATGCCTTCGCTCGACGATAAGCAGTTCTCCTCTCCCTTAGTAGGTTACGGATTTCCCGATTAAACCACTTCGGTTGAATGAACCTCTGACCTGCTCCCTTCAGAGGAATAAAGCGCGACTGAAGTTCCATGAAGGAAGACAAGAATGACCTCCACAGATCATCAGCACTCTCTCCCTCTTCTAGTTCCATTTCAGCAACTCCTTCACGAAGACCTGCAAAGTTCGCTCTCCCCATGTCTAATTTTCTATGCACCGGGGTCACGGACTCCATATTAGGGACCTTAACTGAAAATCTTATAAGCTTGTGGTCGCTTCCGCCTATTTCTTCGTTTACAGAGAGGTCTTGAATGATGTCATCCTCAGAGGTGAGGACCAAGTCGAGTATGTTAGCACCTCTTGTTGGCTCCCTTACCCATTGAGTGAGGAATTCATCATTTACAAACTCCAAGAGTGGTATGTTCTCGGCAGAGGGCTCTCTGGTTTCCCAGTCAACATGTGTGTTGAAGTCCCCCATAAGGATGCACACCCTGCCGTCCACTAGTTCACCCAGCAACTGGTATAGGTCCCTGTCCATCTCATTGAGTTGTCCAGGGGGTCTATAAAGCAGCAGGGTTCTGTATTTTGCAGTGCCTATTTCTAGGTCAACTCCAAGGAGCTCGTGGTTTGATGTGATGTTGCAGGTCATCGATTTGATGGAGTTCTTTACATACAACAGCACACCACCACCCCCTCTGTCCTCTCTATCTTTGTGGAAGAGTTGGTAGCCTGGAATCACGAATTCCCCTTCAAGATCTCTGTCTGAGGTTCTCAACCATGACTCCGTTATGGCCACCATCTCGGGTTCCTCTGTCGCAACGAGGGCCCGCAGTTCCAAAAACTTGTTTCGGATGGACCTGGCGTTGAACAATAGAACCTTCAGGGAACCCCCAACTGCAGGGCTCCCTATACTCCTCCGTTTCCCGGTTTGGTCATTGTCTTGGTAGTGCTGGGGATATCCTTCTTCAGGATCTCAGCGAATGTCTTCTCTGGGGTCACTCTAGCATAGCGACGAGGGCTCTCCTCCACGCTCGGTCGAGTGCTCCTGAGACATCGTCGGACGGCGTCTTCCATTAATTTGGAAAGCACTTCTTTCCCCTTTGCTGAGAGATGTGTGCCATCCCTCTGGTAGAGGTCGTCTCTACCAAAGAGTGAGGTGTAGGGGTCCACAAAGAACACCCCCTCGGCAGTACACAAATCAGCCAGGCGCTGATTTACTGCAATGTTCTTTGACAGAGCAGTCCCTAAAGGGCCTCTCCTTGGGAGCATGCCAACAACTACCCTTCTGCGGGTTTTTAACCCACAGTCATCTACTGCTCCGAGCACATCCGAGAGGACTCCTTCGGTCATGCCTACTCTACCATTTCTCAGGTAGATGTCATTACCACTCACCATGAGTGCAATGACAGCAGATCTGGACGTTTGGATCCTCTCAGCTTCCTTTCGGAGGTCAGCATTGCCACAACCTGGCAAACAATTCACCTTCACAGAAGTGTGAAGGTGATCTGCCAATAGGGGTTCCAGCCCTCGTGCCTGGGAATCACCTACAATGTGTATATCCACAGGCTTCTCCTTGGTAGGAGCACGAGATGCCTTGTGAGGAACCCGAGAGTGTTTTGAATTCCTGCCGGGCTCATCACTTCCTCCAGGTTGCTTCTTCTTCTTCTTCTTTTCCTTCTTCATTTTCTTTTCCTTCTTATTTGATTCCTCACTTTCCTCTAATCCCTCCTCAACTGTCTTCTTGGGTTTTTCTCCCTTCTCCATATTCCCCTCCTCTTTTCCATCACACTTTTCTGCAGAAACATTTCCTTCTGCAGTCTCTTTTCCCTCTTCATTGTTGTTGTTCTTCTTCTTGTTGTTCTTTTTCTTGTTCTTCTTCTTCTTGTTCTTCTTATTCTTTACCGCCGTGGTGGAGCTCTCCGGTGAAGAAGCTCCTTGGACTGCCTTGTCTCTCACATGGCAGTCACACCTCTGTGAGTCCATTCGGAGAACTTCCTCCTTTAGGGAGTTGTTCTCCTTCGTGAGCAGTGAGATGTGCTTCATCAACCTCTCCTCGAGTTTGCAAAAGTCGCAGACACTCGAGGAGTCTAGGTCGCTCGCACTCCTCCCGCTGAAGTCCTCACACCAGCGGTACACCTTGCATGTAGTACATGTAAATTTTCTTGCTGATGGACCAGTCATCTCGCTCTAATTCAATTTAGGACCAATAATACAATAGAAAAGGTAATGTGATTTGGTCTCGCATAAGTCTCATCCGCCTACTTCCAGAAGGTTTTCGGTCGTTCGGCCAACAGAAACCTTATGAGCCAAGCACACCAACCCTAAGGTCACCCCTGGGCCGGACGGCCCCAATCGTGCCGCAGCTCCCAACTGAGCAGCACAAGAGTCCTAAGTAAATGGGACTCTGATTTTTCGACAGGGGTGCTTGAAGTGTAACCGTCGTCCTACTAATCCCTACTAATCCTCCATCCGCGGCCAAACTTAAAGCAAATAGTAAAACTAAATGTCCACGACTTAATCCGAGATCTTTTACTGGCCTGGCAGCCAGCGAGGCACGAAAGCTCTCTCACCAAAGAGCAGTCGAGCCTTTAGGCACCTAAGAACGGTCACAGGGAGCTGGTCAGGCTTATTAATCTAAGAGAATACCTACGGGGGTCCTGAGGCATCTCCATTACTCGTACCCCACAAGCCTGAGATCCCTTCAATCTCAGCCCTTTCGAAACCTGTGAGCGTTAAAAGGCGTTGTTTTAGGAGGTTCCAAAGCCTCCCTTCTCACACGGCATAAGGTAGCTGGTGAGGTCCTTAACAATAAAAACATATCGAAAGTGATGAAGAATTTTTTTTTTTTTTTTTTTTTTTTTTTGTTAGGACAGTTGAAGAGCAGTTGTGAAACTTAATATTAATATGAAGATTTGACAACTCTTAGTCAGGATCCTAATAACACTACCTTTCTGGCACGGGTAACCCAACTGGACTAAATGTTCCCCAGCATAGCTAGCAAAATTCAAACAGATCATACAAGCTCTCTCACCGACGGCAAGGTGGTTGTCGAGAGAGAGAGAGAGAGAGAGAGAGAGAGAGAGAGAGAGAGAAGAGAGAGAGAGAAGAGAGAGAGAGGAGAGAGAGAGAGAGAGAGAGAGAGAGAGAGAGAGAGAGAGAGAGAGAGAGAGAGAGAGAGAGAGAGAGAGAGAGAGAGAGAGAGAGAGAGAGAGAGAGAGAGAGAGAGAGAGAGAGAGAGAGAGAGAGAGAGAGAGAGAGAGAGAGAGAGAGAGAGAGAGAGAGAGAGTTACTGGAATTCCATTGTAAGCATTATGGGAAGAGAATGGCCGTATGTAAACATTAATAAAACACTAACTCAGTAGCCTAACCAATTAAGGGAAGAGACTAAATAGTAAATTGTAGCCCTACAAATTAATAAAGCAATTATTATGAGGGTGACCGTTTTGGGTGGTTTGGAGTGCTGCTGATTCCTCCATTATATGCCAGAAACAGGACCATATTAACATAAAATATGGTGCCTTGTCGTTGCTTGGTATACTGTACTATTGAGGAATCAGTTTCTCCAAATTTACCGTCAACACCATATTCCCCTCTTAACCAATCACTAATAGACGTAACCTAACCCAACCCAACCCACAGTAACCCAACCTATCCTAAACTTAACCCAACCCAACCCTCAGTAACCCAACCTATCCTAAACGTAACCCAACCCAACCCAACCCACAGTAACCCTACCAATCCGAAACGTAACCCAACCCACAGTATCCCAACCTATCCTAAACGTACTTGGGTAGATTGCAGTACAAAGCATTCTTGGTATTTCAACACACACAGGCATATATAGACTACTATCGTTATTACAACACACATACAAATTAACACAGATACAACACACATACGAACTAACACATATAACACAGATACAACACACATACGAACTAACAAGTATAACACAGATACAACACACAGGAAGAGAATGAAGACACCAGCCGAACAGGGCAGTACTCCGAGGGTGAACGCTGGACTGGCGATAGGGAGAGTTGGAACTCCAGTTTCACCTGTTTGTCCACCTTTGCTGATCATTTAGTGTCTCACCTACACCGAGAATAGTCCAACTGTTTCTCAAAGACATCACTCCATCTATTTACACAATACAACCAAACACAATACACGCCACACCCTCTTGTCTAATTTTAAACATTTTAATCAAGAATAACAATTTTATCAAAGCCTCGGAGGTCCCTGGAGATGGGTCACTAAACTCCCCTCGGATTGAACCTTTTGTTGACGACCCCTCAAATTGCCCTGGACCTCAGGTGCATGTACTGCAGTCATCAAAAAGGCAAATAAAATCATTGGTTTCATCGGCAGGTCATTTGAACATAAATCCAAAGACATAATTCTAACCCTTTATAATTCCTTAGTCCGTCCGATTCTCGAATATTGCGTACAATCTTGGTGCCCTTACTATCAAAAAAATATAGACAAACTTGAAAGAGTTCAACGAAGAGTTACAAAAATTATCCCTGGTCTAAGGAACAAATTATACGGAGAACGACTTAAAGATTAAATCTTATTTCGTTTGACCCAGGGCAGATTAAGAGGTGACCTAATACAAGTGTTCAAAATAATCAAAGGAATCGACAATATGAATTGCAACAAATACTTCACAATCGACCGAACTACACAAGAGGAAATGGCTGTAAAATCATCGGTAAATCCTTCAATTCACACGAGGATAAAAATTTCTTTTTCAACAGAGTAGAACAGTCTCCCTCGTAAAACTGTAGAATGTAACACCGTAGATTCTTTTAAAACCAGCCTCGATAATCACCTCGCCAGCAGTCCACGGATGTCTTCATTTGTTAGAGAATAATTATTTGTTGATTTAAAGACCCGACAATCTTATACCCCTCAGAGTAGTGCTGGCGGTACTCCTCGTGCTCCTCGTCAGGCAGTCAAAGTTAGGTTAACTTTAGATATAAATTAGGATAGTGGTGGGGGATAACTGGATGTGCAGGATGTGAGTGTCCCTTGACCCACAGAGGGCGGAGTATTTTCCACCTCTATAGGTTGTGCTCGATGTTGAGGGAAACTTCTAGGAGTGTTTTCACAGTTCTCTGCCCACAAGTATTAGTCTTGTTCGGACGATGTGGGGAGTTGTTGTCCACCCTGGGTCTTGCATGTTTTGGTGTCCACTACCCTTGGCATCATAGTATATGAACCTTCCTGCTGTCCTATATAAATTCCATGCTAGTTTTTCCATACCACATTGTATCTTTTCCTTTCCTGCCAGCTTCGGCTGGAGGGAGTGGTGGGAGGGGAGGAGTTATCTTCTATACTATACTTTTCCTTACCCTTGTAGGTTAGATAGAATAGCAAACTCAGGCAGCCTCGAAAGGACCAGTAGGTCTGTTGCTGTTTGAATGTCCTTTGTAATCCTTTGTAAAAAAAAAAAACCTTTGCCTGATACACTTGCAATCAACTTTTGCAACATTCCTCCAACTTCTCATCTGTTGAACACCACCTCTTCTCTGCTAAACCTCAGCTTCTATTCTTCACCGAAACTCAGATCTCAGTATCAACAGACAGCAACCCCTACTCTTCTCCTCTTACTTTCTCTATCCGTAGTTTCGAGCCAAAGGCGGATGTTGTGTATATGTTTGCAGTAACCTCACTTGTTCTCATGTTCCTGAACTTGACTCTTCTGAATTATCAATAAATAGATGTGTGTTGTATATCTCTCCCTTAACTCTAATGACTATCTAACGTTCTTTGACTATCTTTCCTCAAAAATGGAATGCATTCTATCCCATTCTCCTTTCTCAGAAATCTCCATTTAAGGAGATTTCAATGTTCACCACCTCCTCTGGCTTTTATCTCCCTTCACTGATCCACCTGGTGAACAGGCCTTCATCTTTTCTTTCCTCAACTTCCTAGTGCAGCTTATTCAACACTCTACCTATATTCCAGACAGCCTTAGAGATCAGCGCAATATCCTTTACATATTCATAACCTCTCATCCTTCTGCTTATACTATTGAATTTTTCTCTCCATTGGGCTCCTACGATCACAATCTATTACAGCATCCTGTCTTGTCGCTCCAGTAAGACCTTTTGACCCTCCCAGGAGGTGGCGTCTGTGGCACTATAGCACTGCCAACTGGGATGATCTGAGGCAGTACTTTCAAGATTTCCCGAGGAATGACTTTTGTTCCATGGCCGGGGTTTATCTGAGAGTTCTACCCGTATCACAAAGGTAAATACTGATCTCGGGCATGGAGGCATACTTTCCATATTCTTTCCCTATTACTAATTCACGAAACTCCTGGTTTAATCACACTTGTTCTACTGCTGTCCGCAACAAGGAGTAAGCTATCAGACGGTACCGACACCTTCAAACTGATGAATTTCATGCTCTGTATATTTCTGGCCGGTATCATACCAAATCTGTCCTCTGACTAGCCAAAAAATCATTCATCCGTGCCAAGTGCAATGACCAGTCCAACTCGTCCACCTCTCGTTTTTTCTGGCATCTCGCTAAAGCTATCTCCAGTAACTTTACCTCTTCCTCTTTCCCTCCTCTCACCCTTCCTGATGGAAATGTTTTTACCTCTTCACCTGATAAAGTTGAACTCTTCTCTCAATCCTTTGCCTCTAACTCCACTCTGGATGATTCCGGCTCTGTTCCTCCATCACCGCCCCCCTCTGACTTACTTATGTCTACCATCTGAATCTATTTAAAGGAAGTTTTTTCTGCCCTCTCTGGCCTTTATATTCGGAATGCGTACGGGCCTGATGGGATTCCTCTTATTCTCAAAAACTGTGCTTCCATGCTGACACCCTGACTAGGCAAACTGTTCCGTCTTTGTCTGTCGTCTAACACTTTTCCTTCGTACTGGAAGTTTGCTCTAAATCAACCTATTCCGAAAAAAATGACACCGCTCCCAACCCTCCAACTATTGCCCCATTGCTGTGATCATCTGTCTATCAAGTGTACCGTATTCGAATCTATTCTTAATTCCAAAATTAAAAAACAACTTACTTGCCATGATCTTCTTTCAGATCGTCAGTATGGTTTCCGTCAGAGACACTCTACTGGCGATCTTCTATTCCTCCTTTCTGATTCATGGTCATCCTGTATTCAGAATTTCGGTAAAACATTTACAGTCGCGTTAGACATATCGAAAGATTTTGATAGAGTCTGGCACAAAGCTTTAATTTCCAAACTGCCCTCATTCGGTTTCTGTCCCTCCCTCTGCACCTTTATCTCTTTCTGGCCATTTTATAGCTGCTGGTGTGAATAGTCACAGTTCTTCTCAGTCTATCAACAGTGGTGTTCCTCAGGGTTCTGTCCTATCACCTACAGTACTCTCTTTTTCCCTGTCATCCAATGACCTTCTTACCAGTACCGTACCTCTTCTCCTATCCATTCCTATGCTGATGATTCCACCCTACACTACAACACCCAGTTTGACAACCGCCCATCCCAGGAGCTTCTCTCCACATCACGTGATGATGCATTAGCACGCCTGTCTCCTGACCTTTTCCTCATCTCAGACTGGGGCAGAGAGAACCTTGTGGTTTTCAATGCCTCAAAAACAAAGTTCCTTCATCTTTCAAGTCGCACTAATCTTCAAAATGACTATCCCCTCTTTTTCAACGATACACAACTCGATCTTTCTTCTTTGATATTCTTGGAGTATCTATCTCTCACATTATCTCTTGGAGAGATCATATTTCCTGTCTTCCTAAAACCACCTCAAAGAACCTAGGTATGCTGTGCAGATTCCGTGAATATTTCACGCCCACAGTTGCTGTCTCTGTATAGGGGTCTCATCCACCCCTGTATGGAGTATGATTCTCATGTGTGGAGTGGCCTAACCTTTACAACAGTCCTGGACAAGGTGTAATCAAAAGATGTTGTCTCATCAACTCTCTTCCTTTTACTGATTCACTACAACCCCTCTCTTTTCGCCATAGTGTTGCATCACTTTCTCTCTTCTATCGCTATTACACTGGACATTGGTCTTCTGAACTCTCTCAATTTATGCTTCCTCTCCCCAGGACAGCATACAACACTCGCCAAGCCTCTCGTTCTCACCCCTTTTCTGTATAACTCCCTCATGCAAGAGTTAACCAGTACTCTCAGTCTTTCATATACACAACTGGTCAACTCTGGAACACTTTACCTTCATCCATCTTTCCACCTTACTACTACGACTTATATTCTTTTAAACGCAATGTCTCTAGGCATCTCGAACAAAATTGGACATGATTTTGGACTACTAGTGTAATTTTATGGACGAGTACAATGAGAGGGTTCCCAGTCTTTGGTCCTCATCTTCTTAAAAAAAAAAAAAAAAAAAAAAAAAAAAAAAACACACACATAACCTATCCCAACTTACCCCAACAAAACCCAAATAAACCTAACCTAACTTAACCTAGCCCAAACAAACATAACCTAATCAAACCCAACCAAACCTAGCACAACGGAACCTAACCAAATCTAAATTAACCCAACCTAACCCAAGCCAAGCATAAACCAACGTACTTGTCCTACCTTTGGGTAGATTCCAGTACATAGCATTCTTAGTCACCACAGCTTGGTCCAACAACTTTTGCATTAGGGAGGTGGCGTTGGGGTGTGAGGCGAGGGCGAAGGCGTATGCTTTTATGGCGAGTACGTTGGGGTGTGTGGAGTTGTCTTTGGTGAGGCACCTGGCAGCCATAGACACACTCTGGTCGTGTGAAGGTTGTCTTGCTTCTAAAAGAGCGGCCATGACGTACGCTGTGAGGGAGACTGTATTGCCACTGCTAATTCCACCCTGTTAGATAATATAATACTGCTATCATTATTACTAATAATATTATCACTGTTATTGCTACTACCTCCACTTATTATTACTACCACTACTACTATTATACTGTTATTATTACTACTAATAATATTATCACCTCTACTTTGTTGGATTAATAGTACACTTATTATTACTACCACTACTACTATTATAATGTTATTATTACTACTATTGAAATTACAACTGCTATTGCTTCTACCTCAACTCTGGTGAATTAATAGTCCATTATTATCATTACTACTACTACTTGCTGGATATATAGTACATTGTTACTACTACTACTACTACTACTACTACTACTACCGGTACTACTACTACTACTTGCTGGAAATATAGTACATTGTTACTACTACTATTATGCATACTATTACTACTACTATGCTACTCCTACCGCTGATTACCCCTTCCTGTTGGATAAATAGTACAATTATTATTACTACTACTATACTACGGTGTTATTATTACTATTACTGATATTATTATTTTTTTATGGGTGGGGGAAGTAAGAAGAGAGGGTAGGGAGTGTGAAAAGGAAAGAAATGTATACTAAAATGCATAAATATAAAAAATGTATAAAAATGTGTACAGTATATATGCTTACTGACCTGCATGTCCTTATGAAGAAATTTGTAGGTATGTATAATTATGTATTATAAATATGTTTGTATGTATAAATATGTATATATATTATGTATAAATATATATGTTTTACTGACCTGCATGTCCTTATGAAGAAATTTGCATGTATGTATAATTATGTATTATAAATATGTAAGTATGTATGTGTGTATTTATAAATATGTAGGACTATATATATTATGTATCTATTAATATGTATGTATATATATATATTATGTCTATCTATCTATTCTATCTATAGCTTCGACGCCTCGTTCCCTCCGGGAACTCCCCCCAAGGGGGTGGCCACGGCAGAAGTGTCTCCAGTTCTCCCTGTTCCAACACTCCCTCCTTACTTGTTCAAGCCCTACTCTGCCCCTCACGTTTCTCTCCTTTACATACTCTTCCACTCTGTTCTGCCATCTAACTGGAGGTCTGCCTCTCACACCAGGTGCCACAACTTCACTTCCATACACCTTCTTTACAAATTCCTCACTTTGCATTCTCTCCACATGTCCAAACCATCTCAATGTATCACGTTTCACTCTCTCAACCACTCCACACTCAATGCCAATTGCCTTCTCACTCATACCACACCTCTCATACACACTCTCATTACTTTCTCCATCCCATCTAGTAAGTCCACATGCTCCTCTCAAGTAACTCATTTCCACAGCACCTATTCTGGACTGATGCGCCCTACTCCATGTCCATGTCTCCGACGCATATGTCAGTGTTGGCAGGATTATACTATTTCGTAGTCCCCTTTTCACTTCCATACTCACACTTCTACCCTTCATAATCCTCCCCAGTGATCCTATGACCTGTCTACCCTTCACTGCTCTCTCCCTAATTTCTCCTTCCATACTTCCATGTTTACACATAACTGTACCCAGGTACTTAAACTCCTTCACTTCCTCCATCCTCTCACCCCTCAGAGTTATCTCACACTTGGTCCCAGTTGGTACAGCCACTCTGTAAGATGTAGCAAAGTCAATCACTTCAGTTTCTGCTCTTTCAAATACCATCACTTTACTTTTACCCACATTCACCTTCAGTTTCCTTCGTTTACACACAGACTGAAATTCGTCCACCACTCTCTGTAAATTCCTTTCATTCTCAGCCATCAGCACAGTGTCATCCGCAAACAAACTTGCCACCAGGGACCAATTTGCTTCATTCAGCCTCAACTTCACCCCCAGACCATTCACTTTGGCTTTCATCTCTCATACAACCATCCATATATATATTGAACAACCATGGTGACATAACACACCCCTGTCTCAGCCCTACACTAATATTAAAACTCTCACTTAGATCACCCTCTACCCGTACACATGCTTTTGCATCTGCATAAAAAGCCTCAATGCCTTTCAGCAAAGGCCCCCCAACACCATAAATTCTCAACACCTCTGTCATAGCTTTCCTATCAACCCTATCGTATGCCTTCTCCAAGTCCATGAAGGCAGCATACAACTTCTTACCCTTCCCAATATATTTCTCAACTATTGATTTTAATGCAAATATTTGGTCCACACATCCTCTACCCTTTCTGAACCCTCCCTGCTCCTCACTAACTTTATTCCCTGTTACTTCAACCAGTCTTTCAGTAAGAACCTTCCCGTAAACCTTCCCCGGTACACTAAGAAGGCTTATTCCCCTATAGCTACCACACTCATCCTTACTCCCCTTCCCCTTATACAGAGGTACAATTATGGCTCTCCTCCACTCCTCTGGCACCTCTCCCTGCCTCCAGGCCAATGTACATATAAGCAACATCCACTCCACCACTACCTCCCCCCCACACTTTAACATTTCAGCAGTTATCCCATCCACCCCCGGTGCCTTTCCCATCTTCAACTTTCCTATTGCTTTCCTAACCTCTTCCCTTCCTAAATCTCCCTGTACACCCTGTCGCCTACCACCTGCCTCCATCCCCATGCATGTCACCACCGCCTCCCCTCCCTTCCCCCCATTCATCAACTGATCAAAATGCCTCTTCCACACTTCTTTCACTTCCTCACTTCTACTCATAGTAACTCCATCCTCTCTCTTCACTCTCATGCTACCAGACTTTCCTTCCCCTCTTTCTCTTTTCACCTCCTTCCAGAATAATTTCTTGTTCTCTTTAAACTTTTCACTCAGCTTCATACCAAACTCCTCATCCACTCTCCTTTTACTCTCACTCACCATCCTTTTCACTTGTCTCTTACACACATTATATTCTCTTTTCCATCTCTCTCTCACTTCTTCCGGCACATTCCTCTGTAATGTTCTCTTATATGCCTTCCTTTTCTCCTCTAAGGCATCTTTCACTTCTTCTGTCCACCAAGCACTCCCTTTCTTGCCCCTCTTCTGTGTCTTATATCCTACTACCTCTACTGCTGTCCTCAATATTATCGTTTTAAACATTTCATACACCACATTCACTCCCACTCCCTCCCCTATCCCCATCCTTCCATCTCCCAGCACCTCACCCACCCTCCTCTTATATTCCTCCCTATACTCTTCTACATCTAATTTCCCACTAGCCACCTCCCTCTTATTCCTCACCCCTTCATCCCTCCTACTATACTCCCACTTAACCCTAACCTTCATCCTCACCAACACCGCAAAATGGTCGGAGCAATGGACCATTCTTCTCACCACTTTTGCGTCATACACATCCTTCCTCAACCTTTCATCCACTGCCACATAGTCAATCAAACTCTTTTGCTCTCCTCTCTCATCCCTTCTCTTCCACGTATACCTGTGGATCATCTTGTGCTGAAAGAAGGTGTTCGCCAAGAACAACCCCCTCTCAGCACAGACATCCACTAGATATTCACCATTCTCATTTGTTCCTTCTACACCCCAATTACCCACAATATTCCCCACTTCCTCACCTCCCACCTTTCCATTCATATCTCCCATCATCACTACTCTCCTTCCATTATCAATTCCTCTCAGACATGTATTCAACTCCTCCCAAAACACTCTCATCTTCTCTCTCCCTGTCTTACTCTTTTCATTCACTGGTGCATAAGCACACACCCAAGCATACTTCACCAAGCCAATCTTTCCAGTCATCCATACTATTCTAGACCCATTCCACCCATGTCCATCCACTCCCTTCCACACCCACGGAGACACCAACAGCGCACACCCTTCCTTCCCTCTTCCTTTACTCTTTTCATTCATACCCGTCCATACTACTCCTCCCTCCATTCCCTCCCACAGTCCACTCTCCCTTCCCTCCTGACACTCAACCACTCCACATCCTTTCACGTGTGTCTCCGTCACTCCCATCACATCCACTCTTCCTTTCTTAAAACATTCTACAATCTCTCGCCTCTTGGTCCCATTCGTCATTCCATTCACATTCACAGTTACAACTCTCATACATTCCCTCTTCCCCACTCCCTCTACAGGGCAACCCGGAGACCCTCCCCCGCCAGTAGCCATATCTGTCCACTCCCCCATTGGAGGGCCACTGATGGCTGGCAAGGCCAATGCAGTGCTCATTCCCGGAGGGACACGGGCCGTCGGCATTGTCAAAAGCTAAAAAAACACGGTCATAAATTTAAAAGAAATTACAAAATATAAAAACATACAATCAAAGAATTTAAAAATCTTAAAACACTAAAAAATACAATAAAAATACACTAAAAACCTTAAAACCTATATGTGGGGGAAGCTAGGTCTCACCCCCACACCGCCTTCCCCTTTGGCTCCACCTCCTAAATGGATAAAAACAAGCTAAAAAAAGGAGGTGTACCCCCGAGGTCACCGCTTGGAGGCGGGGTAAGGCTTACCTACCCTTCCTGGGGAGGGGTAGGTCACTGAGGTTTTTGCTTTTCCCAATACTGCAAGCACTTCTGCACAGTAGCAATCCTCGACCTCATCGGTTACGATATTGATATGTATGTATAAATATGTATGTATTATATATTATGTATGTATAAAGATGTATGTTTTACTGACCTGCATGTCCTTATTAATTACCGTGCCCACGGATTCAATACAACTATCTAGATTTCTTTGTTGACGTAAGAGCCAGTCTCCGGTCTCCACCACTGGGTCTGTATCTATCTGTACATGAAGAGACAACATATATGAGAGAGAGAGAGGGGAGGGGGGGCAGAAGTAAAAAAAAAAAAAGAGAGAGAGAGAGTGTAATATATGATTAACATAATATAAACTAAAAATCAAAGCGAGAGTGCATATAATCGACAAAAACAGGTTGAAAGACATACCGTGGATATGGGAAGAAGTAAAAAAAAAGAGAGAGAGAGAGAGAGAGAGAGAGAGAGAGAGAGAGAGAGAGAGAGTAATATATGATTAACATGATATAAACTAAAAATCAAAGCGAGAGTGCATATAATCGACAAAAACAGGTTGAAAGACATACCGTGGATATGGGAAGGAAATAGAGCAATGAGTGGAAGCAGAACACATTAAAAACATGGACTAATTTAATAACATAGTAAATAAAAGAACAAACAGTAATCTTAAAACATTATACAGAAAAAGAACATATAAAACTGGAAAGAAATGAGGCACCTTGGTTTAATGAGAGTATTAGAGAAGGAATAAAAAAGAGAAAATATTACAATAGATTAACAAGAAACTTTAAAACGCAAGAAGAAAAACAGCAAAGGATAAATTATTGTAGAGTGAACAAAAGAAAAATCTATATACAGTACAACTAGAAATAAGAGGCAGTATGCATTAATGAAGAAAAAATAACAAGAAAATAATACAAAGAGGAAATGCAAGTAAAAATACGTGGGAAAATATAAATAAGTTAAGAAAGAAGAATCAAAGAGACTGCAAAAACAAAGATAGACAATGAGAATGGAGAAAAATAAAAAATGGAGATGGAAAGGTATTTGACACAATAAATAATAAAGAACCCAATAGAATAGATATGGTGTGGAATGAGGAGGAACGAAATGAATAAAGAAGTACATTATTCAAAATGACAACTATTGAAAAGAGAGAAGGAAACCCTAGGATACAAATACTATTGGACAATACAGAACAATACCAGCAAACAGATATCACAACAATTGATGGAACGTATGGATATGACAACACCAATAAAAAGTGACACGACAAATAATATGGAAAAACCCAAAATAAACAACTCTACAACTGAAGTAAAATATAAAGAAATTAAAAAATAAAAATATTAGCTGGACCACACAAACTAAAACCTGAACTATATAAAAGTTTACTAACAAACGATAAGATTATGAATACTATGATGAAATAATGAATACTTGAAAAACACCAAAGAGTCAGAATACCTTCAGGAATGTCATGTTATACAAAGTCAACTAACCCAAACTGAAAAAGTTTGAAGAACCCTGCTTTAAACTATTGGTGATTCGATACCGTTGACAGTGTATGCTTCATTCATTCCTCCTGACACATGTCTTCTCTACCTGATCATTCGTTACCCTCTTATATAGCTCCGCCCACATTTCTCTCCTCCTCTCCCACTAACATCCCCCCTCCCTCCACTTGCAACTGTTACCAGATCAGATGAGGCCCAAACCAAGTCGCTGGTGGAAGAAGTGTGGACCCTTGATCTGTCCGGAGCTGTACAGTCGGCGGCAGAAGTCCTGTCGCCTCACTTGCTTCACCGAGACAGGCAATGTTCATGGACTCGAGAAATACGCACGTTTTCTACACGTAATATTCTCGAGTCTATGAACATTGCATGCCTCGGTGAAGCAAGTGAGGCGACAGGACTTTTGCCGCCGACTGTACATGTTATATGCTTGCTATAATCATCAACTGTATAATAATACCCTGGTGCTTGCTATGTACTTGCTCACCTGTATATACTGCAGTGCTTGTTGGAATGACTTGAGTACAAATGCTGTGAGCCAGGTGGAGCCAGAATCATCAGCATTACCAAAGGCACTGTAAGAACCATCAGTCCTTCGGTACAATAACTCACGCCGGTACCCTGAGGTTGTAGAAAAAATATTATTACTACCCAACCTAACCAAACCAAACCTAACTTAACCTAACCTAACCTAACCTAACTCACGCCGAAACCCTGAGGTTGTAGAAAAAAATATTATTACCACCCAACCTAACCAAACCTATTTAGCCCAACCTAACCTAACTTAACCTGACCTAACCTAACCAAACCTAACTTAACCTGGCCAAACCAAACCTACCTACCTAACCTAATTAACCCAACCAAACCAAACCTAACCTAACTAAACTATAATCTAACCCAACCTAACCTAACCTGTCCCAGGTTATTATAAAGAGACGGACTGCAAATGTCAAGGGCCCGGGTTCGAATCCACGAGGAAACGTCTGGGATATTTCAGAGGTGAACTGGGGCCAGCTATTCGTCAATTATCCAGGCTACGCCGACACGTCAAAAATATACCCCCTACATCGTCGTCAACTCAGAACATAGAAGATGCCCGACTATATTCCAAGATGCTGTGAGTGACGATGTAGCTGCTCTCACTAGACCAAACCAATCCTAACCTAACCTAACCTAACCTACCAAACCAAACTTACCCGACTAAACCAAACCTAACCCAACCTTACAAAACCACACTAACCTAACCCAACGTTACAAAACCAAACTAAACTAATCTAACCCAACCAAGCCTAACAAAACCAAACTAACCTAATCCAACCAAATCTAACAAAACCAATTTAACCTGACCAAACCTAACCCGGCCTGACCCATCCAAACCAAACTAACCTGACCAAACCTTACAAAATCAAACTTACCTAACCCAAACACACCAAACCTAACCTAAACCAAACCTAATAAAACCAAACTAACCTTATCTAATCTAACAAAACCAATTTGACATGACAAAACCAAACTAACCTAATCCAACCACACCTGACCCAATCAAACCCAACCTAACCACACTTGCCTAATCTATCCCAACGTAACCTAACCAAACCAACCTATCCTAAACTAACCTATCCCAGCCAAACCCAACCTAACCAACCTATCCTAAACTAACCTATCCCAACCAAACCTAACCAAACCTAGCCTAAACTAACCTATCCCAACCTAACCTAATCAAACTAACCTAACCCAAAGCAAACCCAACCTAACCTAACCTAAACAAACTAACGTAACCCAAAGCAGACCCAACCTAACCTAACCTAAACAAACTAACGTAACCCAAAGCAGACCCAACCCAACCAAACCGAATGTAACCCAAAGCAGACCCAACCTAACCTAACCTAAACAAACTAACGTAACCCAAAGTAGACCCAACCTAACCTAACCTAAACAAACTAACGTAACCCAAAGCAGACCCAACCTAACCTAACCTAAACAAACTAACGTAACCCAAAGCAGACCCAACCCAACCAAACCGAATGTAACCCAAAGCAGACCCAACCTAACCTAACCTAAACAAACTAACGTAACCCAAAGTAGACCCAACCTAACCTAACCTAAACAAACTAACGTAACCCAAAGCAGACCCAACCTAACCTAACCTAAACAAACTAACGTAACCCAAAGCAGACCCAACCCAACCAAACCGAATGTAACCCAAAGCAGACCCAACCTAACCTAACCTAAACAAACTAACGTAACCCAAAGTAGACCCAACCTAACCTAACCTAAACAAACTAACGTAACCCAAAGCAGACCCAACCTAACCTAACCTAAACAAACTAACGTAACCCAAAGCAGACCCAACCCAACCAAACCGAATGTAACCCAAAGCAGACCCAACCTAACCTAACCTAAACAAACTAACGTAACCCAAAGTAGACCCAACCTAACCTAACCTAAACAAACTAACGTAACCCAAAGCAGACCCAACCTAACCTAACCTAAACAAACTAACGTAACCCAAAGCAGACCCAACCTAACCTAACCTAAACAAACTAACGTAACCCAAAGCAGACCCAACCTAACCTAACCTAAACAAACTAACGTAACCCAAAGTAGACCCAACCTAACCTAACCCAAGCCAGACATCACACGTTTAGCAATACATCTCCCACCGGTATATGAGGTTGGGGGAAATGTGTAAGAATTTGGAAGAAACTGGAAAATATTTATCTAATATTTCATCAAACATTTCTAACATTTTATAAAAAAATTCTGAATTTTATCACACATTGCTAACCTAACTTAACCATCACTCCTTTGGTTCAACAGCAGCAGTGAACAGCTCTTGCCAGTGTGTGTGTGACTGTGTGTGTGTGTGTTGGAGTTAGGTGGATTATATTATTTGTACTCTTTGACAAGATCACCACTTTCTGACAAAACATGACATCGCTAACTATACGTGATTGTAAACAATAATTCACAAAGACTATAACCATAACCTGTAAAATGGAGGCCATAACCAGTAAAATAGTGGCCATAACCTGTATATTAGTGGCCATAACCTGCATATTAGTGGCCATAACCTGTATATTAGTGGTCATAACCTGTATATTAGTGGTCATAACCTGCATATTAGTGGTCATAACCTGCATATTAGTGGCCATAACCTGCATATTAGTGGCCATAACCTGTATATTATTAGTGGTCATAATCTGTATACTAGTAGCCATAACCTGTATATTAGTGGCCATAACCTGTATATTAGTGGCCATAACCTGTATATTAGTGGTCATAACCTGCATATTAGTGGTCATAACCTGCATATTAGTGACCATAACCTGTATATTAGTGGTCATAACCTGCATATTAGTGACCATAACCTGTATATTAGTGATTATAACCTGTATATTAGTGGCCATAACCTGTAATTTAGTGGCCATAACCTGTATATTAGTGGCCATACCCTGTAATTTAGTGGCCATAACCTGTAATTTAGTGGCCATAACCTGTATATTAGTGGCCCTCATCAGTGGTCATAACTTGTGTAGTGTGTATATCTATCATACCTTCCTGCTATGACTATACGTATAGAGTGCTATTATTAAAATTACTCTTCAACGACGAAGACAACTTTATGCTGAAAAAGAAGTTTAGTAATACAATACCTGTATAAAAGTTCCCAGTAAACTAGCAAAGAGAATATTGCACCACCATATAAGTAGTAGTAGTAGTAGTAAAGGAAACTTGGATGAAGAAACTCCATCCTTCGCCAAAGAATGAAGGAAATACGGAAAGCCAGAAAATAGAACATACCTTAATATGTCTGTAGAATGAAGGTCTATGGATTGATTGATTGATTGATATAAAGCGCCGCAACATCGAGGTTATATGGCGTCTGAGGAAGAGAGTTATTGAGAGGTGGGACAATAAGTACAAAAGGGTAACAGATGAAAAAAAGGGACAGTTGAAGAGGTGAAAGCCCCTTTTAGTGACCTTTTGCGATAAGCAGGGAGGTATTTGTAGCCGTAATTTGACCGTAGGACGAAGGAAGGCTGGAGAAAACCTTAATTGATATGACGGAAGGTTGAAGGAAGCCTTTATTAAATGGACAGTAGAATGAATAAAAGCTGTAGGATGAAGGAAATGACTTACCAGCATTCATAAAGTTGAGTAGCTTAGTGCGTGTTTCTGAAATATTCTGCTTTGTTGTGTCAAGAAAACGTAGGATGAAGATGTTGGGGACAAAGTTGATCATATTCTGTTCACCACAACCATAAGGCATTCGAATCAAGTTACCCAAGTTCTGAAATATAGTTATATAGTTGTAATTCTAAGAACAACAAAAATATGGCAAAACAACATTACTAACAATTCGTTCAGCTGCGAGTTACCACAGACAGAGGTGTGTGGAAACTTATCTTGTTAGCACTCTCTACCCAGTATCGGCTGTGGCTTTGCACCACCCCTTACTCATGGACTTTCAGCCATGGCCGTACAGGGTGTACAGTTGCGGAAGGGAGTTTCTTTATCACCCTGGGCTCCTCTATACCCTACCCCACAAGGAGGTGACGGAGGTGTAGAGAGTTGAACATATAACGACGGAGATGATTGGTCGATAAGTTGCTAGGAAAGTTTAGTGATAATATAGCCTTATTATATCTAAACAAGAGAGCATTGTGGTGAACTAAATATATTATGTTTATTTGCCATATATACAGTATATGAAGAACAGTAGCATACATTGTTAATGAGGAACTGAATTATAACGCATACTGGAATATCTCGTATTTTATTCTCAGTTGTGGTTGTCATACATCTGCCTGGCATTGCTTCACGGGCTCATGGCTCGTTCTGTGATTCGTTTTAAGGCTTCAAATATTTATTTCTACCATAGTAATAGGGATAGGTTATATGCATTTTATATAATTATAGACAAATTTATAACGATTTACATTTACAGATAGTGAAGTAGTGTTATCGTTTGTTGTTAATTTTGTCATCTGTTTTCTTATATATTTTCAGTACGAACTGTTAAAATTTATTTTGATAGAGCCTAGTGAGATGAAGAACGTTCAGTTAAAATAAGCATTTGCTTGACAAAATGGTAAGAACAACACTATGACGAGGAGCCTTTATTGACGACGTTTCGCTATTGCTTCTTCAGGTCAAAGGCACATCCATATAACATAAAGTACTGTGTAACTTATAGTTCTATTTTTATTTGTATGTGATTGTATTCTGTTTTGTTCCACTTCCTCCGTTACCATTCCATGTATTTTTTTTTAATTTGCTCCGATGTTCTTTTCTTTCCCATTATCAGCTCGTCCTCTCCGCCTCTCCCCCCCCCCACCATTCTACCTCCGTTTCCTTCCTCCTGCGTGAATTCACCCACCCCTACTCTCTTTCCCCCTACCCCCTCCCGCCTATCACGTGACCCTTCCGCCTTCCCTCTCCCCCTCTATAAGCGGTATACATATTTATTCGTTTACACTACCTGTCCTCACTCATACCTGAAGAGGGCTACGTGATGTAACCGAAAAGTCGTATATCTATTTCAATAAATTACAAATAAATGTGGGTTTTTCACTAGACTTCTGCATTCACGGCATTGTGAATTTTTCTTGTTCATTATACAGTACTGAACCTTAAATATGCGACCTCCATGGGGAAGGGTAGAGGCGGAGGTGGTAGAGGGCACGGTCGAGTTAGTAACTCGACCGTGGTGATTATAGTAGCCAAACCTATTTTTCAGGAGTATAAATTCAGGCAAGTGGAAGAAAACCTATAATGATGCCAGAACTTATAATAAATCTTGAGATAATGAGTTCAAGTGGCTCTCTTGGCAAGACAATGCATGTTATTGCAAATGGTGTTATTGTACTTTATCAAACATGCGAAAATCAGCTTTTGAAGGACATGAGAAAACATCAAAAAATTATTTTTGTATATTTTATGGTTTGTCCTTTTCTGAGGGCAAAAGTCCTTTTTTCATAACGAGTCTGTCCTATTTCTAAGTGAAGCATCTGACAACCCTGCCACAGGGAGGGATACTAACCTATAGTGTGAGTGTCAGCAGTGTCCGCAGGGAGGGATACTAACCTCTAGTATGAGTGTCAGCAGGAAGGGAGGGATACTAACTATAGTGTGAGTGTCAGCAGGAATTAAGATCATGGATGGTTTAACAGTGGCCAACACCATGGCAGAGGCTTTTGCTAGAGTCTCCAACTGTGACTCTCGATCTCTGGCTGTCAGGCATGAGTTGAGAGCACAGAAGAGCACTGTTCTGAATTTCTCAGGGAAGGAGAATAAAAGTTATAACCATATAGGCTATTCACCCTGAGAGACCTGCACTCTGCTCTCTCTCTCTGCGGCGACCCTTTTCCTGAGCCAGACAACACCCCAAATGCAATGTTGCGACACTTGGGTGAGTAGGCGATCTCATTTCTTCTAGCTTTATATAACAGAATATGGGTGGAGGGTGTCTTCCCTTCTGGGTGTCTCTGTACACTATTTGAAAAGATGGTGAATGTCAGAGTTGTATACTTCCTCGAACGGGTCTTTTTCTGTCTTCGTCCCAGTCTGGTTTTCGTAAACATCGTTCCACTACAGACGTTCTGGTCAGAATGGAAGCTGCTGCATGTGAGGCTTTTGCTTGACATTAACACCTGGTCTGTGTATTCTTTGATTTAGAGAAAGCCTATGACACTACATGGCAATATGGCATCCTGCAGCAACTCCATGTATATGGCCTGTAGAGACGCCTTCCACGCTTTCTTAAGGAGTTTCTCAGTGGTCGCAGTTTTTGTGTGAGAGTGGGTATAGCCCCTTCAGCATCCATTACACAGAAGGAAGGCATTGCAGTAGCAATTAATGCCATTGCCTCATCCCTTCTGGACGGTATAGCCAATTCGATGTACGGTACGTTGACGACCATGCGGTCTGGTTTCCTGCTTCCCGTATGTCGGTGGCAGAGCGGAGCATGCAGCTTGCCCTTGACAGGATGTCACATTGGGCTGAACTCATGGGTTTCGCTTCTCTCTTGCCAAGATAGTTGCTATGCACTTCTAGCGCATCCAAGGCATCCACCCTGAACCGGACTTATTCATGTTGTGTCGAGGAGACTCACTTTTTGGGTCTCCTTTTTGACAAACGTTTGATTTGGGTTCCCCACTTACGTTCACTTAAGGTCTCTTGCCTCCAGGCTCTTAACCTGTTGAGGGTCCTGGGCCATGCGTCCAGAGGGGCTGATTGGGCCACCCTCCCCCGCCTATACAGTACCATGCTCTTATTAGGTCAAAACTCGACTATGGGTGTGAGGTGTACTCCTCTGCCACGGATACCCGTTTCAAAGTCTTAGACCCTGTTCATCATGCTGGGGTACATCTGGAGACTGGAGCCTTCAGTTCGTCCCCCATCCCAATTCTCCTGGTGGATGCTGATGAGCCAGCTCTAGATCTCCGTCGCCAGTCCTTGATGGTTCGTTGTTGGCATCTATTACATCGACTTCCTGACTCCCTTCACTGTTTAGCGGTGTCATCTGATATCATATCTCAGTACTACCTTTCACATCCTCGCATGCCATGGCCCTTTGGCTTCTGGGTCAAAAAGGCTATGGAGGAGATGGGCATTGATGACTTCCAGATTTGTCCTGTGCGGGTCCCCAGTGTGGCTCCATGGCTTCTTCCAGAAGTTTACACGTGCACCTGCTTTTCAGACAAGAAACAATCTCTTCCTCCTCCAGTGCCTTGTTCCCTCTTTTCAGAACATGCCTCCTCTCACAGGGAGTCCTTCCCTGTGTACACTGATGGGACGGGCTAACAATCTGAGCAGCATCCGCCAGTGGGAGACGGTCTTATCCGTCTCCGCAATGGCCACACGCTATCGACTCATAGGTTTTCAATGGAGAGGGCACCCCCTCCCTACTGTGATGTTTGTCTGGTCCCTCTGACAGTGCGGCATCTTCTTGCCGAGTGTCCCAGCCTTAGGGACATTCGTCGTAGGCACCTCTCCAAGTACCGAGTGGGTGAAGGTTCTTACAGTCTCTTCCAGGTGCTCAGGGAGGAGGCTTGTAGTGTGGAAGGGAGCACCCTTATTGTGAATTTTATTATTTTTATGGCTTCCTTTTTTAGATAGCTCAACTTTATTTTATTTTTTATATATATTCTTTTATATATTTTACTTAAGTTAATTATTATATTTTAGTAAAATATGAGTTTTAGTTGATTGTCCTTTTAATCATGCTGCTTCTCCCTTTTGAGGTAGTGACTCCTTGCTAATATGTGTATATATTTTATAAATTGCATAAATTATCCTATTTTGAAATCCTTAGAATTTAATATTATGTTGGGCGGTATATGACCATAGATGTTGCGCCACCAGATGCCTAGTGGCATCTATCAATCAATCAATCACACATTCATGAGTAGCGCAATTAATAGCGCCGAGACACAACTCTACTCATGAAAAAGATGAAAAACATCATTATAACTAATTTTCCATGAGCTATTCACGAGTTAGTACGACCTTTATAAGGGTTTATAATCATATCTATGAGTAATTATGAATGCATACACGAGTCACTATGTCACTATGAATAATAAAAATAAAAAAATCTCATAATGCGTTGTTACTTGTTTTGTACGAGTCGCCATAAGAGACTACTACAGTATTTGCTACGAATCGTTACGAGTTACAATGACTGCAAATAAGAAATGTTCTGTGATATAATTATATAGGAGGGATGAGTGTCCTGAGGGAGCTGGTAGTTGTAGTAAAGCCTGACCCTAAACAAGATCTGCACCTACTTTTTCCAGCATTGGCCATCATGACCCGGGAAGTAGAGCTACCGAAGCGTTTTATTCCGATATTGAATACATTTTTTTGCTTTCTTTTTACATCCACCTTAAACTAAAGCTACCAGTCTTTCCATACCCTACCTTCTTTTTTTCTTCAAAATATCTTTCCATATAAATAACCCCCCACCCCCCGTGACCTCACAGGCAATTACCATCGCTGGGCCCTACTATCTATCTATCCTGTTGTAGTGGTCACACTATGTATCACACACATATGGTCACTCCTATATCAAGAGGCATACCACTCCTAGATCCCGGGTCTATTCTTAGCTGGCCAGGTACGCTAATCCTCGACCCTAAGCTCCCGGGGGACAGCAGCTGTCAGCCTGAACCAAATATAAGGGGACCCACTTATTTACACCATTCTAAGACTATTTTCTACCTTCATTACCCACTTTAGACCATTCTAAGACTATTTTCTACCTTCATTACCCACTTTAGACCATTCTAAGACTATTTTCTACCTTCATTACCCACTTATTTACACCATTCTAAGACTTTTTTTTTTTACGGCATTTCCAAGATAGGGCATATTCATATGGGGCATTTTAAAATTAGCCTGACCTGACCTAACCTAATCTAGACCGCATCAGACTACCGGGACCTAACCTGGGCAGACTACCGGGACTTAACCTGGGCAAACTACCAGGAAATAACCACACACACCGGGGCAAAATACTGGGACCTAGCCGGATCTGGCAACACTTCTACAAAACGAAAATTATTTCAATGGTATTATTACAGAATAACTGTGTTTTTTGCTAGGATCGTGCAGTGTTAACACATCCGGCTAGGTCCCGGGAATTTGTCCCAGTTACTTTATGATAGTTTACACCGGTTATATCCCGGTAGTTTGACTAGGTTAGGTCCCGGTAGTTTGCCCAAGTTAGGTCCCGGTAGTCTGCTGTGGTCTAGGTTAGGTTAGGTTATGTCAGGTCAGACTAATTTCCAAATTGTGTTTGTAAAACATCTCTGAGATAAACACCATAGATGAAAAGTGTGTTAGAATGGTCCAAAATAGTGGGTAATGATACTAAAATATACAATATAGGGTATTTATTGAAAGAATTACCGTTTTGCAGCATAGTGCATACAACAGAAGCAGCAGACAGTGGATTAATAACATTCCTCTTCATTATTATCATCAATAACGTCTGCTATATCAGATTCTGGGACCTAATACCCAAATAGAATATTTCTGCATTTAATGGAATCTAAATGGATGTTAAAATTATACGAATCGCACAAAAACACAGTTGGAAAGTCCATTATTTATCTGTCTGTGGGGTCATAGGCAAAGGGGGCATATATTTATATCACAAAGCTTACAGAGAGTCAAATTTGCATATATATATATATATATATATATATATCATATGAAGGTTAGGTCTTAGGTCTATTGAAGGTTCGTTTGGTTATTTTTGTTTCATGTCGCCTTGTTGGGTGTCCCCCCTCTCCAGAAAGAAGCAAAACTGCTGCAAACACAAGTAAATCCTCGTCCATATCCGGTAAAGTTGACGTTGTGAAGAAACGGCTCCCAACTCCTCCGTGCCTGTCTGGACGTCGTGTTCGTGACGTCATCAATGTGAACGTCCACCGTCCAAACGGGCTAGTGAGAATCCCGCTTGATAGAAATTTCCCCAATATTTATATAATTTTCCCATTGCTACCTCTAATTCTCCATGTGTAGGGAAAAAAATCTCCATACTTGATAACACTGCTAGCCTTATTTGTCTTATTCTGTAAACATTATTGCATTGTGGGTTGTTAGAACACAACAGGTGCTAGGTCATAGTTAAGTTTTTGTATTTTATATACTCAAACCATTATCCCTATGTATTATAACAATGATAGAAATAATTTATATAATTTTTAAGTTATTTTGTATTCATCATAACCATTATTCTGTTTATTCCTTCTCAGTCATTATTTTACTATCTGGGAACTGGGTATATGCACATGAGGAAGGAGGCTGGAGCTGGAAGAAGGTGAAATAACCAGTGAGTTAGTAAGGTGTTCACTGTCATGGCGTCCATAGGCCTTCTACTCGTATGTGAACAGCTGTTTAAAATGAAAATTTGGCCTCATACCTTCTCACCACAGCTATGGATTTCACTCTAGGGGCCTTATAAATTTGTGAGTACGACGCAATCTTATTTTATATACGAAAAACTGTGAAAATTGTGGACAAAACACCTTGAATGTACTGGTATGCATCTCCACCACTGGTATAGCTACACCAGGAGTACACCTACACTACTGCATTCAACATCCATCAACTTTCATCTTTCAGTAAGCATTCAAGATAACTATGAGTTCATTCCTTTTTGGAGAGAGGATCATCTTGATATGTTAAGATTTAATGTTTTTTGTTTTCGGAAATGCACACTAAAGAAGGATGCCATATTTAGGGCCAAAAATTGCCACATTTAGGGCCGGAGAATGCCTCAGTTAGGGCCGGAGAATACCAAAGTTGGGGCCGGAGAATGCCTCAGTTAGGGCCGGAGAATGCCACAGTTAGGGCCGGAGAATGCCACAGTTAGGGCCGGAGAATGCCACAGTTAGGGCCGGAGAATGCCACGGTTCGGCTAAATATACAATACAGTGAACCCAGTACTTCTGTAAATTTACCATATGAATAAAGGTGGGCATTGTTTTCACGGTATTATTACAGAAGTACTCTGTTCTTGGGTAGGACCACTCAGTGTTACCACATCCGCATAGGTCCAGGGAATTTGCCCCGGTCACTTTATGAATGTTTGCACCGGTTATATCCCGGTAATTTGCTCAGGTTAGGTCCCAGTAGTCTGCTGTGGTCTAGGTTAGGTTAGGTCAGATCAGATTAGGTCTCACTAATTTCCAAATTATGTTGTAAAACGGGGCATATCTCGAAAACACCATAGATGAAAAGTGTGTTAGAATGGTCCAATATAGTGGGTAATGATACTAAAATATATAATATAGTGAACTCAGTACCGGTACTTCTCTAATTTTACTAATGTGGGTATTGTTTTCACCCGTAATTATGGATAAAGGTGAGTATTGTTTCCACCCATATATATATGAATAAAGGTGTTTATTGTTTTCACCCGTAAATATGAACAAAGGTGGGGGCTAATATTAGGTAGGGATCGATTACCTTTATCAATACTTAGTGGTATTATCTTGTGAAAATGCCACAGTTAGGGCCGGAGAATGCCACGGTTCGGCTAAATATACAATACAGTGAACCCAGTACTTCTGTAAATTTACCATATGAATAAAGGTGGGCATTGTTTTCACGGTATTATTACAGAAGTACTCTGTTCTTGGGTAGGACCACTCAGTGTTACCACATCCGCATAGGTCCAGGGAATTTGCCCCGGTCACTTTATGAATGTTTGCACCGGTTATATCCCGGTAATTTGCTCAGGTTAGGTCCCAGTAGTCTGCTGTGGTCTAGGTTAGGTTAGGTCAGATCAGATTAGGTCTCACTAATTTCCAAATTATGTTGTAAAACGGGGTATATCTCGAAAACACCATAGATGAAAAGTGTGTTAGAATGGTCCAATATAGTGGGTAATGATACTAAAATATATAATATAGTGAACTCAGTACCGGTACTTCTCTAATTTTGCTAATGTGGGTATTGTTTTCACCCGTAATTATGGATAAAGGTGAGTATTGTTTCCACCCATATATATATGAATAAAGGTGTTTATTGTTTTCACCCGTAAATATGAACAAAGGTGGGGGCTAATATTAGGTAGGGATCGATTACCTTTATCAATACTTAGTGGTATTATCTTGTGAAAATGCCACAGTTAGGGCCGGAGAATGCCACGGTTCGGCTAAATATACAATACAGTGAACCCAGTACTTCTGTAAATTTACCATATGAATAAAGGTGGGCATTGTTTTCACGGTATTATTACAGAAGTACTCTGTTCTTGGGTAGGACCACTCAGTGTTACCACATCCGCATAGGTCCAGGGAATTTGCCCCGGTCACTTTATGAATGTTTGCACCGGTTATATCCCGGTAATTTGCTCAGGTTAGGTCCCAGTAGTCTGCTGTGGTCTAGGTTAGGTTAGGTCAGATCAGATTAGGTCTCACTAATTTCCAAATTATGTTGTAAAACGGGGCATATCTCGAAAACACCATAGATGAAAAGTGTGTTAGAATGGTCCAATATAGTGGGTAATGATACTAAAATATATAATATAGTGAACTCAGTACCGGTACTTCTCTAATTTTACTAATGTGGGTATTGTTTTCACCCGTAATTATGGATAAAGGTGAGTATTGTTTCCACCCATATATATATGAATAAAGGTGTTTATTGTTTTCACCCGTAAATATGAACAAAGGTGGGGGCTAATATTAGGTAGGGATCGATTACCTTTATCAATACTTAGTGGTATTATCTTGTGAAAATGTATTCTTGGTATTATTACAGAATAACTGGGTTTTTAGCTAGGATCGCGCAGTGTTACCACATCCGGCTAGGTCCCGGGAATTTGCCCCAGTCACTTTATGATAGTTTACTTCGGTTATATCCCGGTAGTTTGACCAGGTTAGGTCCCGGTAGTTTGCCCAGGTTAGGTCCCGGTAGTCTGATGCGGTCTAGGTTAGGTTAGGTAAGGTCAGGTAAGGTCAGGCTAATTTCAAAATGCCCCATTTGAATATGCCCTATCTTGGAAATGGGGCATTTGCGGAGGAAATGGGGCATTTGCGGAGGAAATGCCATAGAAGAAAATAGTCTCAGAATGGTCGAAATTTGTGGGTTATGAAGGTAGAAAAACGGTATGCAATAACGGTAATTCATTCAATATTTACCGACATTATGGACAATGGCATGAATATTATAAAAAATCATTAATCCCAATATAAAATGATTGAATTTCCCTCTCAACTGGGCTACTTATTGAACATTCTTCAAACGATTTCCCAAGTGTGGACAATATTTGCCTAAAATATGGAAGTATTCCTGTATCTGGCAACACCGCAAGTAGAGGCGGGAAGTCGGGAACCCACTAGGAAGGCCGCGCTCCCATTTTAAAGTAAATACATACAAATGTTATTAATGTTTTTTACGTATTTCCAAATAATATAACGGTCTCCAAAATAAAAATGGAAAAGAAATGGGTGATTTTGGTTGACAGAATTTGTGAAAATCGAGGACGCTGATAATCGCAATATTTACCAAGGTGGGTATTGTTTTCACCCATTAATATGAATAAATGTGAGTATTAGGTAAATATTTGGAATCACACCCCCATCTAGTTTTTGTAGAGAATCGTCTTGAAATGAAAAGATTTTATGTTTTTTTTTTATTAATTGATTGTCGGAAATGATGTATTTTGTGACTATTGCCTCTCCATTCCTACCCATACAATCTTGGCATTCTTCGGCCCTAACCTTGGCTTCGTTGGGTCATAACCAGGGCATCCTTCAGTGGCAATAGTGCAATTCTGACAATTTTAAAAAACACATCAAATCTTGACATACCAAGATGATCCCCTCCCCCCCAAAAAAAACACAAATTGATGGAAGAATGAATCCATAGTTTATCTTGGAAGCTTACTGAGAGATGAAAGTTGATGGATGTTGAATGCGGTAGTGTAGATACTGGTGATGGAGATGCATACATTCAAGGTAGAATATTGTCCACAATTTCATAGTTTTTATTATTTAAAATAATATTGCGTCATACTCACATAGTAAAAAGTCCCCTAGAGTCAAGTGCCTATTTGTGGTGAAAAGGTATGAGGCCGGATTCACAGTTTAAGCAACTATTCACATAGCCTACATACGCCATTACATATTGGAATTGGCATGATCTAACCTAGACCACAGCAGACTACCAGGACCTAACCGGGACAAACTACCTGGACCTAGCCTTGTGTGTGTGTGTGTTTCCCGTCTCCACTGTGCCAAATTTGACATTTTTATTTCCAATTCAAAATATCCGGCCTGTTAGCATTTTTGGAGTATCCTTGGTTGGATTAATGGAGTTTTAATGTAGTAAAATAACCAAAAAATATACATGTTTATGAGCATATAGTTATAGTTATAATAATACAGTTATAGTTATAAGGATATAAACAAACATATTTGCTGTATACACATATATACATATACTGTACATACCGGTACACATATATACATATACTGTACATACCGGTACACATATATACATATACTGTACATACCGGTACACATATATACATATACTGTACATACCGGTTCATATATACATAGGATATATATATACTGTATGTATATATATATACTGTACTAGATATGAATAGGGCATACAGTCAATGTCATGGCCGATAAACCAATGTCAACAAGATTTGATTTTTGTGTACTGTAATAGTAACGTAATTATACAAATAACATTTTCCCCTGCAAATTAGTAACCTGTAGTGTTTCATTTATGCTCTTTGCACTTTTGCAGCCTTCTAGGAACACTCGTGGCCAGATTCTCGAGAAGTGAAGGTGGAAATGTATCCCAAAGATGGCGGATGAGGGACTCTATCTAGGGTAGTGATGATGTGTCCATGTCCCGTAGCCTCGTTTTCATTATTCCCCACAAATTCTTAATGGGATTTAAGTGTGGACTGTTTGTTGGCCAGTCATTAAAGTAATTAATATAACAGTCCTGGAGCCAATTTTTAACAGTACGGGCAGTATGAGCTGGTGCCCTGTCTTGCATAAAAAATGTGGCTTGTGTTTTTTCAAACACTTCATTCAATAATTCATAGTACGCATCCTGATTGATTTTTACATTCTTTGGCAACAGTACAAGTTTTCCTACCCCATGATAAGTAAAACACCCCTATACCATTATATAGTCAGTGTGTTTCACTGTTTTGACTGTGTAGCGGGAGTCATACGGATCACTACTACGTTTACGGTACACTCTGTCGTAGCTACACCTAGTAACAGAAAAGGTAGCTTCATCACTCCAAAGTACCGGTTTCCAGTCGTTTTCACTCCAGGTTAGATATATTTCTGCAAATTGATGATGTTGAAGCTTGTGTACGGTGGAAAATAATGGCTTACGGTAATGGCACGGTAGCTGCGGTAACTAAGGTCTTTGTGCAATCTTGGATAGTATGAATAGCCACATTTCCTAATAATTGTGAGTTGCTCTCCTTAAGTTGCCTTGCTGTCAGTCTTGGGTTATTACTAACTTCCCGAGAAAGAGTGCTTCTGGTCCTACGAGTGGTAAATTTGGGACATCCTGACTTGGGTTTGTGGCAGGTTAAGCTAGCCTCACATCTCTCCCGATAACATTGCATCCATCTCCTCACCACACTTGACGTAATCCCAGTTTTATCTGCAATTTCTGATGGTTTAAGGTTTTCTTTATTTAAAGTAATTATCGAAGCAATATCTTTATTCGTTGTTACCCTCCTAGGCATTGTTTGAAAATGTGAAAGAATGGACTGTCACTGAAAATCCACGTATAAAAACACCTATACAAAATGCACTCCTGTCTATAAATCAAGGCCACTAGGCTTACTAAATTTAAACGTTCCACTGGTCTGCTAGGCTTACTCGCACAGTAAGAGTTGCCAGTTGTCGCTGGATAACGGATATTTTAAATCACTCCTCAGAATGCCCTAATAAATCTATTTGAAGGAAACCTGCATAGACCCGATATTACGCAGCTACCCGACCTTAACACTTCGCGCAGACTGTACATGATTGAAGTTTTGTGGACAGTACAGAAAGTACATGTAATGATGATTGTTATTTTTTCTCTCACTTAGGAACGAAGTCACTAAAGAAGAAGTCGAAGAGAATGTTTGGTCCATCAACCTCTAAGTGCAGTGTGGAGGTTAACCCATCAGTAGTTACCAAGAAAAGAAAATAATCAGAACACAGTTCTTTTCATCAACTGCCAGAATCTACAGAGGAAGTGTATGTACCAGTACAGTAAAAGTCCCTTAATCCGGAGGTATATACCTCGGAATGCTTGCTCCCTCGGAACTTTTTGGGCCCACCAATTTTACCCATAATTACTGTATCCCCCCCCCCCCAAAAAAAAAAAGTAATCTCCCGTGATATAATTCAGTGTTGTGGGTGTCTACGGTATTCATCATGGCTCCTAATAAACCACCAAAGAAGCCCACTAAGAAATTGAGACCTCATAAGACATTAAATTACGAGTGTCAGCTGTGATCATCATCATCCCATTACCCCCTCCTGACACTCATAAATTACGTGTGACAGCCAGTCGCTGTGGTGCCAGGTCTGATGCACAAAATTTCCCCAACTTCAACAACAGAATTTCCCTTTTTGCCTCAATAATTCCGTTTACTTTTCTCTTGAACATTGACGGTCTTTCATTTTGGTATTTCGTCTGGTAGAAATTTCCCTGTATCAACTACAAAATTTCTCTGTTTTGGGGAATTTTGAAGTCCACACAGGGAAATTATATAAAGATGGTTCAAGAGTAACCAGGGAAATTTCTACCAGATGAAGTACTAAAAAGACCATAATTGTTCAAGAATAAACAGGGAATTATTGAGGCAAAAAGGGAAATTTTTTGATAACACGGAATTTTCGCTAATTCGGAAGTCTCAAACCCCCCTGCCTTCCAGATTAAGGGACTTTTACTGTACCATGCCTTTAACACACCTATATATATATAATATGCTGTATACAGTATAATTATAAAGTATAGTTTCATGTAAATTTGTACGGTATGTATATATACTATTGTCAAGCAACCCTTGTGGTCTTCATTGTTTCCAAAACACATTTCCTTTATCTTTCAACTCAATTTAATCTTATAAATGACTCACCTCTTTTCTTTAATATTAAAGTACAATGGCTGCTCTGTAACTTCCATCTGTGCCCTTATCTCTGATTTCCTTTTTGGCCAGTCTATAGCTGTTGTTGTAGATGGTCACTGTTCATCCTCTAAGTCTATTAATAGTGGTGTTCTGTTCTATCACCCACTCTCTTTCTGCTTTTCATTAATGACCTCAGCTGTACTTCATTCCTTATCCACTCCAATGCTGATGATTCCACCCTACACTACTCCGCCCATCCCAGCAGCTCCTCTCCACATCATGTGATGATGCAGTAGCGCACCTGACTTCTGATCCTTCCCTCATCTCCAACTGAGGCAGAGAGAACCTTTGTGATTTTAAATGTCTTTAAAACACAGTTCCTTCATCTTTCAACTTGCACTAATCTTCCAAATGACTATCACTTCTCCTTCAGTGACATACAACTGGATCTTTCTCCCTCCCTTAATATGTTTGGAATGTCTTTCTCTCACAGTCTCTCTTGGAGAGATCATATTAGCCTACCTCTCTTGCTAAAACTGCCTCAGAGAAGTTGGGTGTGCTGCGCAGATTCCGTGAATACTTCACCCCCACACAATTGCTGTCTCTGTACAGGGGTCTCATCCGCCCCTGTATAGAGTATGGCTCTAATGTGTGGGGTGGCTCAACCTTCACAACACTTCTGGACAAGGTGGAATCAAAGGCCTTTCGTCTCATCAACTCTCCTCATACCGATTCACTACAACCTCTCTCTCTTCGCCGCAATCTTGCATCACTTTCTTCTATTACTATTGCACTGGACATTGCTTTTCTGAACTCTCTTAATGTATGCTTCCTCCCCTCAGGAGAGCATGCAACACTTGCCAAGCCAAGAGCAAAGTAAGGAGTTGTAGGAGGAAAGCAGAGGGTAGAAGAATGAATATAATACTAGATAGGTGGTGGAGCGCTTTAAGTATTTGTGGTCAAAGGTGATAGTGGTTAGCAAAATAGAGACAGGTAAATCTAGACTAAATGAGGTAGGAAATGTGCTAGGAGGAATGAATAGGATGTTTGGCTGTAAGTCACTTAGAATGGATGTAAAGAGGAAGTTGTAAGACGGGATAGCAGTGCCTACTGCACTGTATGGAGCAGAAACATGGAATATGGAAGAATGTGAGAAGAGAAGGTTGAATGTAGTAGAGATGTGATGTCTGAGAAGCATGTGTGGTGTGACTCGAATGGACAGAGTCAGGAATGAGGAAGTGAGGAGAAGGGCAGGTGTTGTGAGAGAGTTAGCAGGCCATGCAGAGCAGAGTGTGTTAAGATGGTTTGGACATGTGGAGAGAATGGAGGAGAATAAAAAGTTAAAGAGGATAGGAGGCTCAGATGTGGGAGGTGTAAGGAGGAGAGGAAGGCCACAGAGGAGATGGATGGACACCGTGAAAGGAGCTCTGAGTGGAAGAGGTATAATTGCGGAGCAAGGTAGAGTGATTGCGCATGACAGAAATGAGTGGAAAAGGGTGGTGAATACTTGAAGAGTGGACGCAACTTCACGGTCCTTGGAGAAGTGGACTGAATTGAGTGTGGCCCATGGCCGGCTGAATGCTGGAAGGGGAGTTTGCCCTGCAGTGAAGTGGCAGGGGTAAACCAGCTATTGCTGTCGGGCCTTGCTATGGATGCAAACATAGCTGTGCCCCTTGTAGTCCCACAAGGGGATGCGGTTGTGCGGTGGGGGTTGCTCCCTCTTCCAATAGGGATTGGGGGGTTGAGATGTGATGTGTATGTGTGTGGGGGGGGGGGGAAGTTCTATGTTTGGGCATTTGGTTTCGGAGGGTGTGCGACGTGACAAGGCTACCTCCAGCATGGAGATGAAAGCTTGATATATGTATCCATATATGTTAAAATGAACAAATATATCTTATTGACCATTTATTGATCTTACTTTACTCCACCAGTTTGTGTAAGAAAAAGTTCATCCAAGGGTCAGTAACTATAACCTATTTACCTATTAGCTCAATAGGTGCTGGAATGTATATGCCAAGTTGGTGGTTAAATTTGGTTATAAGTTCAAGATATGATTATTATGGTCTTTCCACTAATACAGAATATTTTTATTATAGGATAGATAGTGGTCCCTATGAGTTTATTGATGTGACGAAACACTGCAACGACTACGATATGTTGGAAGAAGAGAGGATGAGAGTCAAAGTTGAACAGTGCAATGACAATGAGAAGTTGGAAGATAAGAGAATGAAAGACAAAATTGAAGATTGCAGTGACAACGAGAAATTTAATGAAGAGAGGATGAAAGTCAAAATTGAAGATTACAATGATGATAAATTTGAAGAAGAGCGGATGAAAGCTAAAATTCAAGATTGCACTGATGAGGATGTGATAGTGAAGGTGGACCACGATATTGATGAAGATGACGAAAGTATGAGGTTAGTACAGAACAGGCACTTAAGCTTTTTCAGTAGTAACTAATTGTTATGGAGCAATGTTTGTATTATAGTAAGTTTCATTTTCTCAGTTAACTTAATATTTCCAGACCAACCATATAAATATCACGACAGTACACTATAAAACCACAAGTAATTCTAGATTGGTCTATCTGCCATATTCCTAGACCTTTGCAATTGCAATGCCCACGATGTAAATGCTTCCGTGATGATGGTTGATGCGATGACACTTGTCCACATTCCAAGTGATGGTGGTGGCACGTAGCTTGTCCACATTCCAAGTGGTGGTAGTGGCACGTAGCTTGTCCACATTCCAAGTGGTGGTAGTGGCACGTAGCTTGTCCACATTCCAAGTGGTGGTAGTGGCACGTAGCTTGTTCACATTCCAAGTGGTGGTAGTGGCACGTAGCTTGTTCACATTCCAAGTGGTGGTAGTGGCACGTAGCTTGTCCACATTCCAAGTGGTGGTAGTGGCACGTAGCTTGTCCACATTCCAAGTGGTGGTAGTGGCACGTAGCTTGTCCACATTCCAAGTGGTGGTAGTGGCACGTAGCTTGTTCACATTCCAAGTGGTGGTGGTGGCGCGTAGCATAAGACGGGCAGCAAACTCCAGCTGCAGGGATACCAACGTATGGGAAACGAAATGAAAGAAGTGAATGAAGTGTAATATATTAGTGCATTTGTCGCGGCTTTCAGCCGCTTAAATTGTATTTATTGGTTGTGGAACCAGCACTGCTGGATTGCTATAGAATACACCCCTTCTCCAGCCCAGGCCCCGTATAGGCATAATCTGGGCTAGAAGGGTCTATTCCGTGAAGATCATCAGAAGTAAATATAAATTCAAATCTGGCGCTGTACTGATATGGGAGCTACCTGGTGGTGGCCTGTAGAGGTACTGACCCCGCTCTGGGACAGCGGACGCTCGTCCACTCAAATGAGAAAGAAAGTGAATGCCTGCTGCATTGGGAGGTGGGTGGGACAGTTAAAGCTGTGCTGGTTCCACAACCAATAAATACAATGCCGCGACAAATGCACTATTATTGGTATAGTGGAACCAGCACAGCTGGATTGCTATGCATGCGATGCGGTAGGTGGGAGGTGAGGTGGAGGCAATCACAGGCCTAATTAAGAGCGGTCGAGAGTGGGGACTCGTATAAAGTAAAAGAACTGAGGTGAGGCCGAAGCAGAAACAGCTTCCACACTAGCTAGGGTGGTAGCTGTGGTGGAAGTGTTATAACTTCTATATAATTTATTATCATTATATACCGTAGACTATTCTGTTATAAACCAGAAAGTGTTACCAGTCTAAAGTCTTTATAGTCAGACTCGAGGGGTCGGGTACAGGAGAGGGGTGCCCGAGGCCCCCCCCCGAGGGCCCCCCCCTTTTTGTTAAAGTCCCCTGAGCTCGGGCTATGGCCCAGGCTCAGGTCATGCAATCCCGAGAGGATGAAGGAGGAACACAAGGATGTTGTAATCATGTGTTTATTATATCCAGTCACTCATCATAGTAATAGTAAGTTTCGGAGAATAAATACTCAAAAATTCCATAACAATGTAATTTATTTTGCCAGCACCATATGTACAACATGAATGACATGGGGATGAGTGTGAAACTGTACAAGATGGGGATGACGTATGGGATGAATTAGTGATGGGAGTTAAGTCGCCCGACCTTTTCCTTTCGGGCGGCCCCTCCCCCTCATGTGTCTCCCACGGGGACCCTGAGGAATGGAGGGTGGGGTTCCCATAGCCACACAGGGGGTAAGGGAGAGCGAGTGGAACAGATACCTCGTCCTGAAGGAGGATGTGGATGTCCAGCCCCCCAGATCCCGCACCCTCTCCACCGAGTGAGTCCTGAGGAAGGCAAGGGAGGCGGCCACGCCCCTAACGCTGTGAGCCCTCGGGGCATGTCCGGGATCCCCATTCTCTATCACTCGGCAGAGAAGGCGAGCGATTGACCTATGGAAGAGAGGGTTACTGGACCTTGAGTTGTAGAAGAGGTGGTCCGGGGCAGCCTCTCTCATCGCCTCCACGTACGCGGTGAAGGCGTGGACTGGACAGAGAGGGTGGAAACTTCCATCCCTCAGGAAAGAGGGTACTGCAAGAGGGCCAATCCTGTCGTCAGCCTGCTCATTCTTAGCTAGGAAAGCAGGAGATGGGGAGACAGTTAAAGACGTAAGGTTATGGCTTATGGAAGAAAGGGCTGGGTGACGGGTAAGGGCTGCCAACTGAGAGGCCCTGTACCCTGTAGCTAAGGCGAGCAGGAAGAGAGCTTTCTGGAGGAGGTGACAAACCTCCAGAGGGACCCCCTCGAAGGTCAGGTACGTAAGGACGCGGTGAAGGGACCAGGAAGGAGTCTGGGCCCGGTGAGGTGCGGTCCCCGCCCGAATCCCCATCCTCAGGAGAGAGAGAGGTCTCTTCTGAAACTTTAATATTAAAACCTAGGAGGAGGGGATCAGACAGGGCTGCGAGATGCACAAGCACCGTCGCCGGGGCACTGTTAGTGGAATCGGCGAGCCACGTGAGAAATTCCAGGACCGTGTCCTCCGAGATGACCATGGAGGGGTGTCTTTGCAAGAAGTCCTGGAATCTTTTCCAGCACGATTCATACTGTCGCACCGACGACTGACGATGAGCCCTCAGCATCTTGCCCACTGTCTCCTTAGTGAACCTTTTGCTGAGGACTCCTCGTAGAAACTCCAAGTGTGTAGTTTCAGTGATGCTTGGAGTGGTGCAGACAGGGTGCTGGAGAGGCACCCCGATCCCAACTGAAGAGGATGAGGGCACCACCGGGACAGTTCTCCGAACCACGGCTGCGCTGGCCAGAGGGGGGCTATGAGGAGTACCCTCCCCCTAAATGCGCGCAGCTTGAGGATCGCCTTCAGGAGAACTGACGTAGCTAGGGGTGGGAAGAGGTAGAGATACCCCCACCTGTTCCAGTCCTCTGTGAAGGCGTCCGGGCCTCCCGCCTCTGTCCTGGATGAGAAGGTTAGGAACAGAGGAATGTACCTCTTGGCTGCTAGTGAGAAAATCTGCTCCGACAGGGACAGGAGAATTTCCACAATATTGTCCATATCGAAGCGGACGCCTACCCTGGAAAACTGCGGATGTCTGTTGAGCCACTCCCTTGCTACCATCAACTCCCAGGCGTTGATGTGTAGTAGCCTCTCCTCTTCCTTCCATCCCCTGCACCGTTGATGTCCCAGGCAAGACTGGTATCCCCAGCCTACGTCCGATGCGTCTGTCGCCACCGTGATCCCCGGGAACGGATACACCCAGGGAACTCGCTGACGCAGGGCACTGGGACGTAGCCAGGGGCGAAGGAGGCGGCGAAGAGTGTTGGACACTTGCCTGGGCAGGTCCCTGTGTGCGGGGGTTAGGTGGAGGTTTACCTCCCGCGTCAGCCTCCTGTGTTTCAATCGTCCCAGGGGCATTGCAGGGGCCGCGAAATTTAGGGGCCCGAGCAATGATTCCCACTGGCGGCGAGAGAAAGTATGGGAAAAATGCGCCTGGCGGACGTGGCGGAGGGTCCGGCGGGCGTTGTCTGGAGCGAGAGAGAGGGTGGCCGAAAGAGAGTCCCACTCTATTCCTAGCCAACACAGTTTGCGAGTGGGGTTGAGAGAGGACTTTGGGATGTTCAACAGGAACCCCATTTCCTCTACCACCCCCCTCGCTATCCTGACGTTGTTTGCTACCTGCACCTTGGAGGGGGTGTGAAGCAACCAATCGTCCAGGTACATGAGGGTAGGGACACCCGCCTCTGCCAGACGGGATGCCACCACCCTCACGAGCTTTGTGATGACTCGAGGAGCTAGAGAAAGACCGAAAGGGAGCCTGGTAAACTGAAACGTCTCGGTCCCCACCTGGAAGGCCAGAAATCGGCGAAACCGGGGGTGGGTCGGGACGTGCCAGTACGCATCCTTGAGATCCAGGGATGCTAACCAGTCTCCCCTTCGTAGAACTGTGCGGACCTGGGCAACCGAAACCATTCTGAAACGTAAGGGTTTCACGAATTTGTTTAGCTTGCTCAGGTCCATCACCAATCTCGTTTTTCCCTGGTCCTTTTTGGGGACCGTGAATAAACGAGAAAGAAAGACCCTCCCCGTCGCTCGCTCCACTACCCATTTTTCCCGCATTTCTAACACATGCGGGACGACCGAAAGTGACACTTTGGTTGAGGCAGGAGGTAGACGTAGTGGCTGTAATGGAAAATGACAGGTGTCAGTGGATATACAGTTAATCCTAGACCGGGTCCCGAGGGACCCGGGAAGGGGTGGTGGGGAAGGATGGCAGGTAGTGAGGGAGAGATTTTGACCGTAATGGGAACTCTGATTTTGACCTAACGGGAACCCAAGGTTGGGGGGGTTATGTCATATGTCAGAAATGTCAAACCCAGAGGGTTAAAAACAGTTACTCACTGGTACAGATATCCAGGGCCAAGACAGGCCCTGGCGGATCACCCTTGCTGCCCAGCCGTGGGAGGGCCAGGCTGCTGACCAGCCCGTGAGGCAGCCCCGAGTGGGACCCTCAAGTGGAGCGGTCCTTCTGGGAGGGGTGGGCGAAGGAGGGCTTGGGTCTTTGGAAGGGCTTGGAGCCCTGCCCTCTCCCCCGAAACGGCTGCTGGCCTCTTTGGTTGAACCTGTGGTGCTGTTTCGGGGGAGTGGGGTACTTTGGCCTTGGTAGTCTCGAAGGCTGGGAGGGCCTTCGAGGCTGGTAAGACGGTCTGGGAGGCTGTGGGGCACGTGGCCTACGGACAAACAGACTGGTTAGTAACCGAATCACTATTTCCCTCTAATTTTACCCCCTGTGTAAAACTATCTCAAGTAATGGATTCAACCGAAAGGAACTTGGAGGTAGAAGGTTTCGGGAGGTTAATAACTGCCGGGAGGGAGGAGAAGATTGCGTCTGTTGCTGCCTGGTCGAAGAGGGCAGGGGACAGCGGGGCAGCTCGCACCACTCCCCTCTGCGCCATCTCCGGTGCAGATTTTGCTGCTGCCTGGCGAATACTCTCGTCCCCTCCCGCATGTTGTGTGTCGCCATCGCCGCGACGCCTTCCATGACGGTGGTAATGGATGAGAGTGTGTCACTGTAAGGGGTACACAAGAAAAACCGAGCGAACCCGGGGTAGAGACACGAGAGTAAACTGAGAGACCCTCTATCCTGTATCCCTCAATAATAACAACACAAGACGTAGCTGTACTCACGCTAGCTGTAAACCTGACATCTCGTGGTAGGTGTTGGTGAGGGAGTTAAGGCAGTCCCGAATGAGTGCAGCAGCCGCCCCGGTGGAGATGGTGTGTGCCAACTCCAACCGAGCCGTTGACTCTGCCTGCCTCAACTTACCATCGGGCTCCTTCAGCTGGTAGGGGACCGGTGGCTCCTTCTCCGTCTTCCACAGGCATTCCCTCAAACCCGGCGGGGCACGGCAATGAGGGAGGACGACGGGGAAAGACGGAGGAGGTGGACGCGGTGTGCTTCTGGTGGTCCAGGGACAAAAGGAGAAGGGCCGGAATGTCCAGGTCCCCTTCGCATCCGGGGTAAGGAGGACTGCCGTGTTCCCGTGGGAGTGGTCAATCCTCCAAGCCTCGGACAGCTGTAGTTGGCTGTACTCCACCAAGAAGCCCATCGCATCCAAGGTAGCCGCGGAGGACACCTTCGAAGAAGTGGGTACGGGCGCCGAGATGGGCCGGACCTTGTAGAAGGGCACTGCGTCGCCCTTCTCGTCTGCTCCCCATTTCACCAGGACGTCATCCCTCCTGAGCAACACGTCTGGTTGGGTGGTGTCCGGAGACCACGCCACCAGTCTGCCCTCCTCCGAAGAATGGGTCCAGGAAGGAGGAAGGAGGGCCCAAGAGTAGGGAAGGTACCCGTCGTCCGCTGGAGGGGGCGACGGGGAAGGAGGAGAGGAGGTAGCCAACTCCTCCGCCGTATCCCCAGTCGGAGACTCGTGCCCCGGAGACATTGGAGGAACGGGAACGTCTCCAACATCCTCGGGGGGACTCGCGTCTCCGGCTGGCGACGAAGCAAGGAGAGGAGGAATAAGGATGGGTTCAGGAACGGGTACCGGAGTACCAGCCGGAGGCCGGACAGAGGGACCCGAAGGTGGGAAGTCAGGAAGGGCGTGCGGGACAAAAGAGCAGACAATCCTTGCAATCTTCATCGACGAAGGGCTCTCCTCCCTCCGCTTACCCTTGCGGGGTTTGCGGACGGGAGAAGGAGAGCTCTCCGAAGAGGAGGAAGAAGAGGAAGACGACGAGGAGGAAGGAGAACGGCGTCGAGTCCAGGACTTGGAGTGGTGGGCCCTTTTTGCTGAATGCTTGCGCCCCTGAGAACGACCCGAGGAGCCGGTTCTAGGGGGCGACGAAGCAGTAGGTTCCCTGCTGGGCCCTTGTACCGGTGTGGTACGTTGGGTAACCAGCGCAACGGACTCGGTCGGTTCCTGGGGCGAAAAGCCCCGGAAAGGAGTCGCAGTACCGTCTAAGGAAGGAGACGCAATCTCTCGGGTAACAGGGGGTTCTAGCCCCTGAGACTCCGAGAGACACGTAGAAGGGTAACGGGACCTGGATAAACCCAGTTCCGTTTCCAAGATCGGGTCCGCCCACGACAAGGAAGAGCCGTCTCGCTTGTGGGCCATTCTCCTAGCCTTGGTCCAAGCCATACGAAGGGAAGCAAGGGCGGGGAGTTTGGAGCGGGCAGAGGGGGGTGTCTCCCGACACAACTCAGCCCAGGGGCGGCAAACATCACACGCCAAGGGGTCGTAACCCTTGGGCGTGAAGCAGGGTGCGTGGGGCGAACAGTGCAGGTGGCCGTCAGGCGAAATCTGCACAGTACACCCCGAAGAAGCACATAAGGCACGAGTAGGCTGATGGAGAAAAGAAATACAAAACATGGGTTAGCACGTGGAATCACGCGTACATAGTAAAAACACGGGAAACCACAATAACACAGAGAGGGTAGAGCAGGAGGTGTGGCCCACTGCTCCCGGGGGACCCAGGACTCACAACAATAACCCCACACGCACCAACCAGTACGAGCCAACAGTGCTGCCTTCAAGAGTGGCCCCGTGGGGGACGAGGTACCCCGCCCGCGGCGACCAGCGATTGGTCCCCTCATCTACCTGGTAGGTAGTAGCTCTTGGCTCCTGGAGCCAATACAATAATAACAATGTCATACGGATAATGAAAATTCCCTTTCTGTTCCTCGAGCGGTGGTCGACCAGGCCCTCGAGAAGTCACTCTCTGGTCATGGTGGTATGCAGAAGGCTGCAAATAAGAGAAGACCCAGCAGGTCGGGTGTTGTGTCGACGAACCCTGTTGGCGGTTTGGACATGTTAATGTTGATGAATGTACTTGCATCTCTTTCCTATGGTGCTATCCACTCCATTTTTAAGTGTTTTGGAGTGATTCTTCATATCCGAATCACCCATGACAGTGACTGCAGATCCAATGGGCCAGTGCACTGAACTGCTTGCCCCCTGGTGGCAGCTATTGAACTACTGTTTGAAACATACAAGGCAGGTTTTGTGGATAATTTTTTTCTTCTTAACTTTATTTACTTTTTCAAATCACAAAAAAATTTGTCGTATGTCTTTGACTATCAAGTTATTGGCTTGTAAGATATATTATGAAAAGTATATTTGCCTGTTGAAAAAACAATACACCAACCATTTTCTCCACATATTTAGCTTTTACCGACAATATACTATTCAACACAGATCCCTTATGATTAATGTAAGACTGTTGCATGAAAATTGTTGGGTGGACTTGTTATCTTGCACAAATGTTATCATTTTACCACTCACTGCCATAGCATCGTACGACATGTTTCTCTGAAATGTAAACAAACACACGTGTGAGCATGTGCAGTAATGCCTCATCCATGATTTTGGCGCCCATTGTGATATTTTGAAACTGTAGGGGACAAATATTTCCTACTGTGATTTGCTTTACATTGGATTAATTTGAAATAATTATAGTCGCAGTGTAAATTTCCACAGAGTAAGATATTGTTTGGTAAGTTTTGTGAATTATAATAGGAGACTTTATCATCTCTTTGTTTCCCATGACCGTGTGTGGGCTACTTTTGGACAGCCGGCTGCCCACCATGAAGTGGCTAGAAAATCTTTGGCAACACTACATCTGTGGCGGAATGTTTGGGCGCAACCACATCATGGGATACAGCTGTTGTTTGGTAATATCGCAATAAATCGATTAGATGCAGTACTCGTTGGTACGGCGCATTGCATGTGTAACTCTACACTAATAAATTCATCCACACTTCACTCACTCTTGTATGTGTCAATTACTCTCACTAGGTGTGTATTCACAACTTGCCAATGAGTGGAAAACTCCAACATTTACGTTAATTTTCAATTCTCCAGAGAAACTCCGTAGCAAGATGAATCAGCCTAGTACGGTAGAGCCTCGATTATCCGGGAGCCAATAAATCAGAATTGACGCTTAATCGGACAATTTAAAGAAAAAGTATAAAATCGATCAACCAGGGAAAAATCCAGAACCTAATCGGAATTTCAAATTTTCCGAGGAACCATCAGGCTCGATTATTGTAATTCCTGCTCTGCTCCACTGTCTGAGTCTCCCATGCCCTGTGCCAACACCGCTCCACTCAGTCCACTGTCTGTCGCATCCACGGTCCAGCTGCGCGCACTTATTACCACGGTTTTGAAGAGTGGACAGTGTCCATGCCGCTACACGCCACTAATTTATCTCGATTTACCCGAACATTTGGTGAAATAATAGCCATGGCTCCTGCTACACTTGTCGATAATAGTAAGCCCAAGCATAAGAGAGTGGTATTAACAGTGAAACAGAAAATACACATCTGTAATAGACTAGAAAAGGGTGCACACGCGAGTGTTTTGATGCGCCAGCTTATCTCCGACTCCTACGTCACCCTCAACAAGGCCACCCACACCCAGCCCTCCTCCTGAATCTGAATCTAATGTGGAAGATGTGATGATGATGAAGGAATGTCACTAAGAATGTTCACTATACCCTCCTCACCATCAATCACAGTCTCTAGTCCATCATTTTCATCAAGATCTTCCATAATTTCCTGAAGCTCATGGCGCTTGTTTCTCTGTTTTAGGGAATTTTGGAGTCCACACAGGGAAATCATATACAGTTCGTTCAAGAGTAAACAGGAAAATTTCTACCAGATGAAATACCAAAAAGACCATCAGTGTTCAAGAGTAAACAGGGAATAATTGAGGTAAAAAGGGAAATTCTGATGTTGAAGTGAGGGAAAGTTTGTCAAGCAGACCTGGCAACACTGAGCGGGAGGGAGGAAGGCAGTGGGGAGTGGCTGCTCGGGATTTTTCGCTGTTCACTCAGGATTTTTTCGCTAGATTTGAACGCTTAGGAGTTGATGGTAGCAAGGTAGTGGCTCGGCAGACTCCCTTAGTTCTCCAGGATGGGCGTTCGCTTCGACATGGACATCGTAGCGGCCGTGCAGTGCCTACAACGACAGGGCACTGTACGTCAGATGTTCTCCTGTCCCTGCCAGAGCAGATTTTCAAGATAGCGGCCGAGAGATCCCTTCACCTCTCGGCCCGCTACATGCCAGGCAACTGCATCCCCCTCTATTCGAGTCACTCTGCCTTCGCTACGTGACACCGGAGGTGGACCTGTTTGCCTCTCCGACCACTGCCCAACTACCTCTGTTCCTGTCCTTCTCCACCAGGACAGCGGCGGGGGGCCCGGACGCTTTCACGGAGGACTGGAACAGGTGGGGGTATGTGTACCTGTTTCCCCCACCACTAGAGCATCAGGTAACGTTTTAACATGATTACCCGCAGCTTATCCGCTCTGGATTAGTTGGCTTTGCCTCCCCACTTACTCTTTGGGAATAATGGCTTCACCTCTTGCCTCCCACCGGCCTCATCGCATGCATAGCAATCCAGCTTTGCTGGTTCCACTTTACCAATAATAGTGCATTTGTCACGGCTGAATAGACCCTTCTAGCCCGGAAATAGGCCTACCCAGACCTGGGCTGGAGAAAGGGTGTGTTCTATAGCAATCCAGCTGTGCTGGTTCCACAACCAATAAATACAATCTAATTCAGCAGCGACAAATGCACTAATATAGGTAGATGTCCAAAACGTCGTTGGATACGAATTCGTTAGATTAAAACAAGTTAGATGCGAGATCTTACAGTACACTGTATACAGTAGAGGTTGAGTGGCTTATGGGATGAAAATAAATAGTCTTTATCTTACCCTAACACAACCAAACTTGACCTAAGCAAACCTAACCTAATCCAAGCACAATGCATTACTTTGGCCAGGATAGGTAGTATGCTGTTCTCTCTCATATTAAAAATTTATATGAATTAGTAATAGGAATATCATAAAATAGTAATTCTTCAGAAAATACCAGTACCATAAATAATATTACTAACATACCTGAGTTAACAGAAGTTATTGGAGATTCCTCTGAGCATACTTCTACTTCAGACCAGTCTTGAATTCCTACACTTATCCATAGAATTTCTTCAGCATCATTTAAGAACACGTGGTGGGCATCTTCTGGAGGTGTTGCACCATAACTGTTGGCAGTGTGTGAACCAGTGCTGTTCTGCTCACCATATGTTTGTGCCCTATTTGATTTCCTTGTAGTGTTGTTCGGCAGTTCTTTCCCCATCCATTGTATAAAAACAACACGGGATCTGGATGTTGTGGTGATGGATGATTCTTTTCCCAAGCAATAAAGTGTCTTGAGCATATAGCATTATTTTTTGTTGCTGTCCACTCATCACCTCTTCTCCCATAACCGACGTCGTTTGGCGTCCTTCTTAAAGGGAAACCTGGCCCATCCCATCACTTGACTCATGAAAGGGTGCTTATAGCAACGCTGAAGGCTGAACTCGATTTGCAATCGGTCACAGCACAAACAAATTTCGTCATCTCTCCAAAATCTGTTCCTGTGCTACTGCTGTTCTCTTTCTCTCTGCCTTCCCTCGCAGCGACGCAGTCTCATCTTGTGTTTACAATCAGTCATACGTCTGGCAGTGCTGCACAAACAAGGAAAATGTTGAATGGAGAAATTTTTCGTATCTTTCATCGTTCTTTTGAAAACATGAAATTTTTTAATGCACTTTTAGGAATTTATTACCAATTTATAAGTGAAAGAAGATATTATTTCCACATCAGTCCTCCTATTTTTTTCCCTAGGAGTGGCCTGATCAAGAAAATTAGTATGGACAATGTTGATCTTGTTTTTTCACTTTCCCAACATAATAGAGGTCATGCATATTGTAGAACTCTTAGCTTTGTTAGTATAAACATTTGTTAAACATGACCGCATTCAACTCTTAATGTATTTGAGGTAAATATATTAGAATATGGTAGCTGCAACCCTCTGACCTTGCTCTCGATAGAAAATGCTATGGTTCTGACACGGCCGTATGTTAAGACTAAATATAGTCCCTTTCGATGTAGGCCCTACTTTACTCACTAAGGAAAGGGTTTGCGAGCCCTTAAGTTAACATCGTTATGTTAAGACCACTTTTAGGGAAGGTGCGTGGTTGGTGTTCCTGCACCGAGTGGATTGCGTACAAAATACATCACATCTAATGAGCGAGCTTTCCTATTAAGCTTAATAGAAGATAGAAAGTCTGTGCTATTTGATAAAAGCCACGATCACCACATGATCGACAAGAAAAAAGACGTATGTACTGAGGTGACTACCCTTTTCAACGCTACTGGATATTGGCCTCAGAGAAGCCAACAGCAGCTGAAGAAGATATGGGAAAACTCGAAGGGAAAGTAAGTATCGATAATGATTAATTATATTTAATTAAGTTTATGAAATCCACATCCATAGCCTAAGTTAGGCATAGTGTAATAACGCGATTTTTTTGTCCCCTTACTTTACTCTGGGAGGAGCACAAAAACCCACTGCCTTCAACAAAAAAAAAAAAAAACACCAGTGTATGCTACAACTCTATCCTATAGCTGTATCAACTTGGTCTGGAGAAAAAAACAAGATACCGATGAGGAACAGGACTTGCCTTGTGAATACCAAAAATAAATCATACAAAGGACAAGTCCAGCTCCTCTCCAGCACTGGGTAAACGCTGCCACCACCAGACCAGAATGAGAACTAAGTGAGCACACACCGGAAGGGTAGCGTAGCGTTAGCTTATTTAGGCGCGTGAGTAAGCAACCCAGACTACAATTTTAACGGGGGTACGATCAGTTATATGAATTAGGAATCGATTATTTTCTATAAAGGAACACAGTCTATTTGTTATTTCGGTGACGAAAATACTCAGACAATGTAAAACTCGTTTATTTTATCAACCTATTTGGTACGACATAATCACAATAATAATAATTTCTGTTCCCCCTTCCCTTGCTAATATTTCCTACTCCCCGTTCTGTCACCTAGGACAGGAATAATTCCGTGTCTCGCCAGTTGACAGATCTAAGTACATATAAAAAAAAATATTACATGAAGTGTCCCCCCTCCCACAATATCCCAAATAATTCCTAATAATAAATTTTTCACAACAAGGCCGAAATATAGTTAATACAATAAAAAAAATCACATCCTAATCTCAATACTATAATAATGAAATAATATAATTGCCAGCAAATGTTCTTAATTTTCTTTGGTACCACGTGGTTCACTTTACACCAAAGGAGAATGCTATTTTTGGCTGTCACCCAGCAGAGACGAGACCAGAATGAGCTTAAGAAAAAACAACATACTTTACTTACTATGTCTGAATGTGAACACACAATATTCTTTAATTAGTTATATCCCATCACGGGACTAATAGATTCACCACACTATATTCACAATACAATATTTATGATGAGAGCGAGTTTGACTCCTACCTGTCACCCAGCAGAGACGAGACCAGAATGAGGTAGAAGCAACGCAGGGTACTGCCTCGTCATCTCCCCCACTCTCACTCTCTTAAGCAAAGTAGTGACCAACTCTTCTCAATTTCTGGCAAATCCATCAGTTCTACCCTTACTGGTGTATATAATTACATAACCTGATTTAAACATATTATTGAGCTCAAATACTTTGCCTTCTCCCTTGTTTAAAGCTTTATATTACTTCAATTTACATATTCAAGGCATGTATTGTTCCGCCAACAAGAAAATGTACTGTCCCGACTTTAGTCCCTAACTAATCTAATTAATTTTCTAAGTAAGTTACAATTAAATGCCGGTAACGGTATAGGAATGTTAGCTTCGTAATTATACATTATAATTATAAATGCAGGTTATTCCCTGTCTCCAATAAATTATTTTACATTCATTTCTTAAATCACCACGTATTTCTCTATCCCTATCAATCTACCTAAGTTTCAATTATTCCTTTCTTTAACCTATTTACCTAACTATAATCATTAATTCTATTTTCCTCATATTAACATTTCGTGTTGAAGAAGCCCACCACCGAGATTATTCGTTAGTGATAATCTCCGCCTGGCTACTACCTACAATTTTACACTTATTTCGTGTTGAAGAAGCCCACCACCGAGATTATTCGTCAGTGATAATCTCAGCCTGGCTACTCCCTACAATCGTACACTCAAAACCTATTCTAATACATATAAATATTTAATACCCGTAAATATCCTAAATAACAATACATATAAAATAGGGGTGTTACACACGTCCCACCTTCCTTAGCTGGAACTTACCGTGAAAATTAATTTATCTATTTCCCCTTAAATTTTTTGTTTTGTTCAATTCCCCCCATTTACTCTTTACATACATTCCTCTTATCACTATCACTACACCTTACTGAACAATATCAGACACTATTCATCCTAACTTGTTAGTCGGTGTTAATACACTGCCAACTTTTTCTCCCCCCAGTCTTTAGACTGTATTTCCTTCCCGCAGGAAAGAATTCTCTACCCTACCTCACATTTTAAAATACAATAGATATTATTGACACATCGTCCCAGTCAGACTCCTCTGTCAAGTTTCATAACCCCGGGAGAACTTCAATAAGGTTCTACCGTCACTAAACCCACCCGCGATTATCCCAAGCATGATCTGAGTCTTCATACATTCTTTTATCATTCACTCCTCCATTCAAACCTCAGACTCTGCAAGGTATGACAACCCAGAATGCAGTATATAAGTGATACAGGGGCCCTGACAAATGTCCTGACTGTATACTGGAAGAGCCCTATGGAAATGGAGGGGTAGACATATACTCCCCACCATCACATCCTCTTCCCATTAAAACTAAGTGTCACTTAACACCCACAATTACACACAAAAAAAAAATTATGAGCTGTTTTTCTAGCTCTTTTGATGAATGGTGCCCTCTTTTGACTTCAGGACATAGGGAACCATGACATTTTTCCAACTTTTTCTTTTCAACTTTTACCCTATTTTTTCCTTTATAACAATTATTTCCCATTATTTGGTTTATTTTCTAATTTTCAATATATTAATCTCATTTATTTCCCATTATTTGGATTATTTTTCTAATTTTCAATATATTCATTTTTTTACATCTATTTCCTATTTGGTTTATTTTCTATTTTTCAATATATTCATTTATAACAATTTTTCCTATCATTTGGTTAATTTCTAACTTCCCTTTTGGTTAAAATTTTCTTTTTCTTTTCCATATTTCCTCCAGAAGTTTACTGGGTGGTCGTCTATATATGAAGTGGAGGAAGTTGCATTTACTCCTCATATTGTTCATCATATTCCACCCCCACGACCCTGGTATAGTTGATGATACTAGTAATATAGATTGATTCCGTAGTGTTGGTTGTGGTTCTGGTGCTGTTGTTGTTACTGCTGCTGCTGATGTTGTTGTTACTTTTGTTGTTGTCCCCGTACTCACCATCCTCAGTACTAGGTATATACTGTCATCACCAGCATCATCTTTGCATCCCGTGCAGTTCCAAGTTGGGCAACAATGATTAGGTTTCGTGACGGGGAAGCCATGCTGGTTAGGAAGTGGTGGTATGGTTGAACTGGGGATGACAAGGTGTGGAGAATAGTAGCTCCATCCCTCACACAGCAACGATCTAGGGCTGGCAATGTCTGTAACAAACTGGGTGAGCCTAGCAATAATTCCCTTGGCGTGTTTACTTATACTTATTTTGCTGGTAATAAAGACATTGTTTAACATAGTTTGCCCTGTCATTGTTTTTAAATGATCTAACTCTTGTCCTTCTCTATATCGGTCACTTGTTCCGTTAGTAACTTTAATTCCCTCATTTCGAATCTTACTGAATTTGCAACTGCTTCTACATCACCAACAACCACTTCGCTCTGTACTTTGCTTCTGCCATGGTTTCTGCTCTAACAGCACTACGTTTTAAAATTTTATTTGTAATAGTTTTAATTGTCATTTCCCCCCCATTAATTTACTTTAATAATTTTATTTCTAATCTCTCATCACTATAAAATGAATGGGCATGGGCACCGGGTGATCGATAAACAACTACCTGAGCACCATCAACCGTCAGTTCTCGAGGAACTTGACTGTGTCCTACTATTGCTACCTTAAACATCCGACCCAATTCCACGGATCTCCGCTAAAACAATTTTTCCGGGTCTGATTTATCCCACCTTAGCTGGCACCAGTGTAAAAGCGCGCCCTGTTCCTCATCGGTGACGATGATACTAAGCCAATTATAACTCCGTTTATTTTATCCACCTATTTGTTACAAGTACAACAAGATCCCTATAATAATAATTTCTGTTCCCCCCCCCCCCCTTGCTAATATTACCTACTCCCAGTTCTGTCAACTAGGACAGGAATAATTCCGGGTCTCGCCAGTTGACAGAGCTAACACACATAAATAAAAAAAAAAAAAACAATTATTACTATGAAATATCCCCCCTCCCTTAATACAGTTCCTACTCCCTTTTCTGTCTACTAGGACAGGAATAATTCCGTGCCTCGCTAGTGACAGATCTAAGTACATATAAAAAATAATGTTACATGAAGTGTCCCCCCTCCCACAATATTTCAACTAATTCCTAATAATAAATTTTTCACAACAAGGCCGAAATATAGTTAATACAATAAAAAAATCACATCCTAATCTCAATACTATAATAATGAAATAATATAATTGCCAGCAAATGTTCTTAATTTTCTTTGGTACCACGTGGTTCACTTTACACCAAGGGAGAATGCTATTTTTGGCTGTCACCCAGCAGAGACGAGACCAGAATGAGCTTAAGAAAAAACAACATACTTTACTTACTACATCTGAATGTGAACACACAATATTCTTTAATTAGTTATATCCCATCACGGGACTAATAGATTCACCACACTATATTCACAATACAATATTTATGATGAGAGCGAGTTTGACTCCTTTCCTGTCACCCAGCAGAGACGAGACCAGAATGAGGTAGAAGCAACGCAGGGTACTGCCTCGTCATCTCCCCCACTCTCACTCTCTTAAGCAAAGTAGTGACCAACTCTTCTCAATTTCTGGCAAATCCATCAGTTCTACCCTTACTGGTGTATATAATTACATAACCTGATTTAAACATATTATTGAGCTCAAATACTTTGCCTTCTCCCTTGTTTAAAGCTTTATATTACTTCAATTTACATATTCAAGGCATGTATTGTTCCGCCAACAAGAAAATGTACTGTCCCGACTTTAGTCCCTAACTAATCTAATTAATTTTCTAAGTAAGTTACAATTAAATGCCGGTAACGGTATAGGAATGTTAGCTTCGTAATTATACATTATAATTATAAATGCAGGTTATTCCCTGTCTCCAATAAATTATTTTACATTCATTTCTTAAATCACCACGTATTTCTCTATCCCTATCAATCTACCTAAGTTTCAATTATTCCTTTCTTTAACCTATTTACCTAACTATAATCATTAATTCTATTTTCCTCATATTAACATTTCGTGTTGAAGAAGCCCACCACCGAGATTATTCGTTAGTGATAATCTCCGCCTGGCTACTACCTACAATTTTACACTTATTTCGTGTTGAAGAAGCCCACCACCGAGATTATTCGTCAGTGATAATCTCAGCCTGGCTACTCCCTACAATCGTACACTCAAAACCTATTCTAATACATATAAATATTTAATACCCGTAAATATCCTAAATAACAATACATATAAAATAGGGGTGTTACACACGTCCCACCTTCCTTAGCTGGAACTTACCGTGAAAATTAATTTATCTATTTCCCCTTAAATTTTTTGTTTTGTTCAATTCCCCCCATTTACTCTTTACATACATTCCTCTTATCACTATCACTACACCTTACTGAACAATATCAGACACTATTCATCCTAACTTGTTAGTCGGTGTTAATACACTGCCAACTTTTTCTCCCCCCAGTCTTTAGACTGTATTTCCTTCCCGCAGGAAAGAATTCTCTACCCTACCTCACATTTTAAAATACAATAGATATTATTGACACATCGTCCCAGTCAGACTCCTCTGTCAAGTTTCATAACCCCGGGAGAACTTCAATAAGGTTCTACCGTCACTAAACCCACCCGCGATTATCCCAAGCATGATCTGAGTCTTCATACATTCTTTTATCATTCACTCCTCCATTCAAACCTCAGACTCTGCAAGGTATGACAACCCAGAATGCAGTATATAAGTGATACAGGGGCCCTGACAAATGTCCTGACTGTATACTGGAAGAGCCCTATGGAAATGGAGGGGTAGACATATACTCCCCACCATCACATCCTCTTCCCATTAAAACTAAGTGTCACTTAACACCCACAACTACACACAAAAAAAAAATTATGAGCTGTTTTTCTAGCTCTTTTGATGAATGGTGCCCTCTTTTGACTTCAGGACATAGGGAACCATGACATTTTTCCAACTTTTTCTTTTCAACTTTTACCCTATTTTTTCCTTTATAACAATTATTTCCCATTATTTGGTTTATTTTCTAATTTTCAATATATTAATCTCATTTATTTCCCATTATTTGGATTATTTTTCTAATTTTCAATATATTCATTTTTTTACATCTATTTCCTATTTGGTTTATTTTCTATTTTTCAATATATTCATTTATAACAATTTTTCCTATCATTTGGTTAATTTCTAACTTCCCTTTTGGTTAAAATTTTCTTTTTCTTTTCCATATTTCCTCCAGAAGTTTACTGGGTGGTCGTCTATATATGAAGTGGAGGAAGTTGCATTTACTCCTCATATTGTTCATCATATTCCACCCCCACGACCCTGGTATAGTTGATGATACTAGTAATATAGATTGATTCCGTAGTGTTGGTTGTGGTTCTGGTGCTGTTGTTGTTACTGCTGCTGCTGCTGTTGTTGTTACTTTTGTTGTTGTCCCCGTACTCACCATCCTCAGTACTAGGTATATACTGTCATCACCAGCATCATCTTTGCATCCCGTGCAGTTCCAAGTTGGGCAACAATGATTAGGTTTCATGACGGGGAAGCCATGCTGGTTAGGAAGTGGTGGTAGGGTTGAACTGGGGATGACAAGGTGTGGAGAATAGTAGCTCCATCCCTCACACAGCAACGATCTAGGGCTGGCAATGTCTGTAACAAACTGGGTGAGCCTAGCAATAATTCCCTTGGCGTGTTTACTTATACTTATTTTGCTGGTAATAAAGACATTGTTTAACATAGTTTGCCCTGTCATTGTTTTTAAATGATCTAACTCTTGTCCTTCTCTATATCGGTCACTTGTTCCGTTAGTAACTTTAATTCCCTCATTTCGAATCTTACTGAATTTGCAACTGCTTCTACATCACCAACAACCACTTCGCTCTGTACTTTGCTTCTGCCATGGTTTCTGCTCTAACAGCACTACGTTTTAAAATTTTATTTGTAATAGTTTTAATTGTCATTTCCCCCCCATTAATTTACTTTAATAATTTTATTTCTAATCTCTCATCACTATAAAATGAATGGGCATGGGCACCGGGTGATCGATAAACAACTACCTGAGCACCATCAACCGTCAGTTCTCGAGGAACTTGACTGTGTCCTACTATTGCTACCTTAAACATCCGACCCAATTCCACGGATCTCCGCTAAAACAATTTTTCCGGGTCTGATTTATCCCACCTTAGCTGGCACCAGTGTAAAAGCGCGCCCTGTTCCTCATCGGTGACGATGATACTAAGCCAATTATAACTCCGTTTATTTTATCCACCTATTTGTTACAAGTACAACAAGATCCCTATAATAATAATTTCTGTTCCCCCCCCCCCCCTTGCTAATATTACCTACTCCCAGTTCTGTCAACTAGGACAGGAATAATTCCGGGTCTCGCCAGTTGACAGAGCTAACACACATAAAAAAAAAAAAAAAAAAACAATTATTACTATGAAATATCCCCCCTCCCTTAATACAGTTCCTACTCCCTTTTCTGTCTACTAGGACAGGAATAATTCCGTGCCTCGCTAGTGACAGATCTAAGTACATATAAAAAATAATGTTACATGAAGTGTCCCCCCTCCCACAATATTTCAACTAATTCCTAATAATAAATTTTTCACAACAAGGCCGAAATATAGTTAATACAATAAAAAAATCACATCCTAATCTCAATACTATAATAATGAAATAATATAATTGCCAGCAAATGTTCTTAATTTTCTTTGGTACCACGTGGTTCACTTTACACCAAGGGAGAATGCTATTTTTGGCTGTCACCCAGCAGAGACGAGACCAGAATGAGCTTAAGAAAAAACAACATACTTTACTTACTATGTCTGAATGTGAACACACAATATTCTTTAATTAGTTATATCCCATCACGGGACTAATAGATTCACCACACTATATTCACAATACAATATTTATGATGAGAGCGAGTTTGACTCCTACCTGTCACCCAGCAGAGACGAGACCAGAATGAGGTAGAAGCAACGCAGGGTACTGCCTCGTCATCTCCCCCACTCTCACTCTCTTAAGCAAAGTAGTGACCAACTCTTCTCAATTTCTGGCAAATCCATCAGTTCTACCCTTACTGGTGTATATAATTACATAACCTGATTTAAACATATTATTGAGCTCAAATACTTTGCCTTCTCCCTTGTTTAAAGCTTTATATTACTTCAATTTACATATTCAAGGCATGTATTGTTCCGCCAACAAGAAAATGTACTGTCCCGACTTTAGTCCCTAACTAATCTAATTAATTTTCTAAGTAAGTTACAATTAAATGCCGGTAACGGTATAGGAATGTTAGCTTCGTAATTATACATTATAATTATAAATGCAGGTTATTCCCTGTCTCCAATAAATTATTTTACATTCATTTCTTAAATCACCACGTATTTCTCTATCCCTATCAATCTACCTAAGTTTCAATTATTCCTTTCTTTAACCTATTTACCTAACTATAATCATTAATTCTATTTTCCTCATATTAACATTTCGTGTTGAAGAAGCCCACCACCGAGATTATTCGTTAGTGATAATCTCCGCCTGGCTACTACCTACAATTTTACACTTATTTCGTGTTGAAGAAGCCCACCACCGAGATTATTCGTCAGTGATAATCTCAGCCTGGCTACTCCCTACAATCATACACTCAAAACCTATTCTAATACATATAAATATTTAATACCCGTAAATATCCTAAATAACAATACATATAAAATAGGGGTGTTACACACGTCCCACCTTCCTTAGCTGGAACTTACCGTGAAAATTAATTTATCTATTTCCCCTTAAATTTTTTGTTTTGTTCAATTCCCCCCATTTACTCTTTACATACATTCCTCTTATCACTATCACTACACCTTACTGAACAATATCAGACACTATTCATCCTAACTTGTTAGTCGGTGTTAATACACTGCCAACTTTTTCTCCCCCCAGTCTTTAGACTGTATTTCCTTCCCGCAGGAAAGAATTCTCTACCCTACCTCACATTTTAAAATACAATAGATATTATTGACACATCGTCCCAGTCAGACTCCTCTGTCAAGTTTCATAACCCCGGGAGAACTTCAATAAGGTTCTACCGTCACTAAACCCACCCGCGATTATCCCAAGCATGATCTGAGTCTTCATACATTCTTTTATCATTCACTCCTCCATTCAAACCTCAGACTCTGCAAGGTATGACAACCCAGAATGCAGTATATAAGTGATACAGGGGCCCTGACAAATGTCCTGACTGTATACTGGAAGAGCCCTATGGAAATGGAGGGGTAGACATATACTCCCCACCATCACATCCTCTTCCCATTAAAACTAAGTGTCACTTAACACCCACAACTACACACACACAAAAAATTATGAGCTGTTTTTCTAGCTCTTTTGATGAATGGTGCCCTCTTTTGACTTCAGGACATAGGGAACCATGACATTTTTCCAACTTTTTCTTTTCAACTTTTACCCTATTTTTTCCTTTATAACAATTATTTCCCATTATTTGGTTTATTTTCTAATTTTCAATATATTAATCTCATTTATTTCCCATTATTTGGATTATTTTTCTAATTTTCAATATATTCATTTTTTTACATCTATTTCCTATTTGGTTTATTTTCTATTTTTCAATATATTCATTTATAACAATTTTTCCTATCATTTGGTTAATTTCTAACTTCCCTTTTGGTTAAAATTTTCTTTTTCTTTTCCATATTTCCTCCAGAAGTTTACTGGGTGGTCGTCTATATATGAAGTGGAGGAAGTTGCATTTACTCCTCATATTGTTCATCATATTCCACCCCCACGACCCTGGTATAGTTGATGATACTAGTAATATAGATTGATTCCGTAGTGTTGGTTGTGGTTCTGGTGCTGTTGTTGTTACAGCTGCTGCTGCTGTTGTTGTTACTTTTGTTGTTGTCCCCGTACTCACCATCCTCAGTACTAGGTATATACTGTCATCACCAGCATCATCTTTGCATCCCGTGCAGTTCCAAGTTGGGCAACAATGATTAGGTTTCGTGACGGGGAAGCCATGCTGGTTAGGAAGTGGTGGTATGGTTGAACTGGGGATGACAAGGTGTGGAGAATAGTAGCTCCATCCCTCACACAGCAACGATCTAGGGCTGGCAATGTCTGTAACAAACTGGGTGAGCCTAGCAATAATTCCCTTGGCGTGTTTACTTATACTTATTTTGCTGGTAATAAAGACATTGTTTAACATAGTTTGCCCTGTCATTGTTTTTAAATGATCTAACTCTTGTCCTTCTCTATATCGGTCACTTGTTCCGTTAGTAACTTTAATTCCCTCATTTCGAATCTTACTGAATTTGCAACTGCTTCTACATCACCAACAACCACTTCGCTCTGTACTTTGCTTCTGCCATGGTTTCTGCTCTAACAGCACTACGTTTTAAAATTTTATTTGTAATAGTTTTAATTGTCATTTCCCCCCCATTAATTTACTTTAATAATTTTATTTCTAATCTCTCATCACTATAAAATGAATGGGCATGGGCACCGGGTGATCGATAAACAACTACCTGAGCACCATCAACCGTCAGTTCTCGAGGAACTTGACTGTGTCCTACTATTGCTACCTTAAACATCCGACCCAATTCCACGGATCTCCGCTAAAACAATTTTTCCGGGTCTGATTTATCCCACCTTAGCTGGCACCAGTGTAAAAGCGCGCCCTGTTCCTCATCGGTGACGATGATCCTAAGCCAATTATAACTCCGTTTATTTTATCCACCTATTTGTTACAAGTACAACAAGATCCCTATAATAATAATTTCTGTTCCCCCCCCCCCCCCCTTGCTAATATTACCTACTCCCAGTTCTGTCAACTAGGACAGGAATAATTCCGGGTCTCGCCAGTTGACAGAGCTAACACACATAAATAAAAAAAAAAAAAACAATTATTACTATGAAATATCCCCCCTCCCTTAATACAGTTCCTACTCCCTTTTCTGTCTACTAGGACAGGAATAATTCCGTGCCTCGCTAGTGACAGATCTAAGTACATATAAAAAATAATGTTACATGAAGTGTCCCCCCTCCCACAATATTTCAACTAATTCCTAATAATAAATTTTTCACAACAAGGCCGAAATATAGTTAATACAATAAAAAAAATCACATCCTAATCTCAATACTATAATAATGAAATAATATAATTGCCAGCAAATGTTCTTAATTTTCTTTGGTACCACGTGGTTCACTTTACACCAAGGGAGAATGCTATTTTTGGCTGTCACCCAGCAGAGACGAGACCAGAATGAGCTTAAGAAAAAACAACATACTTTACTTACTATGTCTGAATGTGAACACACAATATTCTTTAATTAGTTATATCCCATCACGGGACTAATAGATTCACCACACTATATTCACAATACAATATTTATGATGAGAGCGAGTTTGACTCCTACCTGTCACCCAGCAGAGACGAGACCAGAATGAGGTAGAAGCAACGCAGGGTACTGCCTCGTCATCTCCCCCACTCTCACTCCCTTAAGCAAAGTAGTGACCAACTCTTCTCAATTTCGGACAAATCCATCAGTTCTACCCTTACTGGTGTATATAATTACATAACCTGATTTAAACATATTATTGAGCTCAAATACTTTGCCTTCTCCCTTGTTTAAAGCTTTATATTACTTCAATTTACATATTCAAGGCATGTATTGTTCCGCCAACAAGAAAATGTACTGTCCCGACTTTAGTCCCTAACTAATCTAATTAATTTTCTAAGTAAGTTACAATTAAATGCCGGTAACAGTATAGGAATGTTAGCTTCGTAATTATACATTATAATTATAAATGCAGGTTATTCCCTGTCTCCAATAAATTATTTTACATTCATTTCTTAAATCACCACGTATTTCTCTATCCCTATCAATCTACCTAAGTTTCAATTATTCCTTTCTTTAACCTATTTACCTAACTATAATCATTAATTCTATTTTCCTCATATTAACATTTCGTGTTGAAGAAGCCCACCACCGAGATTATTCGTTAGTGATAATCTCCGCCTGGCTACTCCCTACAATTTTACACTTATTTCGTGTTGAAGAAGCCCACCACCGAGATTATTCGTCAGTGATAATCTCAGCCTGGCTACTCCCTACAATCGTACACTCAAAACCTATTCTAATACATATAAATATCCTAAATAACAACACATATAAAATAGGGGTGTTACAATAGCAACAGTTTTTCCTATCTATGGAATGTTGCAGTGAAGAAGAGATCTGAATAGCTAAATTAAACCAAAAAGGTCTTTCTTTCCTTTTAAATAGACTTATCATGGTAGATATAGTTAGATTATGTACAGTTGTCCCCAGAAATTGGTACACAGAGCATTGGTTACAAGGGGTCTTTATTCTGCATATACTGTAAGCATTGTTCTGCTGACTGATTCAATTATTAGCCAAATAGCATTACTTGAAAGGTTTGGTGTTGTGATATTAATCTACTAAATTTTCTAGTTGTTACGAACCCTTGATGACACAGTGGTGTATATGAATTCCAGAGGCCGACTGTACCATACCATATAAGGTGCATTTGGCCTAGGCTTATACAAGCTTGTTTGTTGTGGTGTTACTAATTTACAGTAGTGTAATTCATATGGATTAGTTTACCACTCAAATATTATTTTACCTAGTATTAATTTTATTTTAAGATAATTTTGGTATCGTATTCATTTACTGCTCAAAAACTTTACTCAGTTTATCCCTTGCAAAACAAAGTGGGTAAAAGTATAGTATACTTACCAGTACGGACTTCTGACCTAACCAACCCTAGGTCTATCTATCTATAGCTCTGATGCCTCGTTCCCTCTGGGAACTCCCCCCAAGGGGGTGGCCACTGCAGAAGTGCCTCCAGTTCTCCCTGTTCCAACACTCCCTCCTTACTTGGTCAAGCCCTCCCCTACCCCTCACGTTTCTCTCCTTTACATACTCTTCCAGTCTGTTCTGCCATCTAACCGGAGGTCTACCTCTCACACCAGGTCCCACAACTTCACTTCCATACACCTTTACAAGCTCCTCACCTTGCATTCTCTCTACATGTCCAAACCATCTCAATGCATTACGCTTCACTCTCTCAACCACTCCACACTCAATACCAATTGCCTTCTCACTCATACCACATCTCTCATACACACTCATTACTTTCTCCATCCCACCTTGTAAGTCCACGTGCTCCTCTCAAGTAACTCATTTCCACAGCACCTATTCTAGATTGATGAGCCCTACTCCATGTCCACGTTTCCGACGCATATGTCAGTGTTGGCAGGATTATACTGTTTCGTAGTCCCCTTTTCACTTCCATACTCACACTTCTACCCTTCATAATCCTTCCCAATGATCCTATGACCTGTCTACCCCTCATTGCTCTCTCCCTAATTTCTCCTTCCATACTTCCATGTTTACACAGAACTGTACCCAGGTACTTAAACTCCTTCACTTCCTCCATCCTCTCACCCCTCAGAGTTATCTCACACATAGTCCCAGTTGGTACTCCCACTCTGTAAGTTGTAGCAAAGTCAATCACTTCAGTTTCTTCTCTTTCAAATACCATCACTTTACTTTTACCAACATTCACCTTCAGTATCCTTCATTTACACACAGACTGAAACTCATCCACCACTCTCTGTAACTCCTTTTTACTCTCAGCCATCAGCACAGTGTCATCTGCAAATAAACTTGCTGCCAAGGACCAATTTGCTTCATTCAGCCTCAACTTCACCCCCAGACCATTCACTTTGGCTTTCATCTCTCATACAACCATCCATATATCTATTGAACAGCCATGGTGACATAACACACCCCTGTCTCAGCCCCACACTAATATTAAAACTCTCACTTAAATCACCCTCTACCCATACACATGCTTTTGCACCTGCATAGAAGGCCTCAATGCCCTTCAGCAAAAACCCCCTAACACCATAATTTCTCAACACCTCTGACATAGCTTTCCTATCAACCCTATTGTATGCCTTCTCCAAGTCCATGAAGGCAGCATACAACTTCCTGCCCTTCCCAATATATTTCTCCACTATTGATTTTAATGCAAATATCTGGTCTACCCATTCTGAACGCTCCCTGCTCCTCACTAACTTTATTCCCTGTTATATCAACCAGTCTCTCAGTAAGAACCTTCCCATACACCTTCCCCGGCACACTAAGAAGGCTTATTCCCCTATAGCTATCACACTCCTCCGTACTTCCCTTCCCTATATACAAAGGTACAATTATAGCTCTTCTCCAATCCTCTGGCACCTCTCCCTGCCTCCAAGCATATAAGCAACATCCACTCCACCACTACCTCCCCCCTCCACACTTTAACATTTCCGCAGTTATCCCATCCACCCCCGGTGCCTTTCCCATCTTCAACTTTCCTAACCTCTTCCCTTCCTAATTCTCCCTGTACACCCTGTCGTCTACCACCTGCCTCCATTCCCATGCATGTCACCACCGCCTCCCCTCCCGTCCCCTCATTCATCAGACCATCAAAATGCCTCTTCCACACTTCTTTCACTTTCTCACTTCCATTCACAGTAACTCCATCCTCTCTCTTCATTCTCACGCTACCAGACTTTCCTTCTCCTCTTTCTCTTTTAACCTTCTTTCAGAATAATTTCTTGTTTTCTTTAAACTTTTCACTCAGTTTCCTACCAAACTTCTCATCCACTCTCCTTTTACTCTCACTCACCATCCTCTTCACTTGTCTCTTACATACATTGTAATCTCTCTTCCATCTTTCTTTCACTTCCTCTGACACATTCCTCTGTAATGTTCTCCTATATGCCTTCCCTTTCTTCTCTATTGCATCTTTCAGTTCTTCTGCACTCCCTTTCTTGCCCTTCTTCTGTGTCTTATATCCCACTACCTCTGCTGCTGTTCTCATTACTATTGTCTTAAACACTTCCACTCCCTCCCCCATACTCAGCCTTGCATCCTCCAGCACCTCGCCCACCCTCCACTTATATACCTCTCTGTACTCTCTGTCATTCAATCTTCCACTTGCCACCTCCCTCTTGTTCCCCCCTCTATTCTTCCTACCATACTCCCATTTTGCCCTGACCCTAATTCTCGCCAACACCGCATAGTGGTCAGAGCACTGAAACATTCCTCTCACCACTCTAGCATCTATCACATCTTTCCTTAACCTTTCATCCACAGCTATGTAATCAAACTCATCTGCTCTCCCCTCTCATCCCTCCTCTTCCACGTGTACTTGTGGATCAGTCTGTGCTCGAAGCAGGTGTTGGCGAGGAACAACCCCACCTCGGCACACACATCCACCAGGCACTCACCATTCTCATTTATTCCAGTCACACTCCACTTGCCAACTATATTTCCTCTTCTCTCATTCCCTACCTTCCCATTCATATCTCCTATCAACACTATCCTCCTCCCACTCTCAAACTTTCTTAGACATTCATTCACTTAATTCCAAAACTTTCATTTTCGCCTTTCCCACTTTGGTCTGTGCGTTCACTGGAGCATACGCGAAGACCCATGCATATTTCACGATACCAATCTTGCCAGTCATCCATACTATTCTTGTTAGGTAGGGTGGGTTTTAAACATTGTTCACTATAATTAAGTACTTTGTCACGATTCCTCCAATATATACATCGTTTTAATGCTTTTTACTAACCTGTATGTATTTCTCAAATGCAGAGGCTAAAGCTGTCTTGCTAGATGGCCAGTTTCTGTAATTAGTTGTAATGTAACTAACCATTGAATTTTTATATGGATAATACATACTGCATTAGGTGGATCACCAACCATCTAACCACCTATATCATAATTTTCAGAGCAAAGAAAGATCATGCTACCTGGAAGAGGGAGGTAATGCGGACTGGTGGTGATACTCCTCCAAGAAAGGAGGATGATGAAACTGCCAAAATCCTTGGCATCATCAGTGATGAACTTGAGGATCTGGGGAATGATCTCGACAGTGACGCAAGACAAAGTAAGTCAAGTAAATGTAGCCATTATTTTACTTAGCTTGTCCTACATCTGGGACCGTAACAGTTGTCCCAGATTAAACTAATCATGTAGCCAACATACATTTCTTTTTTTCAGCAAGTGAAGCAGTACCAGCAACATACACTAATTAAGACTAATATTCATTTTCAGCAAATGAAGCAATACCAGTAACAAATTATTCATTTATAACTTATATTTTTTTTAGCAAGTGAATCAGTACTGTACTAGTACTATATAGTAATCATATACATTATGTTTTCAGCCTCTCAAGATGTACCAGTGGTAATTTTTGACTACGGCAACACGCAGGTGGAACATTCGTATGCAATGGAAGATTCCAATGGCAGGTCCATGGTCACAAACATTGCAGACACAACACCACAACACACTACAACACTAACAACATCCCAACACAGAACACTTACACTGGATGACACAGTTACACCTGGACCATCCCATTCAGATCCGGCTGGGTCCCAGTATTTTATCCCTGTCATTTATTGTACTTTATCATGATTATTTCCCGGTAGTTTGCCCAGGTTAGGTCCCGGTAGTTTGATGCGGTCTAGGTTAGGTTAGGTCAGGTCAGGTAAGGTCAGGCTAATTTCAAAATGCCCCATTTGAATATGCCCTATTTTGGAAATGGGGCATTTGCGGAGAAAATGCCATAGAAGAAAATAGTCTTAGAATGGTCTAAATAAGTGGGTAATAAAGGTAGAAAAACCGTACCCAATAACGGTAATTCATTCAATATTTACCCAATATAGTGAACCCAGTTCTTCTGTAAATTTACCCTTTCAATAAATACCAACAATATGTATGTATGTATGTATGTGTAGCCTACAATTATTATGGTATACTGTTACTATTATTATGAGAGAGAGAGAGAGAGTAATACTGAAAATCTGTCTCTCTCTCTTCTTACCTGTCTCTGTGTGTTTGTGTTACTTTTCTCTCTTTCTCTAAGTGAACATAATATAAGGAGAGAGAGGAGAGAGTGTCAGGGAGAGTTTTCTCACTTTGTTTACAGTTCAGTTCAGTTGCTATGTGGGGGAATTGCCTTTGCAACGGCTCCCCTTTTAGTTTTTATATTGTGCTTTTTTCTACGGTGCCAGAGCTTTTTGTCTATTTTTCCACAATTCCACTAACATATCTTTTAAGTTTTCTATATTTTCAATATCTTCAAATAATAATTGTCGACATTTATCTCTTGTATAAGGCTGTTGGAATAATTTTGATGTATTTCTTATATTCTGTAAGTTTGGACAATAAAGTAAAAATTGTTCCGTCTTCCTTTTCTGTTCCACATCCTTCACATTTTTCTGATTCTCCTATAAATCTTTTTATATCACTTAAATTTAGGGTGTTGGTTCTTAACTTAAATAACAAAATTGATCCATACGTATAATCATTATATAGTTTCTTATTTTATTTATTTCTTATATTTTTTATATAATGTAAGGCTTTCCTTTTGGTTTAAATCCTTTTCCCATTTTATTCTATCGTTTTCCCTGAATTTTCTTTTAATCTTTTCTTTCTTTAGTTTCTTTATAGTGTATTCATTTAGCTCTAATTCTTTAGTTATTTCCTGTATACTTTTCATCCATTTTTCATTTCTATGACTTTCTTTTAATCTTTTATATATTTCACCTACCAGAGTATTTTCTTTGTTTAATAAATATTTTACATATCCCACTCTATTGGTGTATAACCTTGTTTCTACACTTGATGCACCAATTTCTCCTCTCAAAGTACATGTTGGAGTTTCATTCACTGCTCCTAAGATATTTCTATAAACTTTATTTTCTACACTTTGTAGTTTCCTTACTTCATTCTTATTAAAATTTATTATGTCTGTTCCATACATAATGGATGGTAGGGACACATTTTTCCAAAGCCATTTTCCTATTAATAATTTATTGCTACTCCTTGTTATCACTGATGGTACCAAATTACTTAATTTTTGTGCATTTTTTAATTAATTCTTCTTTATATGTTTTAAAACATTTTTTTACAGTATTTAATACTGTCCACCACGTACCTTAATTCCCCCTATTTCCTTAGGTGTTTCTCTTGAATTATAAATTAAAATATTACTTTTATTCATATTTATATCCAACCCTGCTTCTGCAACTATATTTTGTAAGTGTATTATGTATTCCTTTGTTTCCTTTATTGACCTAGTTAATTCCAACCCATCATCTGCATAAAACAGTGTATTTATATATAAGTTTTCCTCCTTGTATCCTATGTTTATGTTATTTAATTTTAGAATTATCATATATGTTATCACTTTAAAAAGTGTTGTTGATCCTGTACAACCCTGTTTAATCTGTCGCTTACAAGTATTAACTCTGAAGAAAAACCTGTACATCAGAAAGCAGTTTATTATACATAAAAAGGCTACTTGATATGTAATTTAATCGGTTTTAAGGATCTAGGGGAGGATTAGGAAGGGGGTTAGGATAAGGGTGGATTGGGTCAGGGACTGCGGGTTGAGTATTAGGATTGGGGAGGTAATGATTGGTGATCCTATTTCTAAACGTGTCAAGAGATGGGAGATGATTCCACTCTTGAATGCTGCGGGGAAAGAATGAGTGCCTCAATATATCAGTGCTTGTCTGGTATGTATGGTATTTTAAGTTGTGGCTGCCTCTAATGCAGTGGTTCTCAACTCATTTCAGGCCATGGACCACCAGCCCAATTAAAAGAATATCGTGGACCATTCCACTTGGCGGAAATACGCTCTCTCCGATATTTTCCAAAATCTGTACGGTTGGTCCTAGCCCTCTATGAGTCTATGTGACCCCTATAAATTTCATCAATATCGGCCCAGTTTCAACCTTTCCTAAAAGTTTCAACAATATCTGTCCTCTTGTTTTTGTGTTACCAAGTTAACAGACAGACAGCCAAACAAACAAACAGACAGAGAAACTAACAGCGATGAAAACATACTGTCGTTAACAGACAGAACCAGCATAATACAGCACACAGCATAACAACTGACCAGAAATATTTCACTCCGTTCTACTCTTCCTCCCTGCTTAATTTTAGATTACTACAATTTACAGTTGAATACAAAATCAAAGTACACCATACCTATAAAACAGTGCAGGACGAATAACACAACTAATCAACTGATCAGTTCGGTGGCTACTGCACTACAACAGTGTTACATATAGCCGCACGGCAGCTGACAGGAATCGAACAGGAAGGCTCGTCACATCGACTGGTAAAGTATGTATTAAGGCGTCTTCAATTTATGCCACTCGATCAACCCGGGTTGGCAACCTGTGTTGCTCCGAAAGACCCGGGTTGTATCAAGGATGAGAGACTATAAGGATAGTTCACTGAGCACTTGTTTTACCCACAATGCACCGCGCCATGCAGCCGTGACGTCACTGGAGACCCAAACACGGACACACAGAGGAGTTTTGCCTTGGCTTTGCTTGTATCTCAGTGACTCCAGCATTTTTCTCTATAAGAACAATGACAAGTGTGCTGTTAACGGGTGCAATAGCAATAACAGGAGCAAGAAACAAGAAAAGTGCCATTTTTATCGATTTCCAAGGACAAAATCAGTGTTAAAACAGTGGAATAATTCATGCTATCGGGCAGATAAACTAAACCCAGAGACTGCCAGAGTTTGCTCCCGTCATTTTAAGGCAGCAGATTACAAACATAATTACAGCATCAAGAGGAAGCTCCTGAACAAGTCTCCACAGGCAACGAGATCATTGAAGGCAGATGCTGTACCTTCGCTGTTTCTCCCAAAACAGAAGGAGGATTCAGGTAGGCAATATGGACTCTTATCTGTTACTTCCAATACTTTCGGTATAAAACTTATTGTGCAAAACTTACTAAATATCATCTTTCATTTGCAATTAGTCGGCACTGACAAATATTTCTTGATGGTGCTTGTTAACAGGTTAAAATAAGTCTTGGCCAATTCTATTGTGCATAGATATGGGCTGCCCCTAATCTTTATTGAAAGTAAGGTTTATATGAGCCATACTATTGAAATGTGACAAGACAGCCAACCAGGTAAGATAGGCCAATTTTATGAAAGTTTTATAGGTTATTTGGTTTTATTGTACATTGTGTAGGGTTGGTTTATACTAACGTTAGGTGGCAGGTAGATTGGGACCATTTCTTAATATTTTCAGTTTTTATAAATGACTAGTTTGGTAGGGAGGTGGGAAACATATCCATACCAAAAGAGCAGAAAGGTTTTCCATCTTGATCATACAAATAAATTGCACCACCAGATTGTCTGATTTAATTATTTTCCTTTTTGCAGAAAGTGCAAAACACCGTGGGTGCAGTGCTGAGGAAAAACAGAGGCGCCAGCTTTTGCAAGATTTGCTCAGTGTTTCTGGTAGGAAGAATTTTATGACTTTGTAAAATTGATTTTTATTAAAATTTTTACTGTCTTGCTGAAATATAACATCTCAATCAGTGAGTTACATATGATATATTGGGTATATTATATATTCCTTTAGTTGAAAATATAGGTACATTTACTGTTTCGGACAGAATAGGATTCTTTGGACAATGATATATTTTACTAGTGTTTTCTTATGTGTTTTCAACTATTTTCATATACATTTCCGTCGCATTTTTTTTTTTTTTTTTTTTAAGCCAATCCTAACCTGAGCTAACCTAATCTGGACCACGGCACACTACCAGGACCTAACCGGGGCAGACTACCGGGACCTAACCAGGGCAGATTACTGGGAAAATAGAAATAGCCGACATGGATGGATGTAGAGCACAGTTTACACTTGAAATCTAATCCCGGTAGTCTGCCCCGGTAAGGTCCCGGTAGTCTGCCCCAGTTAGGTCCTGGTAGTGTGCTGCGGTCCAGATTAGGTTTGGCTAAAAAAATTAAAAAAAAAATTGCGACGGAAATGAATTTAAAAATCGTTGAAAACACATAAAATAAAACTAGTAAAATATACTATTGTCCAAAGAAAACTATTCTGTCCAAAACAGTAAATTTACCAAAATGGATATACAGTACAGTGAATGTTTTTCTGTATTCTCTTCAAGACAAGTTCTCTTTCACTCAACAGACACATCATAAGAAGATTCAGCCCCTATTGAAACTGCTGTTGCTGGAGGAACTCAACATGAACTTTATTGTTCCGGTAAGAGAAATGCTGATTCATTATTATTTTTCTTCATTTATAAATTCTACTCTAATTGTGTCATATTTTTAATTTACTAGTTATTTGAATTGCATTTAATCTAACTCTAGAATCATGAATTATACTGATCTGTCATAAATTACTGTATATGTATAATTATTTATATACATATATTTATCTATGATATTTCTTGATGGAGTATTTTACATTGCCCAGATTGCGGCATCATCACTTCGGATTCCTACGAGCAAGCCTTCATGCTGACTTCCTTCCCAACTCACCACCTTCGCCAAGATGTTTTGAAACCTTAGAAACCTTTGCTTAAGATATTGGGATAGGTGGCTCAGGGGTTTTAGTTTTATGGCATAACAACTCTAGCATGTACAGTTGGCCTGATGAATTCTTATACACCACTGTGACATCAAGGGTTCGTAACAACTAGAAAATGTAGTTAATTTCCTAACACCAAGCTTATTTAGTAATGTTATTTGGTTGATACTTAAATCAGTCAACAACATTAAAGAAAATTATCAAGGGTAGTACAGTATTTGGGAGCACTTACATAAGTACATACATTGGGGTGTAGAATAGGTTGATCTTGTCCTACAAACTTGTTAGAAATTCTAAAGTACAGTACAGTACTGTAGACAGTAGTGATAGACTAAGGACTAGTCACTGAGAAATAAGTAGTAGTACTGTATGTATTTGCCATACATGCCCATCCCACCTTAATGTATTACGTTTCACCTTCTCAACCATCCCACACACAATCCCAATTGCCTTCTTACTCATGCCGCAATCCCAATTGCCTTCTTACTCATGCCACACCTCTCATTACTTTCTCCACCTGGTATTGGGAAGGGTAAGTTAACATTATAGTAGTGTATATTATACAGTATACTGTACTGTATTTGCCAAGAAATAGTCACTAAGGATAGCTTTACAGGATGCTTTTTCTCTAGGCCTTTGTGTTAAATAACCTTTCACTTTACAGAATTGGCACCTGACTCTTATGAAGCTCCTACCCAAACCTCTGCTGTTGGAGAGACTCTATTAACACCAAGAGAGTTAGAAACAACTAAAGAAGGTAGCTCTGCTTCATCAGGTGGACATAATCTGGCAGTTTGTTGGTCCTGTTGTGGTTTCCTACATTCTGGGAATAATAATGTGTATGCCCTACAACAGCAGCTGTCTGAGGTGTCTCTAAAATTGGAGAAAGTAAAAAAAATTAAAAGACAGTGAGAACTAAATTTAGAGGAATTACGAGCAAAGGAAGGAAGTTTAGAACAAAGATTAATGGAGCTCGTTGGAGAAAATGGTGACATCAAAAAGAAATTGTTAAAACAAACCTTAGACAATGATATTCTGCTTAAGGAAAATACAGAGTACAAAAATTTGGTATCAGAATACAACCTTGAAAAAGCAAAACAAACTTATGCCAATAAACCTATTATACCAGCATCTATGACTATATGTATCCTCACGGCCTTGTTATGCTTCTATTTTGTTCTATGTGCTAGTTCCCCCTTTATTAGTCTGTTTCCTTATACCATCTGTGTAGTAAATGTCTTCTGAGGCCTGGTACTGTTCTAGTTAAAGTATTGTTGGATTATGGTACTAAATCATATTCCAGTTGTGTGAACACTTATATGCTTGAATTTTTAAAAACTTCAGAGTTATCATTGCAAGGGAAGAATAGTTAGATGTAAATGAGCATGAGAGGGTAAGATGCAGCATATAAATAATTTCTGTAGCACTCAGTACATGGTTGAATGTCATACTTGATAATCATGGTTCCTGGCTTGTACAACAGCTTTAAAATGTACAGTTTATTATAGTAGCTGTATATTTGTAGGAAGAACTGTTCCATGCTGACTTTTTACACTATGGGTGAGAGGTTACAGACTTTTGATTCATTCAGATTTGCTCACTTTTTTTCACTCGCCTCTGTATTTAATACTGTACTTTAGAGTTCAAGGAAATAAATTACTCGTGTGTACTTTTATGTTCTTACCTATTTGTATTTCTGTACATCTTTGTTTTCTCTTCTTTTAATTAATTTCTTACTGTGACCTCTAATTGTAGGTATTCCCTGTTGACACAAGTTTTCTATATCCTTACTATTCCATACTACTGCAGCATATTCCAAGGTAGGCCTTATAAAGGATGTAATTATTTTCTTGACCATTTCTTCATCTATTTAAGTGAAGGCCACTCAAGTTTGCTAACAATGTATACATGTTTCTCACTTTTTCATTTATATGATCATCTGGTGTCAATTTCTTATTTATCGTTACCCCTAAATCACTTTCTCTCTCTGCTTTATTTAATATTTTATTTCCAAGCTTGTACTGCCAATTTGGTCTTCTCTCACTTCTACCAAATTTAATAATAATGTGTTTAATATCTTCAGTTTCCAGTTTTCTACTTATGCCAAGATAACTCAAACACAAAAATGTATTGCACACTGGCAAAGTAAATAGTAATTAAGAGTAAACAGAAAAAATTAACAAACTTCTCGGAATAGCAAAATGACTGCACAGACTACTGGATATACAAAACTACAGAAGGGCAACAGCCTGTAAAGAAATGTTCTTTTTCATGCAAGTAATGAAAGGTCACATTTGAAAGTAAATCATGTACAAAAGGAAGCGAAATTGTGGGTGAAGTTAGAGTTAATGTGGGGAGAAAGATGGGTGAGAGACATGACGTGCATGTAATACAACATAAAGAAATATTAACGAATCTCTAGGAAATTCAGTCAATAATCCAAATTTTCTATGTTTGTGACTCATCTATATTTAATCATAATAAATTAATATCACGGGGTTTTGCTAGCTAGAATCGGCGTGAGCGAGCCTCTATCAGCTTGTAAATACAACAGTGCTATAGCCTTCAATATAGCATACACTAGTCTACTATTCATGAAAACTATATCCACAACTATCAATTAAATCTTATAGAGAACACCACACATGTATGATGTATAAATCATGTATTAAACCCGAGAATAAGGGGAGATTATTTAAGTTTGAACGAGATTCCTGCATGCGAGGGTCTCCAGCAGGGTCTCCAGTGAGCGTCATCACTTTGACGTTACGGAGCGCGTGACGTTACGGCTGAATTAATGACGTTTCACTGAACTATCCTTACTGTCTCATATCCTTGGGTTGAATGGTGTAAATAGAACACGCCGACCACCAACCCGGGTTGATATTCCTTTGTTTGTAAACATTCAAGATGGCATCGCAAGACTCAGCAGAGCAGTTTTTCCCAGCATCATGCTCGGCACTCTCAGAATTTGATGACAAATCGAGTGTTTCCTTACCTGCATATATTATGTTGATAGTGTAGTTATGGGCTTCACAAGTGGAAATGTGACTGATGCCAGCCATTGGCCATGTGTTAGCTTCATTAAAAAGCTACTCTCAGATTGTTCAGGGATCTGTGCAGCAGGTCATACTTTGCAATTGTGGCTGCAACTAGGACAGTAACCATTCCCGACAAATTAGAGAAACTTATGTTTTTTTCATACTAGAGTCAATAAGAAAATCTGTAATTATTGGTATAGTGGAACCAGCACAGCTGGATTGCTATAGAATACGCCCCTTCTCCAGCCCAGGCCCCGTATAGGCATAATCTGGGCTAGAAGGGTCTATTCCGTGACGATCATCAGAAGTAAATTAAAAACTTCAAATCTGGCTCTGTACTGATAGTGGAGCCACCTGGTGGTGGCCTGTAGAGGTACTGACCCCGCTCTGGGACAGCCGACGCTCGTCCACTCTGTCGCAGAACACGTACCTGTCAACATCTACGCTCCTCGCTGCTACGCTATGGTATTGTGTCACGTGTTCCTGCTATCGTTTCTTTTGTGTCCTAGTGGCTTGCCTGCTTTGCAGATGTGTGTGTGTGTTTGTGTTTTTGGAGTGTAAGGGTGTTAGTGTGGGGAATTTTTTCCTTTCCTGGGGCTAGTTCATTTTTCTTCCCTAGGGGAGGGGGCTCTGTTGGGGCTCCTTTTTCGGGGTTTTCTCCCCTTCCCTCCCCTTTCACCCTTCCTCCTGCCACTAGTACACTTATTTGGTGTTTTTCCTCGGGGCTTTTTTAGGTTTTTAGCGAGGTTTGCCTTCCCACGTGGGGCCCTTGCCTCCCCACGTGGTGTGGGTGTGGGGCTTGTTAGCCCTCTTGGTGTTTTCCCCGAGTGTTGTGTAGGTTCACTCGGAGTGTGGGGAGCGAGAATTGTGCCCAGGTTCTCTCCTCCTTTCCCCAGCGTGTTTTTTCTGTGTTTTTTTTCCCTAGTGCGTGGTGACCCTGGGTTTCGCCCCTCAGGCTCTCTGTGCCTCGCCTTTGGGGACCTGCAGACCGGGGTTTTTTTTTCCCCGCTCCCTCGTCCCGCACTCCCTTCCTGACTTTCCACCTTTGGGTCCCTCTGTCCGGCCTCCGGCTGGTACTCCGGTACCCGTTCCTGAACCCATCCTTACTCCTCTCCCTGCTTCGTCGCCGGCCGGACACGCGAGTCCCCCCGGGGGTATTGGAGATGTTCCCGTTCCTCCTATGTCTCCGGGGCACGAGTCTCCGGCTGGGGATTTAGCAGAGGAGTTGGCTACCTCCTCTCCTCCTTCCCCGTCGCCCCCTCCTGCGGACAACGGGTACCTTCCCTACTCTTGGGCCCTCCTTCCTCCTTCCTGGACCCATTCTTCGGAGGAGGGCAGACTGGTGGCGTGGTCTCCGGACACCACCCAACCAGACGTGTGGCTCAGGAAGGATGATGTCCAGGTGAAATGGAGAGCTGACGACAAGGGCGACGCAGTGCCCTTCTACAAGGTCCGGCCCATTTCAGGGCCCGTACCCACGTCGTCAAAGGTGTCCTCCGCGGCTACCTTGGATGCGATGGGCTTCTTGGTGTAGTACAGCCAACTGCAGCTGTCCGAGGCTTGGAGGAATGACCGCTCCCACGGGAACACGGCAGTCCTCCTTTCCCCAGACGCGTACTTCCCGGGGGATAAGGGTGAAGGGGACCTGGACATTCCAGCCCTTCTCCTTAAGTCCCTGGACCACCAGAAGCACGTGTCCAAGAAACCACCTCCTCCATCTTTCCCCGTCGTCCTCCCTCATTCCCTTGCCACGCTGGGTTTGAGGGAATGCCTGTGGAAGACGGAGAAGGAGCCACCGGTCCCCTACCAGCTGAAGGAGCCCGATGGTAAGTTGAGGCAAGCAGAGTCAACGGCTCGGTTGGAGTTGGCACACACCATCTCCACCGGGGCGGCTGCTGCACTCATTCGGGACTGCCTTAACTCCCTCACCAACACCTACCACGAGATGTCAGGTTTACAGCTAGCGTGAGTACACATACGTCTTGTGTTGTTATTATTGAGGGATACAGGGTAGAGGGTCTCTCAGTTTACTCTCGTGTCTCTACCCCGGGTTCGCTCGGTTTTTCTTGTTTACCCCTTACAGTGACACACTCTCATCCATTACCACCGTCATGGAAGGCGTCGCGGCGATGGCGACGCACAACATGCGGGAGGGGGCGAGGGTTTTCGCCGAGGCGAGACTGGCGGCCCGCCAGGCAGCCGCGAAATCTGCACCGGAGATGGCGCAGAGGGGAGTGGTGCGAGCTGCCCCACTGTCCCCTGCCCTCTTCGACCAGGCAGCAACAGACGCAATCTTCTCCTCCCTCCCGGCAGTGATTACCCTCCCGAAACCTTCTACCTCCAATTAAGTTCCTTTCAATTGAATCCATTACTTGAGATAGTTTTACACAGGGGGTAAAATTAGAGGGAAATAATGGTTCGGTTACTAACCAGTCTGTTTGTCCGTAGGCCACGTGCCCCATAGCCTCCAAGACCATCTTACCAGCCTCGGAGGCCCTCCCAGCCGTCGAGACTACCAAGGCCAACGTACCCCACTCCCCCAAAACAGCACCACAGGTTCACCCAGAGGGGCCAGCAGCCCTTTCGAGGGAGGGGATAGGGCTCCAAGCCCTTCCAGAGACCCAAGACCTCCTTCGCCCACCCCTCCCAGAAGGACCGCTCCACTTGAGGGTCCCACTCTGGGCTGCCTCACGGGGTGGTCAGCAGCCTGGCCCTCCCACGGCTGGGCAGCAAGGGTGATCCGCCAGGGCCTGTCTTGGCCCTGGATATCTGTACCGGTGAGTAACTGTTTTTTAACCCTCCGGGTTTGACATTTCTGACATATGACATAACCACCCTAGCCTTGGGTTCCCGGTAGGTCAAAATCAGAGTTACCATTATGGTCAAAATCTCCCCCTCACTACCTGTCATCCTTCCCCACCAACCCTTCCCGGGTCCCTCGGGTCCCGGTCTAGGATTAACTGTACACCCAGTTAGTGGGTCAAGCATGGTGAAAATGCACTGGTACCCTTTAATTTCATCATAAAAATAATGGAATACAAATCAGAGATATAAAAAAGTGGCACATCTTTCAATAATATTGCATAATAAAATTTAGTGGCATTCTCACACATACTCGAGTAATATTGAGTATGTAGTGTAAGCACAGTTAAATAGGAGACTTATGTGATGCATGAGAAATACTGAACAATTCAAGGATTTACAACATAATAAATTATTTTCCCAGTCATTAGTTTAAGCAATTGCTCTTTAATTTGGACCCTGAAGGAGAAGTATTGTCTGTGGTGATATGGACAGTACTTAAGGGGTTCTGGCACCCCTTCAGACCTAACCAACGGCTATTTAAGGGGTCTGGCAACCCTTCAAATCTAACCCACTCCCTATTAATCCTTTAACTGTCCCTCCTCTCTTTCTTGCTTCCTCTCAGTCTCCTTATTTGAAACTGCAAGTTCTAAGTTCTTTCTGGCCTAGCTCAGTCTTGATTTGTAATTTCTCCCCCCCCCAAAAAAAAAAAAAATATTAATTTTACATCATATTTCTGGTTGTTCTATTAATTTCTTACCTAATTATCACAAGGAAAGAACCCTGGAAAATGTTTAGACAATATAAAAGAATATCTTTATAAATGTTGGAAAATAAGAGAGAAGAAATAAACGACAGAAGAGGGTCCGTTGTAAAGGCTATCCCTCGACACCATCGTATCGGCGGAATGACAACATTCAACTTACAGAGGCACAGAGCTGACAGAGGTCCGGTCAGAGGGTACTAAACACTACACAGTGAACACTGGTCAATTGTCTGGTAAGTTAATAGAATTAATTATATGTTACAGTAGTTATGAGTTTGTAAAGACGATGCCTTCCTCACACTACAATAAAAGGTGGGTATTGTTTTGGTAAATATTGAAAGAGTTACCTATTGGTAAATATTGAATGAATTACCGTTATTGGGTACGGTTTTTCGGTAATTATTGAAAGAATTACCGTTTTGTAGCAGTGTTGCCAGATCCGGCTAGGTCCCAGTATTTTGCCCCGGTCATTTTCTTTACTTTACCACGGTTATTTCCCGGTAGTTTGCCCAGGTTAGGTCCTGGTAGTTTGCCCAGGTTAGGTCCCGGTAGTCTGATGCGGTCTAGGTTAGGTTAGGTCAGGTCAGGTCAGGTCAGGCTAATTTCAATATGCCCTATCTTGGAAATGGGGCATTTGCGGAGAAAATGCCATAGAAGAAAATAGTTTTAGAATGGTCTAAATAAGTAGGTAATGAAGGTAGGAAAACCGTACCCAATAACGGTAATTAATTCAATATTTACCGGTTTTTCTACCTTTATTACCCACTTATTTAGACCATTCTAAAACTATTTTCTTCTATGGCATTTTCTCCGCAAATGCCCCATTTCCAAGATAGGGCATATTCAAATGGGGCATTTTGAAATTAGCCTGAACTGACCTGACCTGACCTAACCTAACCTAACCTAACCTAGATTGCATCAGACTACCGGGACCTAACCTGGGCAGACTACCGGGACCTAACCTGGGCAAACTACCGGGAAATAACCGTGGTAAAGTACTGAAAATTACCGGGGCAAAGTACTGGGACCTAGCCGGATCTGGCAACACTGCTACAAAATGGTAATTCTTTCAATAAATACCCCGTTATTGCGTATGTTTTTTTCTACCTTGATTACCCACGTATTTAGAATATTCTAAGACTCTTTTCGGTATTTATTGAAAGTATTAACGTTTTGTAGCAGTATTGCCAGATCTAGCTATGTCCCAGTATTTTGCCCTGGTCATTTCCTGTACTTTACCACTGTTATATCCCGGTAAGGTAAATATTGAAAGAATTACCGGGTAAATATTGAATGAATTACCGTTATTGCATACGGTTTGGTAAATCTTTGGAATCATGCCTCCATCTTTTTTTTTTTTTTTTTTTAAGAATCATCTTAAAATGAAAGGATTTGATGTTTTTTGTTTAAATTGATTTTCGGAAATGATGTATTTTCATATTATTCCCACCCCATTCCTACCCATACAATCTTGGGGGAGAGCCTGGGAATCCAGAGGTTTTGGGTGGGGGAAAACGCGTAAATTATCATGTTTGAGTTTTATAGTGACTTCATGATCAGGCATAAATGTCGAAATTTGAAACTGCGAGCCAACTTTTGAAATTATGATCAGCCATAAATGTCGAAATTTGAAAATGTGAGTCAACTTTTGAAATTATGATCAGCCATAGATGTCGAAATTTGAAAATGCGAGCCAAGTTTTGAAATGAATTGTCTAAAATATAGGGTGGAAATTGCAAGATTTTGGAAAATACCCAAGATATTGAAATTTTTGGATATTTTGGGAAGATATTCACAAAAATAGGGAAAATCAATTGATCATAAAACAATAAGGTAATGAAATTTTGAAATCACACTAACCAACCTGACCCAACCTAACCTAACCTTGACCTAGGTGTCCTTCGGCCCTAACCTTGATATCCTTCAGCCCTAACCTTGATATCCTTCGGCCCTAACCTTGAAATCCTTCGGCCCTAACCTTGATATCCTTCGGCCCAAACCTTGATATCCTTTGGGCTAACCTTAATATCCTTCTTTAGTGTGTATTTCCAAAACAAAAAATAACATCAAATCTCAACATATCAAGATTATCCCCTCTCCCAAATAATACACAAATAGTTTATACTGAATGCTTACCGAAATGAAAGTTGGTGGATGCATAGGTAAGAATAGTGGAGAACTTTGCTCTATTTTTTTTTCTGCTTGGAGACGTATTTCTGACACAATTTTTTTCCATAGTCCAAAGTAGTGTCTTATTCACAATTGTCACAGTTTTTCTTATCTAAAATAAGTTTGTGGCACAGACACAAATAAAATAGGGCCCTGGAGTCAGAAACATACCAATGGTGAAATTCAAGGAGGCCCATATCACAGTCTAAACACCTACTAGGGGTAGTAGTAACACTCGAGAAGGTAGAGCTGACAGACTCCATGATTTCAAGAGGTCTGAGGTTACAATGAGCCGGCTTCCTTCTTCAATCTTCACCTTTGCTGAGAAGGCCACCAGTGTTGACAGGTGCAGGGAAATTTCTCTGCTTTAGGGAATATTGAAGTGCACACATGGAAATATAAAGATTGTTCAAGAGTAATTAGGGAAATTTCTACCAAACGAAATACCCAAAAAAAGGCCGTGTTTAAGAGTAAACAGGGAAAATTGAGGTAAAAAGGGAAATTCCGATGTTAAAGTGAGGGAAATTTGTCAAGCAGGCTGGCAACACTGAAGGCCATCATAAGAGTAGTTTTTCAACCTTTCATAGGACGTGAGGTAATTCTGGGGAATATTTAGGGTAAATTGTGTGTAAAATCTCAAAGCAATTCACGAAGGAAATATAACCTAGAGTTGTGTAACCTCGGTATGTAATATTGTGTTTGAATGACAGATTTTTACTTTGTTATGTTTTATGAGAATATGGTGACTACCATATGGGTTCAGCCATATTGTTTATTGACATCAGAGTGTGAATACATGAACTTGCATATTGTTACGAAACCAGATTCGACCGACAACTTAACCCATCATAAAGGTATTGTACATTATGTTAACTATATGATTACTGATTTCCATTAAATTTCATTACGAGGAACGCTTCCAAAGATTATCCCGAAATTTAATGAAAATCAGTAATCATATAGTTAACATAATGTACGATATCGTTATGAAAGTTTCATTTGTCGGTTTCATCACAATATGCAAATTCATGTATTCACTCTCTGATTTTTCTAAGTCCAAAATGTCAATAAACAATTAACATGGCTAAACACATGATAGTCACCATATTCCCATAAAACATTGATTGATTGATTAAGTTTTATTGTTGACAAAAATACAACAAAGGAGGTGGACGGATCATGCCGACCACCCCCTAAACAAAAATAAAAACATTGTGTGAAACAATTATAAATGATAATGAATATAAATATAAAAAACAGTTACAAGTGATGATATAACAAATGATGATAAATTAAATACATAGAAAAAAAAATAGACTAGATCACAAATACAAGAAAAATATACTGTACTATATAAAAGGCTACTTTAAAACAACATGACATTTACATTATTATGATTGAGATCAATATGAAAGATTACAAGAAAGTATTTATCTATACATTTATATATATATAGTTTATATATATACTCTATTATATATGTACCTTTTAAATATACAATATGTTGAGTTATTTATACTTAAGAGTATGAAATACTTATGAAAATTACATCTACATCAATATATATACAAAATTAGACTACTATTTTGTATATATGTACAAGCATATAAAATATATATTATTACAACTAATACAGTATTTACAATGTGTACTATTGTATCACAGTTGATATTCAATGATATCACAATTTGAATCACAAATACTTAATTCTAACATTACATTTGTAGTACAGTACTGTACAGTATGAAGTACTGTACTGTACTGTATTGGAGTTATATTTACCATCTGGGAGCAAATTTTGGAAATTCCTAGATTATTTTATTCAGATTATTACCATCGAAAAAGTGACAAATCATGTCCATTAAATTTAGTTGTTGTTGTGGCCTGAATTTGTTAATATTAGGACAATGTAGAACATAGTGCTTGAGTGAGTGACCCCTTGGTTGATGACACAATGTACATGAAACAGCAGGGGAGCCACTCACTTCCCAGTAGTATTTATAACCAAGTCTTAGACGCATTGCTGTAACATCATATAGAGCACTATGTCTACCATAAGTATGGTGACTATTATGTATAATATCTACATAGTGACGACTGCTAGTGCTACCGATGATACAGCAATGTTCCAACTGATCTGTTATGGTGTTACTTACATAGGTTTTAATCTTATTTCTAATATAGCCTAGAGTGTATTCAGCACCAGAGTCCACTGTATCATCCTGGAGGGCTTGTCGAGCAAGAAAATCTGCTCTCTCGTTAAATTTAATACCAACATGAGATGGTATCCATACAAATTGAACCCTGGCACCAGATTGCTCTAGACCATCAATGGCAACAAAACACTTATTAACTAAATCACAATCACATGGCGAGGTAGATAATAGTTCATATAGTGCTGCTTGACTATCAACAAAAATATATACATCTTTGTTGAGTGCTATTACTGTATGTAGAGCTTGTAAAATAGCATATAACTCTGCTTTTGTGGAAGACAAATGATGTGGTAGCCTCCTGGTTACTTCAGTGTCAGTGTACTGGTCTGGTGTGGTATAGTCACGGATGAATACACCACATCCAGACTTGCTACCATCAACTGATCCATCACAATAAACATGAATTACTTGTCTATGAGAGTATTGAGACAATTTCAACAAGAAATGATTTCTTAACACTTGTGGTATCCATTCACTTTTACGTTGAGTTAATTTTTCAATGTCTACACTGACACGGTGAGGTCTCCAGGTAGGTTGTCTGGGTGAGGTAATTACTCCCAGACATTCTTCCATTATACCTACACTTCTAAGCAATGACACTATTTTCTTAACAAATGGAGTTACAGGATATCTGGGGTTATGATGCAAGGATGTTAAATTCTGTTTGAAAGATGGTGCACCACTACATAACAAACGACTAGTTGCACGGCAAGCAATTTCCTGAATTCTGACGACAATACTGGGCATATCCAAGTTTGGCAAAACTTGGCTCGGGTTTTCCAGTTTTCCAGATTTATGCTTGTTGAAAATTGGAAAACCCGAGCCAACTTTTGCCGAAACTTGGCTCGGGTTTTCCACTTTTTGACATTTATGGCATGTCGTGAGTGCAATCTAGAAAGGCAAATATACTATATTAGGAGTTTTCCCCCTACCCAAAACCTCCAATTTCCCAGGCTCTCCCCCAAGATTGTTGGATGGGAGGGAGGGGGCTATCTCCAAAACGAAGCATTACCTAAAGAAACGAAGGTCAACATCATTCAAATCACACTAAAACCTTCTAGGAATTATATATTTTTCCTATGAAATCCTGTTGTGGCAACTTGTAAAAATTTACCAAAGTTGTACATAATATTGTTACGGTTCTGTGAACCTATCTCGTGAAACACCAAGATCGACACACACACACACAACTGGACTTTCCCTCGTTCCCTCGTTTAATCTATTCCTCCAATCAACATTTGCCAAAGCGATTCCCCTCTTCACCCCTCCAAGATTTCGGACGGTATAAAAAGGGATTCAGCCGGTAGAAAAGTCAGCACATCCTACAGCGAGCTTGACTCTCACACACACACTCCTGCCAAGACTCCCTGCCAGCCCTTGAGTATTTCTACTATTTTCCTCTTTGTTCCCCTTATATTCTGTGTTCATTACCGTTCCTCCACATATAGGTTACTAAGGTGTATTTAGGGTATAATATTATGTTTAGGATATAATTTACTGTATAGGTTAAATGTGAATCTTGTGGTAACATTATTATGTTGTCCAATGTCTGTAACTTCTGTATATAGTTTGCTTTTATATATAATTAAACTGTTATTCAGCCCTTCATTTTCAAGTATAAATCCGACCCTACTCTTAAGTTTTATCATGTGGAAGTCATCTGGGCTCTAAGACTTAATCATATCTAGACCTAAGCGTGATAAGTGGCGACCTCACCAGGATATTCCAGGGTAATTTTGTTATATAATATCTAGTGTAAGTTAAATTCCTACCACAACTTTAGCTATTTACATGTATTTATTTTTGTTCATAGGAATTATTTCTTGTGCTGGTTGTTTCCTCTTTTCTATATTTTATTGGAGTGTCATATGGTCCTATAGGCATAGGCAGTCATACTATAGGTCTATCATAATTATAGTTTTGTATCTATCCGGATCCCTGAATTATTAATTTCCTCTTATGTGCTCATCTCATTCAAGCATTTATCTCGGGATTATCTTTTATTAGTGAGACCTTTTCAAGTATCTATTTCTTTTTCAAGAATCAGGAACTTTACTCTCCTCAAGTCTCTTTTATCAATCTTATTCTTCTTCAAGTGATCAAGCTCAGAAAAGTTTAGAGTAAGTTCATAAATTCTCCTGTCTTGCTATAATCCTGAATAACTCGCTCATATAAGTGTTCCTCAGTAACCCTGATTCACTTATCACTGCCTCTAATTTATTCCTTTTGATGTTCAATGATAATTTATTTTGCCATAATAGTTAACCTCTAACTTGTGTGATTTTGTGTTAGTTTCACTCGTGGTGTTATACATTACTTTATTTATCATGGCTACCCTTCCTTTTGATGTAGAGAAATTTCAACGTAATCCACGATATGAAGACCTTTCCGACCTATTAAAATCTGATTGAAAAAACCTTGCCAAGGCATATGATATTCCTTTTTCTGCTTAAATGACTAAGGAAGTACTGAAGAATGTAGTAGTGGAACAGTTGGTAGAGGGAGACATACTCCCCGGTGTTGCAATTGAGGTGTTGATTCCTATGAGTCATGGCGTTCATAATCCTGACTCTCCCAAGACGCGATCTAGAGTAGCTCAACCTTTACCTGAAGGTACTAGACATAGTGTGTTAACCGAAGCAGATCCATTAGCTCTTGGAAGATTAAAATTTGAATTCGAACTAAAAATGAAAGAAATGGAACTTGCACACGACAAGGAAATTAGACTTAAAGAAATTGAAATTGAGGAGTTAAAAGTAAGAGAAGATATAGAACTTAGAATGAAGGACAGACTAACTAAATTCAATGCTGCAGAAGCTACTTCCCTATTACCCCCTTTTGAAGAAAGAGATGTAGATCGATATTTTCGTACTTTTGAAAGCCTAGCCAGGAAAAAGGAGTGGCCAAATGATCAGTGGTTAATAATCTTGTTTCCTAAACTAACTGGATGAGCTCAGATGGTGTTCAACAGTTTGGAGCAATTTGATGATTATGAAGCTGTGAAAAACAATATTTTAAGAGCTTATGAGATAACCCCAGAAGCATATAGGCAGAAATTTAGGTCCCTAACTAAACCTTCCAGTCAAACATTTGTTGAGTTTGCATCAGAGAAACTTAGGTTGTTTAAAAAGTGGTTATATTCTACTGAAACTACTACCTTTGATTAATATAGTTGTGTTAGAAGAGGTAAAAAATAAAATGTCCATCAGTATATTAAAACATGTGGAGGAGCGAGGGGAAATAAAGTTGGAATGCTCAGCTGAGGTAGCTGACGCATATTCATTGGTGGTGCGGAGTTTGGAAGAGTGGAGACTCAGGCTCGCTCTACTAGGCCCTCCTCCGATACTCCCCTTGTGACTGGGAATGAGAAGTCTCGAGGTAATACCAGTGTATCCTATGGTCCTCCACTAATTACGTGTAACTATTGTAAAAAGCCAGGGCACACCATTCAACAATGTAGACACCCTAGTTGTAAACACTCTAACACTTCTCAAGATAATACCACTAGACACAAACCTCACGTTTCTACCATTACACCAAACAAACCTGTTGCAACTTCAAACTCTACTCCCTTACTTCCCAACATTTTTCAGCCATTCATGTATCAGGGAAAAATCTCATTGACTAAATCAAGTGACACTCACCCTATTACCATACTAAGGGATACCGCAGCAGCTCAGACCATTCTTTTTAAAGACTCTTTACCTGAATACAGTACTGCTCTAACTGGAGAAAAGGTGATTGTGTGTGACCTTACAACTGAATCTTCTTATCCTTTAGCAACCATATATATTGAATGTCCCGTATTATCTGGCACCTTCCAAGTTGCTCTGAGAGACTCCCCTTTGCCTGTTCAAGGAGTGCATATGTTGCTCGGGAATGATTTAGCAGGAGAACTAGTCGTCCCTAACCTTAAAACCCTTGACTCTCCCCTGCCTGATAGCTCCCTAGAAGAATCTTCTTCCTTGTACCCTTGTTGTGCAGTAACTCGATCTCAAAGTAAAACGAAACAAATTTCCTCCACTCCATCCCACAATCTAAAAGTTTCTTTAGAATGCCTTAATAAACAATCCTTCACACGTGAAGAGTTAATCAAATCTCAACAGATTGATCCCACTTTGAATAACATCAGACCAGCTGCTCTTGGGGGAAGGCGTGGCTGAGTGGATATAGTGACGGACTGCGAATGGCAAGGGCCCTGGTTCGAGTCCACGAGAAAACGTCTGGGATTTTTTCGAGGTGATCTGATGGGTCCAGCTGTTCGTCAACTATACCCTAGCTACTCCGACACGTCAAGAAAATACCCCCTACATCGTCGTCAACTCACAACATAGAAGATGCCAGATCATATTCCAAGATGCTGTGAGTGACGGTGTAGCTGCTCTCCCCTGATAGTGACGTGTATAAATAAGGTGTCGTCATCTAGTGGGACAGAAGAGAAGCTACGGTACCAACATCACCACGAAGCTCCACTGTCTCATCTAGTGCGACACCCAATAATCTCGGGGCCTCGCAAGAGTCACGGGCTACTGACAGCCTACAGTCCTGAGGTTGAGGTATAGGAAAAAAAAAAAAAAGTTGCCTTGCTTTTACTATCGGGAGGATATCTTAATGAGAGCATACAGACCCCCGGAGTTGAAACCCCTTGATACCTGGTCAGAATACCACCAAATTGTAGTGCCACAGTCAGTTCGGACTTCATTGGTACAATTGGCTCATGATGGACTTGCTGGTCACTTAGGAATACTAAAAACTTACAGAAAATTGCTAACCATTTCTATTGGCCAGGAATGAAAACAGATGTGAAGTCATACATAAAACACTGTCATACATGTCAAACAGTTGGAAAAGCTAATGAAACCATTCCACCAGCCCCATTAAATCCTATCCCTGTAACCTCTGAGCCGTTTGAAAAGATAGTGTTGGATTGTGTGGGTCCTCTACCCAAAACTAAAAAAAGTAACCAGTATTTTGTAACAGTAATGGATGTTACTACTCGGTATCCAGAGGCTTTTCCTCTCAAGAATATTACATCTAAATCTATTCTTAAACCTATCCTTCATTTCTTTACCTCAGTTGGCATCCCCAAAATAATACAAACAGATCAAGGTAGTAATATTACCAGCACTATATGTCAAGAGGTGACGAAGGAACTAGGAGTGACCCATGTGACCTCGACTGCTTACCATCCTCAGTCACAAGGATGCTTGGAACGATTCCATCAAACTTTAAAATCAGTACTTCGTAAGTTCTGTTCAGAGTATGAACTGGAATGGGATGAACAGTTGGATTTCTTGCTTTTTGTTTTAAGAGAATGTCCTCAAGAATCACTTGGTTATTCCCCCTTCGAGCTTTTGTACGGCAGACAAATTAGAGGCCCCTTGAAAGTAATTAAAGATCAGTGGTTTGACTCTGCCCCTTGTTCAATTTCTGTGGAGACATATATTGAGAACTTAAGATCTAAATTATCTAATGCCGGAACCTTTGCTGCTAAACACCTTCTCAAGGCTCAAAACAAAATGGTTTAACAACAAACTTTAGCTGTTCATCGCTCTTTCAAACCAGAAGACAAAGTTCTGTTGTTCCTTCCCATACCAGGATCACCTCTCAAGTCAAAATACATAGGTCCTTACAAAGTAGAAAGAACATTGGGTAAGGTGAACTATGTAATAACCACACCTGACAGGAAGAAGGATACTCAGATGGTCCATGTAAATCTTATAAAACCATATTTTTCCAGGTTGTTGGAGGAGGAGGACCAGAAAATAGAGGCTGTCCTTAGTGTAGAGAGACGGGAGGCTGAACAAGAGACAGATTTGAATTATGATGACCTGCCATCTATTTCAACAAACCCTGTAAATTCTCAATGGATGACTAAGATGGATGAATATTTATCCACCTTAACTACTTCTCAATATGAAGATATTTCTTCCCTACTATCAGAATTTCCTAAACTCACGACTGATCTTCCTGGGTCATGTCGCCTCATCCATCACGACATCCAGTTGTTACCTGGAGCCAGACCTATCAAACAGGCGGCCTATAAAATTAATATAGAGAAAAGGGTAATAATGAAAAAGGAGGTACAATATTTACTAGATACAGATTTAGCAGAACCACGTATGTCACGTTGGGCTTCACCCTGCTTGCTAATACCAAAACCTGATGTCTCTTTTAGATTTTGCACTGACTACCGTAAAGTAAACCAGGTCACTGTTCAGGACTCCTACCCTCTCCCATTAATTGATGATATTATAGATGAGATAGGACAATCACCATTTATAACTACAATAGACCTCTTGAAAGGATATTATCAAATCCCTCTCACCCCACGTGCTAAGAAAGTGTCCGCATTTGTCACACCCTTCGGAGTGTATCAATATAAGGTGCTTAGTTTTGGTCTCTTTAATGCCCCGGCAACATTCCAGAGAATGATCAACTTCATCATACCTTGAAGGTACAGCAGCTTATCTGGACGACCTATAGTCAACCACAAGGAAACTGGCAGGTGTAGGTGGGGCAGCCACCCCAAGCAGCGCTGCCACATCTGGTCTGTCAGAATGGGATTACCCAGGACCCAGGGCAGTAGATTAGCAGTCCTTCACCTGAATCTCCCCCCTCCCCCCTTTAGCCTACTCTTTCTTCATCTGTATTTTATGTGTCTGTTTGTCCCTCTGCATAGTAATGTGCTTCTGAATCATTATCCATTTTTTTTATTATTATTTTTACGTCTGTTTACTATTTTTACATTTATTCATAATTTGTACATACCCCTTCCTTTTGCCTCCCTTGTGTGTGTGCCCCCCCAATGGGAACCGCTTTGACGTGGTGGGGGGGCTTGCGTGTCTCTAAGACCTGGCGAGCTAGACTAGAGGGGGCTCCGGCCCCTGCTCTGCCCCGATTTCGGGGAGAGAGGGCTTCCCATGCTAGTAAGGTCGCCAGTGACAGACCAGACTAAATGGTTCCCATGCATTAGGCTGCCAGTACGGGCCAACAGCGCTGCCCTCCGGAGGGACTGCCCTCTAGGGGCCGTCCTATGTTGGATGGTTGGGTGTCTGGGCCGGGAGATGTTGGGGAAGGGGGTCTCAGCACCGTCGTGGGCAAACTTTCGAGCCATTGGGGATGCTTTTTTAAACGAGTGGCCCCGTGGGGGAAGAGGTACCCCGCCCACGGCGACCAGCGCTCGGTCCCCTCATCTGCCCGGTAGGTAGTAGCTCTTGGCTCCTGGGGCCAAAAACACTAAACCAATGATATATGGATACAGAAAAGCCCCAATCTCTTCCTCGAGCGGTGGTCGACCAGGCCCTCGAGACGTCACTCTCTGGTCGTGGTAAGATGCAGAAAGCTGCAAATAAGAGTAGACCTAGCAGGTCGGGTGTTGTGTCGAAGAACCCTGTTAACGATTTGGACACGTTAATGTTAACGAATGTACTCGCATCCTTTACCTATGGCGCTATCCACTCCATTTTTAAGTGCTTTGGAGTAGTCCTCCGAATCCGAATCACATATGACAGTGATTGTAGGTCTAATCGGTGCTATATTACTTTCAATACAAATGCTGCTGCCAAAGCTGCATTTGAGTCAAAAGATTCTCTGACGGTGGGGGATACTCATTGTAAAGTTCAGATGATACGGTCCATCAATGTAGTTGCCAGTGACAATGATTACTGCCCTAATATATTTGATGATTCTGCAGAAAATGTCCCAAAGGAACGTCGGGTTCCTACACCCTTTTGGTTTGTGGCTTACTACAGGGAGGGACGTGGTAACATTATCCATGCTTCCCGGTATCTTGAGAAAGAAATTGGATTATTACCAATGGGCCACATAAAGAAATATGGTAAGGGAGTTTTAATCAGAGCCAAAGATCTTACACAGGCCATGATGCTCCTCAATCTCCCCTGTCCTTCTGATAGCATGTTTGAATCTATTAAACCACATCGAACATTTAATTATAGCAAGGGGCGTATATATAATGAGGACCTGTATGAATTCTCTGAAGAGGACATTCTCGCTATGTGCCCAGACAGTGTCCAACGAGTAACGAAGATGAAAGGCAGTAAAAATATGATCATCCTCACTTTCTATGGCTCGCATATCCCAGATCGCATTAACATTAACCCCACCTCATTTGAGGTGAAGCCTTTTGTTGAGCGTCCCCTACAGTGTTTCTGTTGTTATGAGTTTGGTCATGGGAAAAGGAACTGCAACAACCGTTCCCGGTGTGGTAATTGTTCTGCTCTTGACTCACATCTTACTTCTGAGTGTCGGTCAGAGAGTTACTGCTTTTACTGCAGAGATTCTCACCCCTTGCGTTCTCGCCAATGTAAGATGTACCTACTTGAGCAGGATATCCTCCACTTGACTAATACTCAATTCATTAGCATAGGTAGTGCCAGACGGCAACTCAACTTCAGGCGACAGAAGGATGGTGGTGTGAAGACATACGCCTCCTCCCTTCGCCCTAAATTGGTTGCAGCACCCTCTCAAGAGGCAGCTGCTTCTTGCTCTAATGAGAACGTTTCTAAGGTTACTCTACATAATAGTTTCTCTGTCTTGGAAACTTTATCAGACACTCATTCTGGTGACCCTTCAACTGATGACAATTCTCAGACTTTAGCTAAAGGTGTCCATGTGGTAGAGGTTCACGCTGCCACACGCTCTCCCAAAAGGAAACTTAAGTCACCTAAACTGCCACAGAGACGCCTTCGTGGTTCCTCTGAGGCACTTGACTCTACAGATGTTCCACCTTGTGAGGCAACCATCTCTGTGGACTCATCCATAGTTTCCTCTCAATTTTACCAGAAGCGTTCTCGTGGCTCTGATGAATCTCTTGATTCAACAGAAGTTCCTCCTCGCAAGCTTCCTTCGGGATCATCAGAGGGGCGTGAAGTTAATGTGGATGCCACGGATGTTGTGACTTCAAAAGATTCACTTTCTCTTCCGCTTGAGCAGCGGAGTGATTCTACCACCTGTATTATGGATGTTGATGTATCTGCCTGTGTCAGTGATACCAATGCTGTACAGGACAGAACCAATGTAATTGTTTCAAAGAATATCCCATCTCATATACCTTCATCTTCTTCTAACATATCAGATGCTTCACGGACTCGTCTACGGGTCCCAATTACTGCCCCAAGTACTACTCCTCGGGTTCGCTCTTCTTCTAGTGGCCCAGGATTAGACAAATCTTATTGTTTGAATAAACCCTCAGGTCGAGGTGGTAGTGGGAAGTACCTCCGTTAGGCTTCCCAAAAATCAGTACTAAAGTAACACCGTTCAAGGTCCTTCATTGGAATTGCCGTGGCTTGCGTGCTTCTTGGGAGGAACTGCGCATTCTTCTCTCTAGCTTCTCTCCTGCATGTGTTTCTCTCCAAGAGACAATACTTGGGGACTACATTCCTGCCAGTCCTCCAGCATACTCAGCATTTTATTCCAATTCATTTGAAGGGCAGGGTCATCATGGTGGCTCTGCCATCCTAGTTCGCCGAGATATTCCATGCACGAGCCTGGAGCTTGACACTCCGCTCCAGGCTGTTGCAGTTAAGGTTTTTATGGACCGCCCGTACACTGTATGCAGTCTATACCTTCCTCCCAGTGTTACAGTTGAGAGGGGTGATCTCAACCATCTTGTACAGGACCTTCCATCTCCCTTTATTTTATTGGGTGATTTTAATGGTCGTCATCCTCTGTGGGGTGACAGTTAGGTCAACCCCAGGGGTGTTTTATTGGCTTCTTTTATTGAGGATGAGGGATTAGGGGTTTTAAATACGGGAGATGTGACACATTTTAATAGCCCTACTGGGACTTTTACCGCCATTGACATTTCCCTTTGCTCACCCAGTGCTCTGTTGGATTTTACTTGGAGAGTGTTGCCTGACTTATATGGCAGTGACCATTTCCCTATACTTTTAGAATGTAACAGGTACGAACCACAGTCTCGTCTTCCTAGGTGGAAATTAGAGAAGGCTGACTGGCAGTTTTTTAGAGAGCTAACTTCTTCGGTCTCTTCTGTAGCCGATTTCGGTAGCTCTGACGAGGCTGTAACATATTTCACTGATATGCTCCACTCTGCTGCTCTCAACTCTATCCCTAGAACTTCTGGCTACTTTCCCAAACGTCCTGTCCCTTGGTGGTCACCAGTCTGCACCACTGCTGTGCGGGAGAAGCGCGCTGCTTACTCTCGCCTTCGTCGCAATCGTGGGGACCCAACTCTTTTAGAGGACTTCCGACGGGCAAGGGCTCGGGCTAGACGAGTTTTAAAAGAGGCCCGACATGCATCTTGGAAGGCCTATGTGTCTTCAATTAATACTAAAACTCCACTCACCCAAGTGTTCAGGAGAGTCTGTAAGATGGCGGGGAAGTTTTCTCCTAGTTCTCCACCTGTACTTAAGGTCAATGGAATTAAGATCATGGATGGTTTGACAGTGGCCAATACCATGGCAGAGGCTTTTGCTAAGGTCTCCAGCCGTGACTCTCGACCTCTGGCTGTCAGGCATGAGTTAAGAGCCAAGGAGCGTACAGTCCTGGATTTCACAGGGAACGAGAATGAAAGTTATAACCATATATTCACCCTGAGAGACCTGCATTCTGCTCTCTCTCTCTGCGGCGACACTTCTCCTGGGCCAGACAACATCCCATATGCAATGTTACGACACTTGGGTGAGGAAGCGATCTCATTTCTTTTAGCTGTATATAACAGAATCTGGCTGGAGGGTGTCTTCCCTTCTGGGTGGAGGGTTGCTACCATCCTTCCTTTTCTCAAGCCGGGCAAGGACTCTGGTGTTGCCCTCAATTATCGACCAATTGCCTTGACCTCCTGTCTCTGTAAACTATTTGAAAAGATGGTGAATGTTAGACTGGTATACCTCTTGGAACGGGGTGATTTTCTGTCTCCGTCCCAGTCTGGCTTTCGTAAACACTGTTCCACTGCATATGCTCTGGTCAGGTTGGAAGCTGCTGCATGTGAGGCCTTTGCACGACATCAACACCTTGTCTGTGTATTCTTTGATTTAGAGAAAGCCTATGACACTACATGGCAATATGGCATCCTGCAGCAACTCCATTTATATGGCCTGCGGGGTCGCCTTCCACGCTTTCTTAAGGAGTTTCTCAGTGGTCGCAGTTTTTCTGTGAGGGTTGGTACAACCCACTCAGCATCTGTTGCACAGGAGGAGGGTGTCCCCCAGGGAAGCGTCCTCAGTGTCACATTGTTTGCAATAGCAATTAATGCCATTGCCTCATCCCTTCCAGACGGTATAGCTAACTCGATGTACGTTGACGACCTAGCAGTCTGGTTTGCTGCTTCCCGTATGTCACTGGCGGAGCGGCGCATGCAGCTTGCCCTTGACAGGGTGTCACGTTGGACTGGTTCTCATGGGTTTCGATTTTCTCCTTCCAAGACAGTTGCTATGCACTTCTGCCGCATCCGAGGCGTCCACCCGGATCCGGACTTATTCATGTATGGTCATCGGATACGATGTGTCGAGGAGACTCGCTTTTTGGGTCTCCTTTTTGACAAACGTTTGACTTGGGTTCCCCACTTACGTACACTTAAGGTCTCTTGCCTCAAGGCCCTTAACCTGTTGAGGGTCCTGAGCCATACATCCTGGGGGGCTGATCGGGCCACCCTCCTCCGCCTATACCATGTTCTTATTAGGTCAAAATTCGACTATGGGTGTGAGGTGTACTCTTCTGCCACCTGTCTCAGAGTTTTAGACCCTGTTCATCATGCTGGAGTATGTCTGGCGACCGGAGCCTTTAGGTCGTCTCCAATCCCCAGTCTCCTGGTGGACGCTAATGAGCCACCTCTTGATCTCCGTCGTCAGTCCTTGATGGTTCGTTGTTGGCATCGATTACATCGACTTCCTGACTCCCTACCTTGCTTGGCGGTGTCATCTGATATCATGTCTCAGTACTACCTTTTACATTCTCGTGCACCATGGCCCTTTGGCTTCCGGGTCAGGAAGGCTATGGAGGAGATGGGCATAGAGGACTACCAGATTTGTCCTGTGAGGGTCCCCAGGGTGGCTCCATGGCTTCTTCCAGAAGTTTTCCCCTGCACCTGCTTTACAGACAAGAAGGAATCTCTTCCTCCTCCAGTGGCTCGTTCCCTCTTTTTAGAACATGCCTTCACTCACAGGGAGTCCCTCCCTGTGTACACTGATGGGTCAAAGTCTGATGCTGGAGTTGGCTTTGGAGTTGTCTTTCCTGACTTTTGCCGTGGAGGCAGGCTCCCTTCTGTCATGTCCATTTTTACTGCTGAGCTCTCGGCCATTTTATATACCCTCCAAGTGATTTTTACTCTCCCTCAGCCTTCGTTTACTATTTTTAGCGATTCCTGTAGTGCCTTGCAGGCCTTGTGCAATTTTAACTCTTCCCATCCCCTGGTGTTGGCCATTCTTGAGTGGCTTGTCCTCCTGGGTCGTCGTGGCCGGAAAGTCACTTTTTGTTGGGTCCCGGCCCATGTGGGTGTTGATGGGAATGAGCGGGCTGACGCCCTGGCTAAGGCTGTGGTCTCCAATTCCCGGCCTCCTGCCAGGCGTCATCCTGTTCCTGCAGTGGACCTTCGACCCTACATAGATGCTACCGTTCGTTCCTGCTGGCAGGACAGATGGGACGCCGTCGGGGCTAACAAGCTCTGCGACATCCGCCAGCGTCTTGGTTTGTGGAGCTACAGTGGCCTGTCCCGCCGGTGGGAGACAGCTCTTGTCCGTCTCCGCATTGGCCACACATTATTGACTCATGGCTTTTTAATGGAGAGGGCTCACCCTCCCTACTGTGATGATTGTCTTGTCCCTTTGACAGTACGGCATCTTATTGTCGAGTGTCCCAGCCTTGGGGACCTTCGTCGTAGGCACCTCTCCGAGTACCGGAAGGGTGACGGTTCTTACAGTCTCTCCCAGGTGCTCGGGGAGGAGGCTTGTAGTGTGGGAGGGAACACCCTCTCCTATGTGGAGGAGGCTGGCCTCCTCCAAAAGTTGTGAATTTTATTATATTTATGGCTTCTTAGATAGTTCAACGTTTTCTTATCTTTTATATATTTTACTTGAATTAGTCAGGTTTTTTTTTTTTAGTATAAATGTGCCTTTTAGTTTGTATGTTCTTTTATTCATGCTGCCTATCCCTTTCGGGGTGGAGAAGTCTGTTTAGTTTGTGTAAATATTTTATTAATGATGTAGATGACTACTTTGTGTTGGGTGGTATATGACCATAGCTGTTGCGCCGCCAAATGCCTCATGGCATTTCTAAATCAATCATTTCTAAACCTTGTGTGTGTGTGTGTGTGTGTTGGGGGGAGGGGAGGGAGGGCGCCTGGTAGGGTGAGGTCAGGACTCCAATGAATGTAAGGATTAATGGCAGGTGTAAGTAGGGAAGGGCTATGACTTTGTGTGTGTGTGTGTGTGTGTAGAAGGAAGATGTGATAGGATTTTGTACGTGGTGAACATTTTCTTCTGCAAAGTACGAATTTACGTAGAAAATTATTTTCTTCTCACGACTATGGAGCCAGTGTGGGTGGTGAGCAGGGGATGTTCTTCCTTCCATTGTGGAGTCTAAAGGAGAAGTGACCTGACTGACCACATTAATTTCCTGACCTCTCTCTCACCATTTAAAGACTATATTTATAGAATCAGTGCACCACTGTACGAAAACGTTGCCATTTTGGTGTGGTTTTTGATAGTGATGTGGGTTGGAAAGCCAAATGTGGCAGCACTGCTTGGGGGGAAATCCCCGATTCGGCCCCACCTAAACCGCCAGTTTCCTAGTGGTTGACTATAGTGGTGGTGGCTAACACGTGGGAGGAGCATGTGTCAAGACTTCAGTGTCTGTTCAAGAAGCTACAGGATGCAGGATTGACCATCAACCTAGCCAAATCAACTTTCGGCAGAGGCACGGTAACATATCTGGGTCATACAGTGGGTCAGGGAGTGGTGAGACCCAAGTCAGCGAACGTGGAAGCTATCCTGTCCTTCCCAACTCCGTCTACTCGCAAAGAACTCCTACGCTTCCTTTGTATGGCGGGGTTCTACAGACGCTTTTGCAGTAACTTCTCAACCTTCGCTGCACCACTGACTGACCTCACAAGCTCCTCGGTTCCCTTCCAATGGAATGACGTGTGTAACCAGTCCTTTGCACGCCTCAAGACCCTGCTAGCTTCTCATCCTGTAGTGCATGCCCCAGACTTCTCTCAACCTCTTCACCTTCAAATAGATGCAAGTGGAGTTGGAGTTGGTGCTGTCCTCCTTCAACATGACCCCGTGAGTGGAATACTTCATCCAGTAGCCTATCATTCTGCTAAACTGAAGAAACACCAGATCGCTTACTCAACAATTAAAAAGGAGGCACTAGCTCTGATATCTGCCCTACAGAAATTCCAATGCTACTTACGACACGCACCACACACAACACTGGCATTCTCAGACCATAACCCCCTGGCCTTATGGACACAACACTATAACCTCGTTGTGAAGCATATTAAAGAGGTGGACAACATCATCGCAGATTCTCTGTCCCGCTCTCCAATCTCTGATCCCGAAGATACTTCACCTCTTTCGTGAGTACTACAGAGGTCTTCGACGGTGGGGTGTTACGGTTCTGCGAACCTATCTCGTGAAACACCAAGATCGACACACACACAACTGGAATTTCCCTCGTTCCCTCGTTTAATCTATTCCTCCAATCAACATTTGCCAAAGCGATTCCCCTCTTCACCCCCCCAAGATTTCGGACGGTATAAAAAGGGAGTCAGCCGGCAGAAAAGTCAGCACATCCTACAGCGAGCTTGACTCTCACACACACACTCCTGCCAAGACTCCCTGCCAGCCCTTGAGTATTTCTACTATTTTCCTCTTTGTTCCCCTTATATTCTGTGTTCATTACCGTTCCTCCACATATAGGTTACTAAGGTGTATTTAGGGTATAATATTATGTTTAGGATATAATTTACTGTATAGGTTAAATGTGAATCTTGTGGTAACATTATTATGTTGTCCAATGTCTGTAACTTCTGTATATAGTTTGCTTTTATATATAATTAAACCGTTATTCAGCCCTTCATTTACAAGTATAAATCCGAACCTACTCTTAAGTTTTGTCACGTGGAAGTCATCTGGGCTCTATGACTTAATTATAGCTAGACCTAAGCGTGATAATATTAAATAACTTCTTCTTTTCAGGTTGGTTAACACTGTTCCACCATCGCTGGAGCAACCCGTCGTGGCAGGTTGAGTGAGTGTGAAACCTATACATTTGTTTTGACCCACTGTCCTGGCTAATGTTGTATTACTAAGGCGATTTGCTGTTGTATTTCAGGGTACTGTAGTGTTGTTGTTGTTGTTTGTTTGTTTGTTTCAGAGTAGTTAGTTTTGTTGTTGTAGTTGGATATTTGTTGTTTTTAGATGCCCCCTGCTTGGAGCTCTATATTCTCTCTATTTATTGTATTGTATTTTGGTAGGCACACACACGGTTAGGTAGGTCTAGGTAGGGGCATGTCCAAGTACTGGGGGCTGTTTGTCTGGAAATGCCAGGCACGTAGCCACTCCCTTCCCCTATAAGAATAATAATATTGCCAGGTTACAGTTGGGGTTCAAGGTATGGAATAAATATAACTGCTTTGTTTTTCTTCTTCTCGGCAGGTGAAGATTATTTCGGTGTCACAGGAGGCTTTTAATTATAAAGGGATAAGGATGGTCAGTGAAGGAGAGATGGGAAGGATGGAGGATGATCAGTGAAGGAGAGATGGGAAGGATGAAGAATGGTCAGTGAAGGAGAGATGGGAAGGATGGAGGATGTCAGTGAAGGAGAAATGGGAAGGATGGAGGATGGTCAGTGAAGGAGAGATGGGAAGGATGGAGGATGGAGAGATGGAAAGGATAGTATGAAGAAAGATAAGGGTGGCAGGAGAGATGCAAAGAGTGGCTGAGAAGTGGGAAAGATGAAGGATGGCCAAGTGAGGGAGATATGGGATAAAGGATGGTTAAGTGGAGATGGAAAAATTGAAGGATGGTCGGACGAAGGAGAGGCAGGATGAAGGATGGCTAGACGAGGGAGGGACAGGATGAAGGATGGCTAGACGAGGGAGGGGGAGGAACAGGATGAAAGATGGTCGAACGAAGGAGAGACAGGATGAAGGATGGCTGGACGAGAGGGACAGATGTGATGAATTTGGCCAGAGTGGAAGGGAAAGAGGGAAATATTGAAGGAAATAGAGGGGATCAGGAAGGGAAGGAAAAGGGAACTAAGGTAAAGATGGCCAGATTCGGTGAGGGATGTGTGGAGAAGATGGGTAGTGTAGGGAAGAGATTGGCAGAGAGAAATTTACAAGCTTGGATGGGACTGGATGAGTGATGACCAGAGTGGGAAGGGAATTGGTCTGAGGAAAAAAGAAAGCCAGGGTTGGACAGGGAAACAAACATTGAGGAAAGATGGACAGAGTGGAGGAAGGAAAGACTGAAAATAGTGAGGAGGGAGGTAAGGAAGGGTGGGATTGAGGGACAAAATTGGCCAGAGGGATTAAGGAAAGAGGTGGCCAGTGGTATATGCATAACAGTAGTAGCGATAAACGTTGGTGGTGGATGAAGTGAAGAGAAGTTGTCGAATGTTTCAAGATGTTGTGTGAATGTGTGTGTTAAGACAGAATGCCATTTTAAGGGGTGGGGTGGAGTAATGTGGGTCCTGATGGGATAGTATGATGTGGGATGGGATGGAGGAGTGATAATTATGGGGTGGTATGGATGAAAAATTCTGGTGTCCCAAAGGGTATGGAAGGGAGTGGACAGGCATGGATGGAAGGGTACAAGAATAGTGTGGTTGACAGCAAAGATATGGGTTGTGAAGTATGCTTGGGTCTGGTCGTATGCACAAGTCAACGTGCACACCAAAATGGGAAGAAGGGAAATGAGAAAGTTTTGGGAAGATGAACGACAGTTTGGGAGGACTTGAAAGGAGATATATAATAGCGTTGGGTGATATGAATGAAAGGGTTGGAAGTGAGAATGATGAATTTCTGGAATTCATATAAAATACCTTCTTTGAGCACAAGATGATCCACAGGAGAAGGAAGAAAGGAAAGCAGGGACGGTAGAGAGAGAGAGAAGGGAGAGATGGTGGAGAGAGTGAGAGGAGGAAGAGATGCATGGTTGAGAGAGAGAATAAAGGGAGAGATGGTATGAAGAGAGAGAAGGTGTCGAGCCCGTCTCACGCCATTAACCTGCCCATGTCGGATTATCCAGGGTCCATAGAATATTCTATGGACCCTGGGATTATCCATGCCTCCCCTGTGACCACGACCCCTGCCTCAACACCTACTCCCGCCCCTACACACGCTGCCACCTGCCTAGATACAACTAATGCTCGGTTTACATTAGCCAGTATGTACGGATCCGAGATCCGTCAACGACGTCACGAACGGCCGTGTATATGTGAACCGGGGCTCTTCTACCATCCCAGGCAAGACATGGAACGGATCCAGCAAAGATGAACTCATGTCATCTTTTACGGAAGCACGGCGGCGGTGTTGTCCGTGTATAATGTTGTTGACTTTTCATCATATCATGAAAATATGAAATTGAAATATTTGTGCACAAATAAAGGTGTAAATTTATTCAAATATTATAATTATTAACTTGTATTTGTTAAATGCACATCAATTTCTGTGAGGATAAAAATTTTGTTGATGGATACTGCAAGCACAGCACCACAGCATCGGTCCAGTTGTAAACAAAACAATGTGAGAATTGGAGCAGACAGTGAATTACACCATTCCCCTGCTATATTAACACCAACTATAGTTATCAGGTATGATAATACGTTTTATGCCAAAGTATATATATGGCGTGAATAATTAACAGATATATATATATATTATGCCATAGTACATAAATATTATTATAGATTTGATAACTCTAGTCTAAAGTTAATTTGTTTTCTAGTAACCATTCTTCATTTTACTTTTGCCTCTTATTTCCAGAATGTCGTCTCCCGACCAGGACGAAACTCTTATCAGCATGGTGGGCGAGTATCCTTGGATATAATTATGATACTGCCCAAACAAACGGCTCCGTAGCGCGGGACGGAGCTTATCTCCTCAGTAGCCTTTCCTCCGTACAGTTCGTAACGTCATTAACGGATGTCGGATCCGTACATACGGACTAACGTGAACCGGGCATAACTAGCTGTGTTTGTCCCCTTAGACAACCAAATACGAAGCGAGACAGGAGACTGCACGCAGAACCTACCTACCAATAATAACTTCCAACAGTTACCAGGTATTGGCGGAGCCCACAAAGGAGGAGGAAGAAACTCTATTAATTGGGGACTTCATAATCCGTGGTCAACTGAAAGAGTTCTGTGGAAGAGCCCCGAATAACCGTAAACGTTATTGCAAGGCCAAGAGATATACTAAAGAGATATACTTAAACGTATAACTTACGTAAAAAGACGTTTCCTCTTCCTTTAGTGAGGACCATCAACAAATGGGTCTCAAATCTTGCAGTGGAACCTGGGATATTAGAATCAGTTTTGTGACTGCTAAAACATAAGTCAGACACAATGACTGAGAGAGATCGTCTTTGTACCTTGTTCTTGGATGAAACTTCCGTGTGTTCTCAGTGAGAGTATGACAAATCAACAGGAATTATTTACGATTGAAAGCATAATGTAATGTGCTTTATACTGAGAGGATTGACATCACCTTGGAAGCAGCTTCCATATTACGATTTTGATGTTCGTGTGACCAAAGAACACCTCTTAAAGGCTATGGAACAAGTAGAAGCTGCTGGTTTTGTTATTGTTGCCATGGTAAATGACACAGCCCCTACAAATATTCAGTTGTGGAACAATCTAGGTATATTGATTGAACAAATTTCATTTTCAAACCCAGCTGCTCCACATCAAGTTTTTGTATTCGCTGATCCACCTCACCTAATAACACTTGTAAGAAATATCTTGCTGGACCATGGATTTCAGTTAACAGGGGACAAGAGTGTCAACAGCGATTGTCTTAGGGAACATGTGTACAGAAATACAAAATATTTATAACCTACATATCGTTTTTCTGCCAAACATATAGAAGTGCAAGGAGTAAAAAGGATAAATTTCCAACTATACTCCGTTTACTTTTACTTGTCCAGCCGCTCGACCGAGGTCCTTGGTGAGCCTAGCCCGAGATATGAATGGAGCTCTGTGATTGGCTGCTGTGATGCTGGCTTTACCTGTCCTTCTCTGTAGGCATTGACTCTACACTTGCAACACAATACATCTCTATTAATTTACTCGTAACTCGACTATTGCATTGTTTATGTATACTTTTTTATATAGCATTACCCTCTGCATTAAATTTTGAACTTAATCACGTTTTCCCGAATATAATGAAGCCCAAGAATTTTTTTTATTGAGAGTTTAACCCAAAATGCGGCTTGAAAATATTTATACCACTCTTTGCACTGAACTGTTTTTAGCTGCATCAATAAGATTTATATATACATATAACATTCATTCTTATCCATAATTTGACAGTGGCGTCAGATTTGAGATAAATATAAATATAAGAGAAATACAAGACGTTCAATGCGAAGGTGTCATTCCGATTTCAACAAGGTTTATATAAAATTATTTAATTTCTTTTATTTGCGACTATAAGTTTCCTACAAACAGAATGTTATACATTATTAGATGCAGACAGTGTGGTTTGTCATTCACGTCATATGGGAGGAAAATATTATACATATGTAATTAGAGAAAAAGAAGAAAAAAATGGACAATTGGCAACTTGTGCGCTTGTAACTGCCTGCGGGAGGGAAGGTACAGACTGTACATATTTTACAGAAGTGACAGTAACAGAACCTTCTCACCTCACTCAGTGCCAAGCTGGCTGTGGCGTGAAGTAGGCCTATTGCTCCATTTGCAGTCTTTCTTTTTGTTTCTCTAATTACTTATATCTAATACTTCCCTTCGTATGCCATGCAAGGTAAGCCTCACTTTATCGAATAACATATAACATAATATGTTTGCAGGAAACCTATAATGGCAAATAAAATAAATAAATGAATTTTATATAATCCTTGTTCGAGATCGGGAATGCCATCTTCCCATTAAACGTATCGTATCTCTCTTATATCTATATTCATCTAAAATCTGATGTCACTCATGTTCACAAGAAAATTTTGTATGAGAATGAATGTTATATTTATACATAAATCCTATGGATGCGGAAAAAAATTGTAATGCAAAAAGTTGTGTAAACATTTGCAAGCCGTGTTTTGAGTTAAACTCGCGATAATATTTTTTATTTGGACTGTATTATGTTTTGGAAAACGTGATTAAGTTCCAAATTTATGTTGAGTTTAATGGTGTAAGACAAATATTCTTAACCTAAATAATAGCCGAGCTACACATAAATTGGTTGAGGTATGTCGTCTTGCAAATGCAGAGTTAGTGCCTGGCTGTTTGAAGAGGTGGCTAGGAAGGCCAGCATCACGGCAGCCAATCACAGAGCTCCATTCATTTAGGTACGAAAATCAGGACGAGCATAGAGACAACACAAAATATCATCATAGCTGCCATGGTGATGCATAACATTGCAGTAGAAACAAATTTGGTAATACTCAAAGGTGGGAAGGATTTAAATATTCATGTGTACCAACATGGTCAAGGTGAAAACCATAATAACAAAAATGCAAATATGCAGGGTAGAGTAAAGAGAGAGTAGATCATCCGTGACTACTTTTAAAATAAATGTAAAACTCAACATCAATACTCCATATCTTTTTTTTTTTTCATTATTGTGTAGCAAAGTCAATCGCTTCAGTTTCTGCTCTCTCAAATTCCATCACTTTACTTTTACCAACATTCACCTTAAGTTTCCTTCGTTTACACACGGACTGAAACTCATTCACCACACGATCGAGCAGTGCTCGCGAACACAAGTGAGCTGTTCGCCTGTTTACGGGCTTACCGCTTGTGCACGCGGCGGGCACACTTGTTGTGGTGTCCAAACGAACGTCTGACCAGTCACAGCCGGGCAGGAGCCAGAGTAGGTGGTCGAATGGGTCGGGAGAGGTACGATAACTATGGTGCCTAATAAGAAGGAACGCAAGTGTATAGCGCTGTTTAGCATAATAATTGGTGCTACTATAGCGTGAGGTCTACCGCCATATGTCGCCTACCCAGGTGCAGCCTGAGGTCTACCGGGTGATGTGCGTCCCTCCGGGACCTGCTTGCTTAAAATCTACTGCCACTTGTCGCCTACCCAGGTGCAGCCATATAAAAGGAAGCAAATGGAGCTCCTAAATCAGATTCCTCCTTGGCCTGAAATAGTCAACATCGATCCAGGGTATATCAAAATGTTGCTGAAGGAGTTTTATAGAAGAGTCATTCTGACAGAAGAAACAGCACTCGCCTTTTTAAGAGAGCACAATCTCTTGGATACAGTTCAAGAAGCAAGAAGCGTAACAGACGAGGAGAATTCAAGCCTGTGTTACGTTGCCCTCGAAAGGGGTGTCAAACCACACGGTCTGTGCGTACAGGAAATGCATTTTTCCATTATACGGACATGAATAACAAATTGCACTGCAACCTGAGCCTGTGTGAAATATTAGAATTAATATTTCTCTTTGTATTGGAAATACCAATGTCCACAGTAACGACTCTCACAGGAAAATCTGCCAATACTGTAACTGACTGGTTCAACATGTGCCGAGAGGTGTGTACAGCCATAGTTTCTCATCAACGACGAGGAAAGATGGTCGGAACAACAGATAACCCCATCCAAATTGATGAGGCAAGATTTGCTGGTCGACGGAAGTACAACCGAGGAAGGTTGCTGAATGGAGACAACGCTTCTCTTTCCGAGAACAGGGACGCAGCAAAAGAAAACAACAGAAACGATTTTTTGTCTTAAACAAGGATCAGACTGTCGGTACTTTTGGGTGGAACGGCGTGACCGCAACACTCTAATCCCTATTATTGAAAGGGAATGTGCATATGGTTCGGTGATTCATTCTGATGAGTGGCCTGCTTATAGCAACCTAAATGCCATTGGGTACCAGCATTCTACGGTGAACCACCAGCAACATTATATGGATCCAGCGACAGGAACACACACACAGGCAATTGAGCGATCATGGTTGCACGCTAAAATGATGATTCTGTAGAGAATGAGAGGTGTTGGTCGTCAGCTGTTCCAGACTCATCTTGATTGTTTTTGCTGGAAAGTGATGAGAAAAAATTCCAATGATCTATTTGTCTCATTCTTAGAAGATATACGAATTGTGTATCGCTAGAATAAATGTATGGAAATATATGTGTATTTTTACGTTTCTTCCTTTAATATGAATGTAATTAGAAATCCAATTATCTATTCGAGTCATTCCTAGGATATGTACAAATTATGTGTTTATCGCTAAAATAAATAATGCCGCGGTTGACCTGGGTAGGCGACAAGTGGCGATAGAACTCACGGTAGCAGGTCCCGGAGGCATATTATCCAAGTCTGGCGGGCTACCGCTTACTGCTGGGCCAAAATCCTGGCGGTTGGAAGGAGAATAACGTTTGGGTTATAACGATAAAACCAACCATGGGATAATCTTTGAAATAGTTTCATTCTCTTTCCCAGCTTATTTTACCTAAATTAAACCGAACCTAACCTGACCTAACCTAACCTGACCTAACCTAAACTAACCTAAACTGGACCTAACCTTAACCTAACCAAATCAAGCACTGACATATACCCTTCCAGACTTGGATAATATGCGTCCCGGAGGGATGCGCGTCACCAGGTAGACCTCAGGCTGCACCTGGGTAGGCGATATATGGCGGTAGACCTCACGCTATAGTAGCACCTAATAATTGCTATGTGCGTGAGAAAGAAAAAGAACACAGTGCAGAAAGACAAATGGTGTTAAGACTGGCTAATTAAAAGAAAACAGTTGGGAATTAAAAGCTGGGAATACGAATGACTTCATAAAGTACATGAGAATGGACCCAAATACATTTCACATGTTGCTCGGTTGCCAGCGATAATACTGACAATACTGGCTCCATAGGAAAGCTCGTGTGTGTGGCAGCGACGTCATACTACTGGGTAGCCACCACCAGCACGGGCAGTTTGCTGGTGTGCTAGCGAACACAAGCGGTAAGCTCGTCGACAGGCAAACAGCTCTCTTGTGTTCGCGAGCACTGATCGATCGTGTGGACGGGCCTTATGTAACTCCCTTTCACTCTCAGCCATCAGCACAGTATCATCTGCAAATAAACTTACCACCAAGGACCAATTTACTTCATTCATTGTCGCCACCAGGCCATTCACTTTGGCTTTCATCTCTCTCATACAACCATCCATACATATATGACAATAAAAGCATTGTAATAATATGGAAATGAGTAAGATGTACATGATTTTCCTTGTCCCTTTGGTAATAGGTTGACATTAAGACAAGCATGGGAATGATAGAAAGGAAACGAGTCGAGTTGGGAAATTATAAGGAAAACTATAAAGAAGAAACATTATATGAGGTAAAGTAATTGGTGTTACTGAAGTGCATCAGGTGTGTCAAAGAGAACATAGGGGATTCACTAAGGTAAAGCAGGGGAGTGTGATCAGGAGAAAAAAGAAGTGGGAAGGCCAGTTGACGAGCAGCATGAAACCAATATACAGTACAGATGTTCTGCTGCTGCTCAAGGAACACTACCCATAACACATTATGTGTGTTCCAGCTGAGTTTGTGTTCTGACTAATAATAAAAAAAAATGTACTAGTAGATGTAAGTACTGTATTCAGGAAATCCAGAATTTACCAGCTATTTAGTTACACACAAAGCTGTTAAAAATTCTTTTTAGAATTGTACTGCACTAATATTAAATATTAAAACTTATGATGAAAAACATTTTTTTTCATGGATATCGTCTTGGTAAACTAATACTATTATTGGGATTATGGCCTATGGTAGGCACATATTGGCTCAAATTTAAGAGTTCATAAGTATTGTTTACTTCCAAATAAGTTCAGTACAGGACAACCACAAATATATTATACTCTATTTTCACAAAGTAGGTTGGCTTTAAATTACAAGGTACTTTGACCTTGATCTTGCTTACAAGTCGGCTTCAGTTTCATTAAGGGGGAAGTACAGTGTTGGTAAATCTGGAGCAACTGATTCCTCCAATCTATTCCAAGCAACAAAACACCATTATTTTTGTTCTTCTTGTTCTGTTTCCTGGCATACATTGGAGGAATCATGGCACTCCAATGTAACAAAAGTGAATTACCCCCTTAAGGTGATTCCTCCAAAGTTTGCCAGTGAACAGACCCAGATGAAGAAAAATAATGGTATCCTGTTGCCTGGAATAATTTGGAGGAATCATTTGCTCCTAATTTACCACCCAAAACAATGTGCTATACACCCCCTTAATTTATATAAATCTTGAAATGTATTGAAAATATTTTATCTCAAGACAGGGCGAGAAAATAAACACTGGGTTGTTACATTCACTAGTATTTTATTATAAAAGAAAAAATAGACAGATTATTTTCGGCCTACAATAGATGTAACCTATCTGAATCCACACTGTAATCCCTAGCTCTTTTCCGAACAACTCATAATTTAGTGCTGCTTCTGGCAGTTTATAGTCCCGGCAGATTGTATATTCAAGATGAATTTTTGCCAATCTGGTGAGGTACTCTGTCTCAAGTACTTGTTGTTCCAGCACCTGTCCCTTCTTACTGTATAAGGATGTACAATTTGGTGAGGTACTCTGCCTTAAGTACTTGCTGTTCCAGCACCTGTCCCTCCTTACTGTATAAGATGTACAAGTTTTATCGAAGTTCCTCTGTCTCCCTGGGGTAACGTAAAGGTAAGGTAAAGATCTTCGACATATCTTCTTTTTAGTCTTAGAGGGGTACTGGTGGCATGGTGTGTCGTCTGGGTCTTCTTCAACCTCCCCACTACTCACTATTGGTGACACTACAGCTTTGCTATCAACAGCAGCCAATATAGATGAGAACTAGAAACACTACATAGTTTTACAAATATACAACTAAAGTACAGAAGCTGCAAACAGATTGCATGGAATGTTAATATCCATATTATCATATGGTTGTGGATCTTTGATCTACTTTGAATATGAATAATCTAGAGTAACAGCTCTAGAAATGCATATGCTGAAAAGAGGTTGAAGCTGCAGAAGGACTGACAGGGTGAGAAATACAGTATTGAAATCCATGATAGGTGTGCGAGTTAAGTATTTTATCCAATTTTCAAAGAGAAGTGTTGAAAAGAGTGTATGTACAGCCACAATCAAATAACCACAGACACCTTCCTTCTATCGTGCAAATAAATCATTATCATATCAATATATAACCATACTACACTTTACGTCAACTCAACCCCCTCAATTATTATTATGAGGTTTTGCAAAATCATACATGTGTTGTTCTTTAATACCAAGATATTTACTACGATGGAAGGAAAGTGTTGGTGGATATTTCATTGTGGCTGTACAGTCTGTCAATGTTCTAGACACCCTACCCTCGCTCAGGGGCTCGCATGTTTATCTGGTAATACTTTGAGTAGTTGGCAGGGATATCTTACAACGATTGTGATTGGTCGATTGTGATTTCAGGGCATATATTAAACAAGGATACGAATGCATATATGTATTATTGATGTATACACTGCCATATGAGATCATAAAATGTAATCAAAAGTTCTTAGATAGGCGTAAATATCGAAGGAAAAAATCGAATTATTGGCAACAAATATATAACCCGGTGTTGCCACAATATAATTTCCTCGAGTTTCAAAATTATATATTGTAATATTATGTTGGTTCCCTAATAAAGGCTGTAATAACCGTGTAAACATTACATAATATTAATTACCACTAGACACAATTACCACTGATACAATAGTGGCTGGTATGATTCCTACAAAGTGGCAAAAGGATATCTTCACAGTGAACCACTTCACTTCCTCTATCTTCGCCTTGCTGTAAACCCGATAAGTAGATGTGAATAGTATGGTTCTGTATGTTATTTGACATACGGCTAATGACCATATTATTATGAACACCCTACTGCAACCAATGAAAAGTATATATGGTGTTAGGCGGCGAGAAGCACACATTTAGCATGGGTGTGGGTGAGGGAGATCGTTATAATGTGGGAGGCAGAGAGGGATCATGATATAGAACGTGTAAGGGAGAGGAGAAAACGAAGAGAGAGAGTGAGAATATATATTTTTTTGACATTACTTTAACTGCTAAATTTACTTTGACTAAATGACAATTTACGCTCAGTTTTCTGGAGTAATATCGCTACAGTTTTGTTATTTACAAATAGTCATGTAATTTATCATGCACTCATCGTTAAAGTAGGAATATGTATTCTTGACATGTAATGCAGTCAAGCATATTTCACGCTGTCAATAAAAAAAATACAGTTTCCGTGTTTATGTAGGAACTTTAATATATGGTTATTTTGGATGATTTTACGTCTAATGTTGAACTGTCGCTAGTTTGCTTAATTACCGATTACACATTAGGTCCCAAATTGCAGCTGAAGTGTGATGAGTGACAATATTCATGCAAGCGCACAAAGAATAAATCATTATGATTGACAAAGTTAAAACAAAAATTTGTATTTAGGAACTTCATACATTACAATGTAGCTCATATAGGGGCGAGAGGATAAGTTATCAGTGAGAAAATGAAAGATACGCAGACAAAATTATCACACTGCATATCATAAGGTTATTAATTATATAAATATTATTCTAATCGTGGAAATCCACCAAGCAAGTGCTCATTTCCAATTATCTGTGTCCTATATAATTTGTATACCATTTATATATCCGGAGATTCTTTACAAGCGACTCAAGGTTTTATTCACGGACTCAGACACTATGTCATACTACCCAATGTAATCGGAAAGTAGGTCCTGTCCACACGGGCAGACACTGTTTATCACAGAGGGTTTCCTCTGTTCACTGCTAGCTTGGTCGCCTCTGCCTTGCTTCAGTCTGGTGTCTGAGGCAGACAGACTCTGCCTGTGTGGACGGGGCTCAAATAACATGTCTTCACACTTTTTAATGACAATGTTTGCAATGTGACTTTTTTATATTTTTATTTTTTATTTTCTTACAAGTATGTTTCGCTTTATATTTTACCTTGATGTAAGGATTTTATGTTAAATAGATATTGCTCATTAATAATTACATATATTGATGAGATTCCTCACTGTTAAGAAGATAATACAGTAGCATTCACTTATTTCATAATGTATCACATTATATGTTATGATTACATTACTATCTGTCAGTTACATCTTATATGGATTAGTTTTGCAACTGTTTACACTTAGAGAAAACAATCAGCCACAAGGGATCTCCCTGTGAAAAGTAAAGTAGTCTAACGTTAGCCAGAGTAGACTTGTCTGGCAACAGCCATAGTAATATACTATGTGCATCTACCAGGCTTAGGGGGTTAAGTGACATTTGTTATAAAATGCTTTCCTTAACAAGTTCATTTGATTTTTGACACTGATAAATTTTTTACTATGGCTTCAACGAAACCATTTTATTCGACCTCTGAGATCCCTTTTACCTACAAGGTCGTGCATCATATCTTATAGATTAATTGTGATTGGTGGATGGGGCGAATACTACTTACGTGAGGAATAGCTGTTGAATGATTGTGCTGTTAGCTATTTAGACGAGTTCAAAAAAAACCTGTCGAATATTATTTATCCCAAATTTACATGATTTTTACTTTATATTTAGTGGACTGTATATTACGTTAAGATGGGATAGTTGTAATGGAAGAATTTACCTTCGATGTTATGGTGGAGATGAATGATAAGCACACTAAATAGACATATATGAGGCCCCAAAATATGCTATAAGTGTACTTATGTGACTGATGTGGCTGGATGATGGCGATGTAGCTTGGTGAAGACTAAAATGTTGATATTTGAATTGTTGGCTGATCGGACTGAAGGAGTGTGTTGTTCGTGGTGGTTACTGTACGACTGACTGCGTGGTGGGTATCCACCACCCAGCTCAACTGGTGGCGTTCGAAGCTGCACATACTGAGACACGTCTATGTGTGTTCGAACGCCCATAGGCAAATATCTATTTACACACGTTACATATAATATATATACATCATAAATATATATACATAAATATGTACACTTTACTGTCGGGTTGGAGATTTATCCAAAATCCCGACATATTCCCCCCACCAAAAATAAGGAATATTTACAACGGACAGGGAACTACAATAAACCATCCCTGATCCGTACCCGCCAATTCTGGGACGAGGCTAAGGCTGCCTGACGAGGGATACGAGGATAACCACCGGTATCGCTCTGTGCAGAGGAGACCGGACTGGGAGGTAGCCCAGCACCACTCGAGACCACTTCGAGAGACTGTTCGATTGGATACAACTTTACAATCAGACGTGTTGTCTCCCCTGCACTAGTCTTTAACTGTACAATTCTTATATTACCATCTGGACCCGGATATAATTTAGTTACCTTTCCCATTTTCCACATCGTCCTAGGACTTTCATTGTGGATGAGCACTATATCCCCCAATTGCGGACAAAACCTTAACGTTATTCTTGTGCATATTTCTATACGTATCCTATAGCGCTGTTAAATACTCGTGCGACCAACGTTTCCATAAATTTTCGGATAATTTATTTACATAGGCCATCCTTAAACGCATGGACTGCTCCGACCTATATGTGGATCCTTACTTTCATCCTCAATTATTTCTTTAGGGAATTCTTTAAGGCGACGCCATCGACACAACATGGAAGGTGTCAAAGGTTCCAGGTCATCTAAGTCTCCCGAGACATAAGTTAAAGGTCTATCATTTACCGTAGCTTCTACTTCACTCAGGATGGAAACCAATTCTTCTCGGGAAACTAACGCTCTGCCTAATACCTTTTTCACGCAAGCTTTAACCGTTCCGATGACCCTTTCCCATATTGCGCCGAACCACGGTGCACGGGCAGGTATGAATCGCCATTCGCATTCATATCCCTTCAATGTAGATGTTAATTGAGGATCATCATTCAGAATCTTAAGGTAATTTGCTGTTTCCACAAAGGTCGTAGCGTTGTCGCTTAACATTAGTCTAGGGAAATCTTGTTTACTAGTGAATTATCAACTATTTCTAAATGAATCGCTCTTGTGACTGCACAAGTAAACAGGACAACGTATATTTTATCCGCGATGTTATTGCGTGTTCGGACATACATGGCCTTTAATTCTGTCGTAGCTGCGTGATTTGGCAAACTATCCACTACGACCGCAGTCAGTGGGTAAGTTTTATTGTGGTATCTATAGAAGATAGTTACGACTTCATACTTCTTGGGTTCATTTACTTTGGTGAATCCTTGAAGTCGCAGCTCTTCCCATCCCTCACTCTGATATTGTATACTAGGCAACATAGACCTTAGTACAAACGATCTTTGTGAGCACTGATCCCGTTTCTTTACCGGTAGCTGTATAGTTGGGAGTATGGTCGTCTGCTTATTCACTGAAACTGTCAGAGCCTGTGTTCTCTGATTATTACTTTGAGATTCAGTTGCACAGCTTGTCGGTTGTTCACTCTTCCTTTCTTGTAAGCACAAGGAATAATAATGCTTTTCATCGCAGAACTTGCATGTTTTTACGTTTGGATTAATGCAACCATTCGTACCATGTTCTGCTGATAAACATCCTTTACATAGTTTAAGACTTTGTGCTCGTTTCACCTTTTGAATATTCTTTCTATACTTGCTACATTTATACCAAATATGTTTAGGACTAGAACATAATTTACAATTGAATCTCTTAGTCCTATTCTTCTCTTCATCTCTATTTTGTACATTAAAACTTGCCATAACAAGGGGTCTCTCCACTTGGATACATGATACTTCATCCATATTAAAAACGTCTGACTGATACTTTGCTATAAAGTCTTCCAAATCCAAACTATTATCCTTTATTCCTCTCTTTACTATCTCCTTTAGAGGCGACGGCACCTTATTCATTAGTACCACCGTGCAAATTTCTTCCATCTTAATATTTATTGCACTCATAGCCCTAAGGTTACTTTCGAAGGATGCATAGAAGGATTTTAATTCATCAATCTGATAATTAGGCGGTTTTAACTCTAGCAAATTATTAATCAAGGCTGCTTTGATCTTATCTTTCTGACCATAAGTTTTTTCCAGCAATTCTATAGATGTGGCATAACTACTATCTTCTAATTTAAACCCATCTACCAATCGTTTTGCATCATCCAACAGTTGTCCTTTCAAGTACGTGAACTTTTGCACCGCGGTGAGCTCATCGTTATTATGCACGGAGCACTTAAATATATCCCAAAACCCTGTCCAATTTAATGGATTGCCATCGAAGGTCGGGAGTGTTAACTTAGGCAATTTGAACGCCTTGGCTTCACCATTGGGCCTGTTGGATCTTCTACTCATGGCCATTTCAAGATCAATTAATACCGAATTCACATCCATGCAGTATTTCGTATCTGCTTCTATCTCGGATGTTAATTCATCATCATCTTTAATTGAGGAATATAGCTGCTCATCGTATCCCTTACTTACATTCATTTTCTCTTTGATGGTATTTACTGCGCCTTGAATCCTGCTAGAGGCAACAGTATCAATTGAAGCTAGGACCTCTCGAATAAGCTTAGTTATGCTTCCTTTAAAACCTGCCCTTATTCTCCTTATGGCTGTTGTATCCATCGTGATTTTAAAATTTATTTATCAAAAAATATTAAATTATTAAAAGAAAATTACTTGATAAATATCCCCGAGTTACTTTAAATTTTGCCCTGCCTTCATAAATTTCTATCTATTTAATCATTTCCCCATGTTACTTTACTAATTTTATTGCTGTTACTCTAATGGCCAAGGTGGGTCGTCTCTCCAGGTGGTCCCGGGCTATTCTCTCGTTCCCTAGCCTCGTGTGACCCAAACCTGGACGATCCACATAAAACTCGGACACACATCTATGTCTCAGTATGTCGACCTGTTTCAGTGGCCATAAAATAACAAAATGAGGAAATGAGAATAAAATAAATGAAGGAATGAAGACAGGCCAGGAGCGAGAATTACCGCCGCACCTGGTGACTGCCGTAATGTAAATGGCGTCGGTGAGATGAAATGAAGCCGGCTGATTTTAAATGAAAAATACCTAATAATTACAATTTAATAACAAACGTGAAAAAACAACCATATCCGGTTCGAAGGACCATATATCCCAAATTTACATGATTTTTACTTTATATTTAGTGGACTGTATATTACATTAAGATGGGATAGTTGTGATGGAAGAATTTACCTTCGATGTTATGGTGGAGATGAATGATAAGCACACTAAATAGACATATATGAGGCCCCAAAATACGCTATAAGTGTACTTATGTGACTGATGTGGCTGGATGATGGCGATGTAGCTTGGTGAAGACTAAAATGTTGATATTTGAATTGTTGGCTGATCGGACTGAAGGAGTGTGTTGTTCGTGGTGGTTACTGTACGACTGACTGCGTGGTGGGTATCCACCACCCAGCTCAACTAGTGGCGTTCGAAGCTGCACATACTGAGACACGTCTATGTGTGTTCGAACGCCCATAGGCAAATATCTATTTACACACGTTACATATAATATATATACATCATAAATATATATACATAAATATGTACACGTTACTGTCGGGTTGGAGATTCATCCAAAATCCAGACATTATTATTATTATTATTAGATAAATGGGTAGAGATGTACCGGTTATAACTACATATAATACCTACATATAATACCTACATGTAATACCAACATAGGTAGTGAATCATACACCATGTACCCTCACATGATCGCTCAAACTAGCTGAACTGACATAAACGGGTCCATGGGAACCAAGCTTCCTAGGCAATAATTTGATTTGATTTATTTATTGACCTCGCAACATAAAAAGGTCATCTACATCATTAATAAAATATGTACAAAGATTAAATAATTTTCACTACCTCAAAAGGGAGAAGCAGCATGCATAAAACCCAAGTCTTCTAAAAAATTATATATTAATAAAATAGCCTACTTAAGTTAGATATATAAAAAAAATGAAATATTAACGAAAGAAACATTAAACTTTAACTACCTAAAGATAAATAGCCATAAATACAATAAAATTCACAATTTATGGAGAAGGCCAGCCTCCTCCACATAGGAGAGGGTGTTCCCTCCTACACTACAAGCCTCCTCCCCGAGCACCTGGCAGAGACTGTAAGAACCGTCACCCTTCCGGTACTCGGAGAAGTGCCTACGACGAAGGTCCCCAAGGCTGGGACACTTGACAATAAGATGCCGTACTGTCAAAGGGACCAGATAATCATCACAGTAGGGAGGGTGAGCCCTCTCCATTAAAAAGCCATGAGTCAATAATGTGTGGCCAATGAGGAGATGGACAAGAGCCGTCTACCACCGGCGGGACAGGCCACTGTAGCTCCACAAACCAAGGCGCTGGCGGATGTCGCGGAGCTTGTTAGCCCCGACGGCGTCCCATCTGTCCTGCCAGCAGGAACGAACGGTAGCATCTATGTAGGGTCGAAGGTCCACTGCAGGAACAGGATGACACCTGGCAGGAGGCCGGGAATTGGAGACCACAGCCTTAGCCAGGGCGTCAGCCCGCTCATTCCCATCAACACCCACATGGGCCGGGACCCAACAAAAAGTGACTTTGCGGCCACGACGACCCAGGAGGACAGGCCACTCAAGAATGGCCAACACCAGGGGATGGGAAGAGTTAAAATTGCACAAGGCCTGCAAGGCACTACAGGAATCGCTAAAAATAGTAAACGAAGGCTGAGGGAGAGTAAAAATCACTTGGAGGGCATATAAAATGGCCGAGATCTCAGCAGTAAAAATGGACATGACAGAAGGGAGCCTGCCTCCACGGCAAAAGTCAGGAAAGACAACTCCAAGGCCAACTCCAACATCAGACTTTGACCCATCAGTGTACACAGGGAGGGATTCCCTGTGAGTGAAGGCATGTTCTAAAAAGAGGGAACGAGCCACTGGAGGAGGAAGAGATTTCTTCTTGTCTGTAAAGCAGGTGCAGGGGAAAACCTCTGGAAGAAGCCATGGAGCCACCCTGGGAACCCTCACAGGACAAATCTGGAAGTCATCTATGCCCATCTCCTCCATAGCCTTCCTGACCCGGAAGCCAAAGGGCCATGGTGCACGAGAATGTAAAAGGTAGTACTGAGACAGGATATCAGATGACACCGCCAAGCAAGGTAGGGAGTCAGGAAGTCGATGTAATCGATGCCAACAACGAACCATCAAGGACTGGTGACGGAGATCGAGAGGTGGCTCATTAGCGTCCACCAGGAGACTGGGGATTGGGGACCACCTGAAGGCTCCGGTCGCCAGACGTACTCCAGGATGATGAACCGGGTCTAAAACTCTGAGACGGGCATCGGTGGCAGAAGAGTACACCTCACACCCATAGTCGAGTTTTGACCTAATAAGAACATGGTATAGGCAGAGGAGGGTGGCCCGATCAGCCCCCCAGGATGTATGGCTGAGGACCCTCAACAGGTTAAGAGCCTTGAGGCAAGAGACCTTAAGTGTACATAAGTGGGGAACCCAAGTCAAACGTTTGTCAAAAAGGAGACCCAAAAAGCGAGTCTCCTCGACACATCGTATCCGATGACCATACATGAATAAGTCCGGATCCGGGTGGACGCCTCGGATGTGGCAGAAGTGCATAGCAACTGTCTTGGAAGAAGAAAATCGAAACCTATGAGAACCAATCCAACGTGACACCCTGTCAAGGGCAAGCTGCATGCGCCGCTCCGCCACTGACATACGGGAAGCAGCAAACCAGACTGCTAGGTCGTCAACGTACATCGAGTTAGCTATACTGTCTGGAAGGGATGATGCAATGGCATTAATTGCTACTGCAAACAATGTGACACTGAGGACGCTTCCCTGGGGGACGCCCTCCTCCTGTGCAACAGATGCTGAGTGGGTTGTACCAACCCTCACAGAAAAACTGCGACCACTGAGAAACTCCTTAAGAAAACGTGGAAGGCGACCCCGCAGGCCATATAAATGGAGTTGCTGCAGGATGCCATATTGCCATGTAGTGTCATAGGCTTTCTCTAAATCAAAGAATACACAGAGAAGGTGTTGATGTCGTGCAAAGGCCTCACATGCAGCAGCTTCCAACCTGACAAGAGCATCTGTAGTGGAACGGTGTTTACGAAAGCCAGACTGGGATGGAGACAGAAAATCACCCCGTTCCAAGAAGTATACCAGTCTGACATTCACCATCTTTTCAAATAGTTTACAGAGACAGGAGGTCAAGGCAATTGGTCGATAATTGTGGGCAACACCAGAGTCCTTGCCCGGCTTGAGAAAAGGAAGAATGGTAGCAACCCTCCACCCAGAAGGGAAGACACCCTCCAGCCAGATTCTGTTATATAAAGCTAAAAGAAATGAGATCGCCTCTTCACCCAAGTGTCGTAACATTGCATATGGGATGTTGTCTGGCCCAGGAGAAGTGTCGCCGCAGAGAGAGAGAGCAGAATGCAGCTCTCTCAGGGTGAATATATGGTTATAACTTTCATTCTCGTTCCCTAAGAAATCAAGGACAGTACGCTCCTTGGCTCTTGACTCATGCCTGACAGCCAGAGGTCGAGAGTCACGGCTGGAGACCTTTGCAAAAGCCTCCGCCATGGTATTGGCCACTGTCAAACCATCCATGATCTTAATTCCATTGACCTTAAGTACAGGTGTAGAACTAGGAGAAAACTTCCCCGCCATCTTACAGACTCTTCTGAACACTTGGGTGAGTGGAGTTTTAGTATTAATTGAAGACACATAGGCCTTCCAAGATGCATGTCGGGCCTCTTTTAAAACTCGTCTAGCCCGAGCCCTTGCCCGTCGGAAGTCCTCTAAAAGAGTTGGGTCCCCACGATTGCGACGAAGGCGAGAGAAAGCAGCACGCTTCTCCCACACAGCAGCGGTGCAGACTGGTGACCACCAAGGGACAGGACGTTTGGAAAAGTAGCCAGAAGTTCTAGGGATAGAGATGAGAGCAGCAGAGTGGATCATATCAGTGAAATATGTTACAGCCTCGTCAGAGCTACCGAAATCGGCTACAGAAGAGACCGAAGAAGTTAGCTCTCTAAAAAACTGCCAGTCAGCCTTCTCTAATTTCCACCTAGGAAGACGAGACTGTGGTTCGTACCTGTTACATTCTAAAAGTATAGGGAAATGGTCACTGCCATATAAGTCAGGCAACACTCTCCAAGTAAAATCCAACAGAGCACTGGGTGAGCAAAGGGAAATGTCAATGGCGGTAAAAGCCCCAGTAGGGCTATTAAAATGTGTCACATCTCCCGTATTTAAAACCCCTATTCCCTCATCCTCGATAAAAGAAGCCAATAAAACACCCCTGGGGTTGACCGAACTGTCACCCCACAGAGGATGACGACCATTAAAATCACATAATAAAATAAAGAGAGATGGAAGGTCCCGTACAAGATGGTTGAGATCACCCCTCTCAACTGTAACACTAGGAGGAAGGTATAGACTGCACACAGTGTACGGGCGGTCCATAAAAACCTTAACTGCAACAGCCTGGAGCGGAGTGTCAAGCTCCAGGCTCGTGCATGGAATATCTCGGCGAACTAGGATGGCAGAGCCACCATGATGACCCTGCCCTTCAAATGAATTGGAATAAAATGCTGAGTATGCTGGAGGACTGGCAGGAATGTAGTCCCCAAGCATTGTCTCTTGGAGAGAAACACATGCAGGAAAGAAGCTAGAGAGAAGAACGCGCAGTTCCTCCCAAGAAGCACGCAAGCCACGGCAATTCCACTGAAGGACCTTGAATGGTGTTACTTTAGTACTGATTTTGGGGAAGCCTCACGGAGGTACTTCCCACTACCACCTCGACCTGAGGGTTTACTCAAACAATAAGATTTGTCTAATCCTGGGCCACTAGAAGAAGAGTGAACCCGAGGAGTAGTACTTGGGGCAGTAATTGGGACCCGTAGACGAGTCCCTGAAGCATCTGATATGTTAGAAGAAGATGAAGGTATATGAGATGGGATATTCTTTGAAACAATTACATTGGTTCTGTCCTGTACAGCAGTGGTATCACTGACACAGGCAGATACATCAACATCCATAATACAGGTGGTAGAATCACTCCGCTGCTCAAGCGGAAGAGAAAGTGAATCTTTTGAAGTCACAACATCCGTGGCATCCACATTAACTTCACGCCCCTCTGATGATCCCGAAGGAAGCTTGCGAGGAGGAACTTTTGTTGAATCAAGAGATTCATCAGAGCCACGAGAACGCTTCTGGTGAAATTGTGAGGAAACTATGGATGAGTCCATAGAGATGGTTGCCTCACAAGGTGGAACATCTATAGAGTCAAGTGCCTCAGAGGAACCACGAAGGCGTCTCTGTGGCAGTTTAGGTGACTTAAGTTTCCTTTTTGGAGAGCGTGTGGCAGTGTGAACCTCTACCACATGGACACCTTTAGCTAAAGTCTGAGAATTGTCATCAGTTGAAGGGTCACCAGAATGAGTGTCTGATAAAGTTTCCAAGACAGAGAAACTATTATGTAGAGTAACCTTAGAAACATTCTCACTAGAGCAAAAAGCAGCTGCCTCTTTAGAGGGTTGAGAGGGTGCTGCAACCAATTTAGGGCGAAGGGAGGAGGCGTATGTCTTCACACCACCATCCTTCTGTCGCCTGAAGTTGAGTGGCCGTCTGGCACTACCTATGCTAATGAATTGAGTATTAGCCAAGTGGAGGATATCCTGCTCAAGTAGGTACATCTTACATTGGCGAGAACGCAAGGGGTGAGCATCTCTGCAGTAAAAGCAGTAACTCTCTGACCGACACTCAGAAGTAAGATGTGAGTCAAGAGCAGAACAATTACCACACCGGGAACGATTGTTGCAGTTCCTCTTCCCATGACCAAACTCATAACAACAGAAACGCTGTAGGGGACGCTCAACAAAAGGCTTGAGGTGGGGTTAATGTTAATGCGATCTGGGATATGTGAGCCATAGAAAGTGAGGATGATCATATTTTTACTGCCTTTCATCTTCGTTACTCGTTGGACACTGTCTGGGTACATAGCGAGAATGTCCTCTTCAGAAAATTCATACAGGTCCTCATTATATATACGCCCCTTGCTATAATCAAATGTTCGATGTGGTTTAATAGATTCAAACATGCTCTCAGAAGGACAGGGGAGATTGAGGAGCATCATGGCCTGTGTAAGATCTTTGGCTCTGATTAAAACGCCCTTACCATATTTCTTTATGTGGCCCATTGGTAATAATCCAACTTCTTTCTCCAGATACCGGGAAGCATGGATAAAGTTACCACGTCCCTCCCTGTAGTAAGCCACAAACCAAATGGGTGTAGGAACCCGACGTTCCTTTGGGACATGCTCCACAGTGTTATCAAATATATTAGGGCAGTAGTCATTGTCACTGTCAACTACATTGATGGACCGCATCATCTGAGCTTTACAATGAGTATCCCCCACCGTCAGAGAATCTTTTGCCTCAAATGCTGCTTTGGCAGCAGCATTTGTATTGAAAGTAATGTAGCACCGATTAGACCTACAATCACTGTCATATGTGATTCGGATTCGAAGGACTACTCCAAAGCACTTAAAAATGGAGTGGATAGCGCCATAGGAAAAGGATGCAAGTACATCCGTTAACATTAACGTGTCCAGATCGCTAACAGGGTTCTTCGACACAACACCCGACCTGCTAGGTCTACTCTTATTTGCAGCTTTCTGCATATTACCACGACCAGAGAGTGAAGTCTCGAGGGCCTGGTCGACCACCGCTCGAGGAAGAGATTGGGGCTTTTCTGTATCCATATATCATTGATTTGTTGTTTTTGGCCCCAGGAGCAGATGAGGGGACCGAGCGCTGGTCGCCGCGGGCGGTGTACCTCTTCCCCCACAGGGCCACTCGTTTTAAAAAACAGCCCCAATGGCTCGAAAGTTTGCCCACGACGGTGCTGAGACCCCCTTCCCCAACATCTCCCGGCCCAGACACCCAACCATCCAACATAGGACGGCCCCTAGAGGGCAGTCCCTCCGGAGGGCAGCGCTGTTGGCCCGTACTGGCAGCCTAATGCATGGGAACCATTTAGTCTGGTCTGTCACTGGCGACCTTACTAGCTCCCCGAAATCGGGGCAGAGCAGGGGCCGGAGCCCCCTCTAGTCTAGCTAGCCAGGTCTCAGAGACACGCAAGCCCCCCCACCACTTCAAGGCGGTTCCCGTTGGAGGGGTCCTCAGCAATAAGTGATGTCACAAGTCACGGGGGACAACACAGAGAGCTCCTCTTGTGCCCTCCTATAGAGATGTATGCTAGAGATACCCGATCGCTACACATGGGTCTCATAGCCATCTCTCTCTATAAAGTTAGCTCCTAAGCCTAACTTAACCCTTTTGTGAAAATGTACTACCACTTGGGTTATTCATAAAATCTTGTTAAACACAGACAAGGTGTGCTAACTCTCCATGCCATAATAATCACCTAACATATTCTAAAAATATACTCCGAAGAGACAAAAGCCTGCCACGTTACAACAACAACAACAACATCATCAACAACTGATGTGTGTAAGTGATACCGCTCCACTAGCACATATTTGGTGAACAACGGTGGTGATACGAACATATATGGTTTAAAAAGGAGAGAAACAAAACAATTAATAGCAAGTGATAACCTAAGAAAAGACACAAAAGTAAAAAGAGAAGAAGTAAAGAAGTGAAGTGAAGGAGTGATAGAAGGAGGACAGTCGAGTCAGCACAGCAAGCTAGCCTCGCTGATCGTCCCGCGCTACCACACACTGGTTGCGTCATCCTACCACTCGTCATCACTACCACACTATACTACTACTCTACCACACGAGCAGTACTACCACTACTACTATATTTACACTACAGTATAACCTAGTGAGGTGAATACTTCAACTTCAACTACAGTGAGAGACTATATAAGCAGCTCAAATAAACTACAGCTACACAGTACTTCAATCAACATATCAACATTCTTCAGTTGACAGTGCTAACATCCAGGAAAGGAAGTTGGCTTGGTAACTGGTACGACGTCACACGACTACTGGAATACTATCCAACTAATTATCAAAGCCCACTCAACTATCCATGATCAGTAGCTTAGGTACATATATTTACAAATACATACACATCCTAACATCATTACATTAGGATATATAAATATATAAATGTATTACCAAATATCTCATTACAAATTCTATGTATTCATAATTTAGAGTACTATATGTGCATATCTTCACGTATATAACCAGAAGGAATGTTCTTTGTGAATCTTCACGCAGAGTGACAGGTAATGAATGGCAGAAAACTACGGTACCGCATTGTTTTCGCTTCGTAAGCTTAAATTAGTTTAGCAATATTTGAAAGTAATGAAAGCTTAGTTGATTCAACAGAAATCACTAATTTAAGTGTGAGTACAGTAGAAAGTGTAAGTTCTCCCTTGAGTAAAAATATTCTTGCACTAGATTTAGACATAAAAGAAGACAGAGTGACAACTAATACTCCTCCTCTTACTAGATCTACTTCATTAACTGATTTGCTTACTAGTTTTACCTCTAACATTTCACCTAGTAAAACCAGATCAGGACGTACTTACTCAACAGCTTTACATACTAACACATCATCACACACAATGGCAACTAACACTTCTGCTACTATTAATGTTCTTCCCCAAGCTCATACAGTGAAGGAATTCACTGGGGACGAGGTTAACTATAATATCCATACATTTCTAAGGGTTTGTGAAGATAATATGCTTCCTGCAGGGATTACAGATGACAAAGGGAATATAAGGTTCGTACGTGGTCATATTAAACCAGACTCAAATGCTAGCACATTACTGACTGCAACTGCTTTCACGGATCCAGATAACTTAAATAATTTTAAACAGTTTTGTGAAGACCTCATAGATGTTTTCGGTGGTGGGCAGTTTGGCGGTCCACTAGCATGGGTACACAGAATGGTTAGAAGGACAGTGAGTAATTGTGGAACAGCTAATTCAAGTATGGTTCTGGCGATGCTAAACAACTCTTAAAAGGGTCAGAGTGGTTGAACACACAAGGTAACATGAAAGCGGATAATGTATACCAGATCATTGAGTACATACAGTATGTGTTGCTTTTAACAGAGGAATCCAGGCTTGAAGCTGCTAAAATAGAATATAAACCAAATGACAGATTGGTCAAATATGCAGCTAAGGTTAGTCAAAAAGAACCTCTTAATGTACCTAGAGCCCTACCTGTAGCCGTGATCACTGACACAGACACTCACCACAGCACTTCACAGACACAACACACTACAAACTTCACACCTCAGAGTTCGAAGAAAAAGTCTTATTGTAAAATCTGCAGAAAATATGGACACAACCCAGATAAGTGTTACTTTAATAAGAATAATCGCTCAAAAGCCAAAAGTAAGGATAATAGCAATAAAGTAGCAAGTGAAAGTGACAACAAGCCCGGAAACAAGTATTGCATTATTCATAATAGTGTGACACATAACACAGATGAATGTAGAGTCACATTAAATGCAAGAGACCAAATAAATAATAGACGTGCAAATACAGACGTAAAAATAGACGTGCAAAAATAGACGTGCAAAAAAAAAAAAAAAAAAAAGCCAATTTAATCACGCCTAAACAAATAAATATACTTGTTGCTGCCTTGGGTGAAGTTGATGTACTATCACTTCCTTGTAACATTGGGAATACAATTGTCTAGTTAGCTGTTGATACAGGAGCTTGTGTATCATTGCTATCTGAAGTAACACTTAAACAGGTGTTAAAGGAAAACCCACAGGAACGATTGTCTATTCAACCATCAGACTTAAACTTAACTGCCTTATCTGGTAGTAAATTAATCATTAAAGAAATGGTCCAATTTCCTATTACACTTTCACCAAATGGTCAGAGACTAAAATGCACCTTCTACATCTGTGAAAACTTCAGTTGCCAACTGATGGATTAATAGGTTTAAAAGAAATGACAGATCATAACCTTGACATTGCAATATTCATCCAGTCAATAACATTTCAGGGTCAAGTGTACCCATGTCAACCGCTGAGTCAGCAGTGCACAGCTGTGGGCTCGGGTACAAGAGTCAGTGACTCACAGACTCGACTGGCAGTCGGTGTCAAAAGTACGGTAAATTTACCAAGTATAGGGTTTGCTATCATTAAGGTGAAAGTGAAAGGTGACAATTATGTGGGAAATCAAACCATATCCTTAAGTGAAACTTGTAAAATAAATAATGTCGATATGGAATCCATATTTTCTCTGGTACAAGAAGAAAACTTCATTGAAGCTCTAATTTTTAACAAGGTTGAACAGGCAGTGAAAATAAAACCAGGTACATACATAGGTGACTTTCTTGTGTTTCTTAACCCAATACAGATGGAAACAGAATCTCCTCCCTTAGCCAACATACACACTGTTGATGAATTGCAACTTAGGCAGACCATTAATGAATTATATGAGTATGTACAAGTATATGATTTTCCTTCATATCGCACACAACTTTTACACACATTAGCAAATCACAGGTCGGCTATTGCTTTACCTGGTGAGCGGCTGGGAAAAACAACACTAGTTAAACATCACATATCATTCCCTTTCAGCTCTGAACTCTATAAAAATGTCCTAAATTTGGTACTATAATGAAAAAATAGTAGAAAATAAAATATGTACTAGTTACCGCTGTTTTTGACCACACGTTTTCTATGGTTCCTAATGCTTTTACTCAGCAAAAGAAAATGTTTGTTTACACCATGTGGACACGTTGAAGTTACCGAGTAGACGTGGGACTGGTTGTGGAGTGCACCTTCATGAAAAAAATGGGTAAGTTGCCATTTTCTCAGGGTTTGTAGTGAAAATACTATGCTATGAGTGGTATAGGATTGAAGCTGAATATATAAGCATGTGATGTGAACCTTCATATTAGAAATAAGTGTGCTTACATGGACTGGTGAATCATGGAGAGAATGTGTTCCAAAAATGAGACATCAGGGGCATGATGCACCTTGAGATTTGTTTGTTATTTATGATTTTGCTGCTTACAAACAGTGTTTTTTCATGCTAAGTGCATATCAGATGCACTGTACTTAAATGTCTATTTTGTTATAAGTAAGATGTAATAATGACAGATTTAATATGAACTAAAAGGTTGACAGGTAAGGGTATTTAATTAAATCCCATCATGTCATTTAACAATAAATGTTGCCCTGTAGGAACATTTGATTATGTATTTATTTTATTTAGGTAAATTATTTTAAAACAAACAATAAAAGTGCTCCTATGCAAGGTATAATATTTTTTATAGATTGGACTTAAAAGTTGACAAGTTTGGGTATTTAATTAAATCCCATCATGTCATTTAACAATAACTGCTGTCCTGTAGAGGCAATTAATTATGCATCTTGGATTTAGGTACATTATTTTAAAACTAACCATCAGTACTGTATGCTCCTAAGCAAAGTAGGGTATTTTACAGGTTATTATTATACAGTACAGTATTTATTTTTCTGTATCACTAACATCTAACCCAACCTGTGCATAACAGTGTGTTGATTGATTTTAAAATTGCAGATGATCGACAAATCCTCGAGATATTGGCTCAGTCTGGGGATGAGAGTGAACTGTCTGAAGATGATGACTGGCCTAAACCTTCACTAAGCCCGGTACAAGATCTCTTCCCCGAGGCGGTGGTAACGGAAGATGACACGGAGGACACAGAGGATGATTCCCAAGTAGATGATATTGAATCTTCAATAGACACCAGCAACACATCCCTTTTGTCTCCCAGCACATCTCTTCAAGGCACATCTCAAGGCACATCCCATTCTCCTCAACCCACTACCAGCAGAGGATCAAGGAGATCAGCAACAACTAGACCTCATCTGTTTACTAGAAACAAAAATTTTAATAGAGAGTTTTCAGTAGCTGGTGCTAGTGCTGTAATGCAACCAACTGTTCTTTCCCCTGTAGAATACTTTTTAGCATATCTTTCTGATGATGTATGGGATGCACTAACTCTTGAAACACAGAAGAAATACATGTCCAGGACAGGAAGAAATTTAGCTTTAATTGTTATGGAAATGAAAAGATTTGTAGGAATTTCTTTTATGATGTCTGTCCTTCAATCTCCCAGGCTAAACAAGTACTGGCAAGAGAGGACAAAAATTAATTTAATTGTAGAGACTATGTCAAGGGCTAGATTTGAGCTGATCAGAAGCAATTTAAAGTTGGTTGATGATTGCAAAGTATCTCCAGCCCTGAAGAAGCAAGATAAGGTGTGGAAGGTTCGACCTTTGCTGAACTCTGTGATGAGTAGGTGTTTGGAGTTAGAGAGACCACCCACTGTCTGTGTTGACGAGATGATGATTCCATTTTTGGGGAAAAGTAGTCTGAAAATGTATGTACCTAGAAAACCCCATCCAAATGGTCTGAAAATGTTTGTGGTGGCTACTAAGGATGGTTTGGTGTTAGACTTTGAATTTTTTCAGGGAAAAGATCACCTAGTTGCTAGTGTAGAAAGAAGTGGGTTAAGTTTACCAGATGTGGACAACATGACAATAGGTGAAGCAGGGATACTGAGATTTGTAAAATCAGTGCCACAAGGTACTAATTTCTACTTTGATAGATTCTTTACAACACCCAGACTTTTAGAAATAATGACTTTTCTAGGTATGGGTGCAACTGGTACTCTAAAGAAAAACCTTGTCCCAAAGCAGTGCTCCCTTCACTCTGAGAAAAAACTCAAACAAATTGGTAGAGGAAGTGCAGATGGTCTGGTTAGAGATGACCAGGCTTATTCTGTAACAGTATGGTATGACAACAAATCAGTTTTGATTGCCTCCAATGAACATGGTGTAGAGCCAATGTCTGAATGTAAACGATGGTCCAAGAAAGAGAAGAAATCTGTACAAATACCTAGGCCATTTGTAATTGAAGAGTACAACAGAAACATGGGTGGTGTTGATATTGCAGACCAAGTACTATTCTACTATCGCAACAAATCACGTACAGTCAAGTTTACTGTAAGAATCATGCTTCATCTCCTTGATCTCTCCTGTACCAATGGATGGTTTGAATACAGGAAGGACTGCAAGTCAACCAACACTAAATTCATGGAAAGTATGATGTTCAAGTTGAATGTTGCAGAGTCTTTAATTTGTGGTGATGTTGGCTATCAAACTGCTGAGGGACCTGAAGGCTCCACAGATTCAGATGATTATAAGCCACGAAAGAGAATGCGCCCAATACCACCTTACCCACAGCGTGTACAACATGCACTACATATGCCAGAGTGTTTGCCAAAGTATTCTGAGAGGCACAGATGTAGGTATCCAGGCTGCAGTGAAAAAACGGGTTTCATGCAGTACCTGCAAAGTGTTCCTTTGTTTGTGTGCTGATAGGAATTGTTTCAGTTTATTTCATTTTCCCTGAGTACAATGTACTAAAAATGAATAACTATTCTTTAGGTTATCTTTACTCTCATGTATTTCAGTTTATTTCATTTGCCCTGAGTAAAATGTATGTACTCAGAATGAATCACTATTCTTTATGTTAACTCTACTCTCGTGTATTATGCCCATCACATATGTGCCTTAATAACACAGTAACAAAATGACTGTAGGCTGATTGTGCTGTACTGGTGGTATAATTTGATATTGTATTATGTTAACCAAATATTAACAATTTGATTTATTTTACCAGAGGTAAAATTTGTTTTGTGCAAATGTTATTTACCATTATTAATATTTAGATTTATTATACCAAAGAATTAGAATTATTTGGGATGCATCTGGACCTCTGTGCTACCGGCGACGCAACACCCAGGAGGGACCGAAGGGGCGCCAAAACCTATTATACCAAAAGTAATTGCAATTTATGTTGTGCCAAAGATTATTTCCATTATGTATCAAAGATATTTCAGGTACATAATAAAATTTATACTTTTGTTACTGTGCAGTTTGAGTCCCCCCATACTGTTCATTCGTACAATTATAAAAACCAGAAGTATAATACGAACGTCCAAAATTTGGGACAATTTTAAAAATGCAATAACTCTTGCAATATGCAAAGACAAAAAAAGACATTTTTTCTACGTGGTCCATACAATGGTAGGAACTTATCATATAAATTTGAAGAACATCCAAAAGAAAAAAAAAATCAGAGCTGAAAGGGATATGTGAAAGCTTACAGATTACCTCATAGTCAAAGACAAGTAATGAATAATATGGTGGATGACATGTCTACAGAAGGAATCATTGAGCCTACAAACAGTCCTTATAACAGCCCATTATATTTAGTGACTAAGAAAACAGGTGATTTCTGCCCTGTTATTGATTTTAGGAAGATAAATGAGAAAACTGTCAAGGATAGGTATCTATTACCTGTACTTAAAGATATCCTCATGGAGATTGGGGAAAATAACGGAGTCTTTAGTAGTCTTGACCTAATTAGTGGTTATTGGCAAGTAGAATTAGATGACCAATCCAAACATATTACAGCTTTTAGCACCCCTAATGGTCATTGGCAATGTGTCAGAATGCCCTTTGGATTATCCAATGCACCCCTAACTTTCCAAAGGATGATAAATACTATCTTCAGTGACATGACCCAAGATGTTGTTGCTTACTTAGATGACTTAATTATTGTCAGCCCTGATGTAAATTCACACCTACAAAAACTAGAAAGAGTCTTACAACGACTGCAGGATGTTGGATTAAAGGTTAAACTGTCAAAATGTACATTCCTTAAAGCTGAAATAGAATTTTTCTGTCATAAAGTAAATAGTAAAGGAATTCACACTTTGGATTCCAAGATTAAAGCAGTAAGGGAATTCCCTCAACCTACAACAGTAAAGCAAATAAGGAGTTTCCTTGGATTATGTTCATACTATCGGTCATTCATAATGAATTTTGCTAAAATCGCCAGCCCACTAACAAGACTCCTAAAGATAAATATCGAATTTAATTGGTCACAGACAGAGCAAGATAGCTTTGATCAGTTAAAACTTAATTAAGCTCACAACTGCTCCAATTTTAAGTTATCCAAACTATAACCTCCCTTTTTCTCTCTGTACTGACGCGCAGTGCTTATGCAACATACCACTGAGGGTCGTTGCAAGGTTTGTGCATATGCCAGTCGTGTAGTGAATGATGCAGAGAAGAAATACAGTGTCACTAACTTAAGGCCTTAAAGACCTTCAGGAAAATAATACTGGGATATCCAATCACCATATATACAGATCATCAACCTGTTTGTGGTCTCTTTCATGGTAAAAAATTGACAGGACAATTAGTTACATGGTATCTAACTATCTCAGAATTTCAGCCTACTATTAAATATCTTCCTAGGCGTTTCAATAGAGTTGCAAATGTTTTATCTCACAATGTATCAGCTGCTGCTGTCATTCCCACTAGTAGTGAAGTAGACTTTAATGTGGAACTTGATAAAACTGAACAAAAGAAAGACAAGTTTTGGTCACGGGTCATTTATGCTTTGGTTTCAGGTGACGAGAGTAACCTACCAGAATTACCCATCCCACTAACACAGTTTGAGGTGGTAGATGTCATTTTGTTCAGGAAGCTTGATAAACAAACTAACATTTCTTCATAGATGTGGAGAAACACATCAATAATTGTGAATCATGCCATGCTCATAAAGGTAATACCATGGGCCCAGCCCCTATTTTAAATTATCCAATACCTGAACAACCATGGGATGTAGTTGGTATGAGTCATCAAGGCTCCAAATATTGTCTTGTATGTGTAGACCATTTCTCACGTTATGTGGTCATAACTCCTTTGCAGACAAAGACAGCAGAAGAGGTTGCACACAAGCTTGTAACAAACTAACTTTGCCCATACACTACACCTAAGGTGATACTAACAGACAATGGTAAAGAATTTTCTAATAGTTTGTTACGTAACATATGTGATCAATATCATATAACACAGACTTTTATAACAGCAAATCATCCAGCTAGCAATGGTCTTACGGAAGGAGCAAATCGTAAGATACTAGATGTCTTGCGACAGCTAATCCTATGCAAGGATCATGGGAAGACTGGATATCATTTACAGCAGCCTCTATCAAAGGTTCCATAAATTCATCCGTGGTTAAGTCCCCGCATTATATCATATATGGAACAGAAAAGCAACTTCCATATGACATAATTACTTGTAATTCTTCTCCAGCATATAATATGGATGATTACTCAATTAGAAAACTACAGGTGTGGGGGGGTTCTGATGGTATAACGGTTAGCACACTCGCCTGGCATGCGAGAGATCCCGGGTTTAATTCCTGGGTCAGTGGAATTGTTGGACAATTTTCCCAGCCCCCAATGTCCCTGTTCACCTATCAGTAAATAGGTACCTGGCTGTAAGAGCAAGGATAACATGCTACCTTGTAAGCTGGGGGAAGACGTGTTGATGGCTAGAGGAAGATGTGTTGATGTAAAAATTACCCAGCACACTTCTCAACTACCCAGCACACACTGGTGAGGGAAGATGTGTTGGTGCAAATCTCCCAGCACACTTCTCAACTACCCTGCACACACTGGAAAGGGAAGATGTGTTAATGTAAACTACCCAGCACACATCTCAACTACTCAGCAACACACTGGTGAGGGCTGGTTCTATCCAGAAATGAGGAATCTGGCATCCTCTACCACACCCTGGCCTGTTCTATCTGTCTCCTTACTATCTCTCATTCCTTCTGGGTAGCCGACAAGATCGCCCGATTGGGTGGCATAACAAGGAAGACTACAGACGGTGGGAATGCTGGCCCAGGGATACATGCCCGTGAGCCAGCAGTCCCCTCGTCTGCTGCCTTCGAAGAAACAGATCTCACTATCACCCTGACTCCCATTTGGGGGTCCGAGCATCTGCACGGCTTCGGTCAACCAGACTCGGGACTGCTCGGCCATACAGTCTGGGGAACAACAACAACAACAACTACAGGTGTTTAATAGCATCCATAAGGAAGTCCGGAAACATTTACATGGTAGTAGGCATGAGATGTTGATTAAACAACTTGCTCAAGCTGTAAAAATAGATGTTGCTGTTGGGGAAAATACCATGGTAAAAGCCCCAGATAGAGTGTCAAAACTCACTCCAAAGTTTGTAGGTCCATATGAAATAATAGATATAGCCCATGGAAATAAAATAAAGGTCAAAGATATAAATACAGGGAAAGTAGAAATAGTGCAATAGATAGGTGTAAAAAGATTAATTTAAATGACACACCTAGCATACAAACAGAACAACCACAAGAAATAATTCACTCCACTCCCACATCCAGTACAACAAATATATACAGACAAAACTAAATAATGACATTTATTTCAGATGGGGAACAAGACTTTATTACTGTTTTTGCTGGGCACAGCGCTTGTTACACTGGCTCAACAAAACACAGTTCCGGCTGAAGCACTAAAGCCAGGTGCCTTGGTGGAACATAGAGGAACGGTCTTGATAGTGGAAAATTTGGTTATGGTACAACTGGAAGTTCACGGATTACTAGATATGCCAGAAATAATTTACAACCTTGGACAGCATGTATCAGAATTACACCGACACATAGAAACTGTCACCACACAAGTAAATAATTTTTATAACAACGAGGAAATGAACACTAGATCTGACGTTACTACTAACCCACTTCTAAAATACTTCTACAATAATACAAGTTGAATAAATATAGAAAATTTGCAATTGGTTGTTTAAATGCACCAGTAGATTTGTTATCTATATAAATACATATATATCGGGAAGAACCCTTAACATAAAAAAAATTATTATGTGCATGGTGGATGGGGCCTAAAACGGGGAGTTAACCCTGAGTACTTTCTTCGCTGCAGCCAACCAACGAAGATCATAAATTAACCGGGCAAGGTAAGTTGTAATTGTCATATTATAAATTACATTATCTATCATTCTCACATCACCGTCACATATTTGGCGCCCAAACGTGGGGCCTGATTCGTTGTATTAACTCCAGTCACACACGCGCACACTTTCACGAGTAGATAGTCATAACTGTCCAGAAATTAAGGCAACCGAAACGATAGAAAACAAATTAAAAATGTCTACCGTACAAGAATTATTGGGAGAGGCTCAACAATTGAGAATTGAAGGTAAGGCCGAACTTCAAGTGTACGTGAAAGGCCGCCAAGAGGAAGAAAGACTTGAACGGGCGGCCATAAGAGAAAATGAAAGGGAACAGAGAGAGCAAGAAAAATTGAAATGGGAACATGAAAAGGAAGTATTGGAACTGCAAGTACGTGCGAGTGAAAGTCAAAGTTCGAGTGGAAGTGAGGTTGTATGATCAACCACCGTGACCCCAAGGTTACAACTGTCAAAATACGTAGAGGGAGACGATATCGAGCCGTTTATTGAGCGATTCGAAATGGTTGCAGACACGTATAGATTAGATAATGATATAAAGAAGCTCGAGTTCATTAATTTATTCGATGGAAAAGCCCTCAGCATTCTCCACCGACTCGACAGTACCGCCAGAGACTATGAGAACATGAAAAAGGCTTTGTTACAGGCGTACGGGTTGACGGTCGATGACGCTAGGAAGCAGTTTTGGCGTGCATCCTTACAGGATAAGGAGACTGTTGCACAGTTTAGTGCATGTCTGACCAGTTACCTGGATCAGTGGTTGGAGAAGGCCGAAACACCTAAGACTTTGGAGGGGGTAAAAGACTTGTTGCTGCGTACACAGCTGGAGAAGTCTTGTCCTCCAGAATTGTCGGCTCAGCTTAAAACCAACAAGGTGAAAACGTTGCAAACGATGGTGGATATGTCCGACGCCCATTTCACCGCGTATGGTTACCACACGCGGATTCAGTATAATAAGAAAATTAATCAGTCTGATAAGCCTTCTCAGAACTCTGCTGTTTCATATAACCAGTCGAGTAAAAATCAGTCACAGCAGCAGAGTCAAATTGTTCGTCTGCAACCTAACCCTCATTTTAATCACACCCAGAAACAAGGTAATAATCACTATTCGCAGCAGTCCAATCAGTACCGTTACCAAGGAAAAAGTAACTGGAAAAATAGTAATAACCATAGTGGAAATAAGGGTTATTATCAGCGATCGGCAGCTGCAACACATGGTGAACCACAGTATTCACCTGTGGTGGTTCAACCTAGTGTAGAACCACGAGTGCCTCAGTCGGTTCACGAACCTCATCAATTGTGACTAAACGCGACAGGAGTCTCGAAAGGTAAGTCTGGTTTTCATATTTGTCCCGGGATGGTTAACGGGATATCTGTTGAAGTCTTTCGAGATAATGGGTCATCGGGGTGTTGTGTCGCTGATGGTTTAGTTGCTTCTAATGATTTTACAGGGGAGCAGGTAACTATCACTATGATTGATGGTACCAGGAGGCTCTATCCTCTTGCTAAAGTTGCAGTGGAGAGTCCATTCTATACAGGCCAGGTAATTGCAGCAGCCATGCAAAATCCTGTGTCAGATTTGGTAATAGGAAATATACCAGGGGTTAAGAATGCGTGTTCAGTGGAAATTTCCACACAGACTGGTGCAGCTGCTGTAACCAGGGGTATGGCGCATGCAAAGAAAACGGTTGTTCCACTTCAAGTGACAACTGCCGCCGACCTCGTCAATTGCGAGGATGTAATTGCAGAGCAAGCAAGTGACCCTTCATTGGCACTTGTTCGCAAGCAGGCACTTGAGGGTGTGAGTAGAGATCGACATGGTATTGTAACCAGTTACGTCAGGAAGAGAAACAGGTTTTACCGACGTACAGTAAACCCCGATGGGGAAGAGAGGGTTCAGTTTCTCGTACCAGAGAAATACCGACAGGCTGTGTTTACCCTGGGTCATCATGCTATATTAGGGGGTCATATGGGGATGAGGAAAACAATTGATAGGATTCAGTCTCATAAAAAAAATTATTATGTGCATGGTGGATGGGGCCTAAAACGGGGAGTTAACCCTGAGTACTTTCTTCGCTGCAGCCAACCAACGAAGATCATAAATTAACCGGGCAAGGTAAGTTGTAATTGTCATATTATAAATTACATTATCTATCATTCTCACATCACCGTCACAACCATGAGTGCTTTTACGGCTTTTATATTATCCTATTTCGTCCCGTACGCGTTCTCTTCTGAAATCTGGAGCGTGAAGCTGTTCTCTTGATCTCTTCACAAGTTCACACACACACAGTCAGACACTTGCGAGGACGAGTCCACACAATACAGCAGCTGCAATAGTGCTCCTACCAGCTATATTCTACTTGAAGGTGGCCTCCTCCCATATAAACAGTTATCTTCATATCCATTCTATAAGGTAATTTATTATTGTATATATGCATATTTTTCTTGAACTAAGTTATGTTAACTGCGAATAAGTGAAAGAAAATGAAAATGCTATTAAGGTATATTTAGCCGAAAATAGCCTATGCTATTTAACCCTTACACTGCCGCCGACAGCATATGCTGATCGCTACAGAGCACTCCCCAGTGCCACCGACAGCATATGCTGTTTTCACTTGTAATAATTGTTTAAAAGTGGGAATGGTAGGTTTAGGTACTTGGTAGTTACTGACAACTCACCATGGTTTGGCACCAAACACAGTTGTTGGAGTATAATATGAGACATTAGGTGGTAAACTTATGTTCATTGGAGCCTACTAGCCAGTATTCTGGGAGCTCGTTTTGGTTTATAACCGACCGGCGGCCGTGGTTTTTGTTATTTCGTCGTAATGCATCAATAAATTATATGATTGGAACTTTTTATATTAGTATTTACTATTTATTATTTATATGGTGTACAGTAGGCTATATTTATATGTTTGAAAAATTTGTGTTATTGAAGACAAATTTTCTAGACCTTACTTAGAATTCCTAGACTACAACTTGGGTAAGTTTAATAGTTACAACACACTTTTCCAGTCTGAGGCTCCAAATTTCTTCACATTAAAAACTGAAACGTGTAAACTCATTAGAAGTTTATGTTCAGACTTCATGGATGTAAGTTTTGTTAAGAAAGCAGACATTTCTCTTCTTACTCCTGCTCATCCCATGTTTTCTAGTACTTTCGTCCCAACTGAGAATATTTATCTAGGAGTGAGTGCATCAACATCAGTAAATAATATGAAAATAGCAGGAGCAGGCTACTAAAGAAGAACTTTCTCAGTTTCAAAAGTCATGTCAGTCTTTCCTGATAGAAGCTGTACTCCAAATCCAAAAAAGATATTCCTTGAATGACAAAATTCATGACATAGTAGCCTGCATCAACCCACACTCTGCTTCTACCCTTAACCCTCCCTCCCTAGCATTTTTATTTGATGAACTGCCCCAGTTACAAAAATTTGCTGACAAAAAGCTTGTGGATGAAGAGTGGAGACTACACTACTTGGATGAGGAACTATCTAAACAACTAAATTTCATGCAGTACTGGAAGATAGTATTAAATAGGAAAAATTATGCAGGCCTACAATGTTACCCTAATTTATCAGATGTTATTTCCACTCTCCTTTCACTACCTTTTTCAAATGCTGCTGTGGAACGTTTTTTCAGTCAATTAAACATAACAAAAACCTCATTAAGAAGCTCTCTAAAAAATTAAACAATATGTGGTCTCATGCATGGAATTTATTACATGAAATGCCTTGGTTTTGATGACAATATGCTAAAAGCAATGAATAATGTTTAATAAGAGTGATGCTACATGTTCTGAGGCTGCAAATATGTAAGTCTCCTGGAGGTGTTACAGTGTTAGCAGATAGAGTATACAACTGCATATTTCTAAATAAAATACCCTTTAATTTATGCGGCATTTGTTTTTTTCCTGTGTGTGTGGGGGGAATGTTTGGGGGGGGGGCAATATATAAACTTATGTATGATAGTACATGAATCAACAATTTTATGAAGAACTTTGACAATCTAGGGTAAAACACTCTAATCTAGGGTAATATCGACAAAAATCTAGGGTAGGATTTCATCAACTCATGGAAGCCCTGGTTGCCAGCTATTACACGGGCGGCGGCCCAGCCTTGCCACCGTGACCACACCGAGTGTGGTTGAACGCTTAGTGAACGAACCATGATGAGTCTTCTTGTTTAACGTGCTTCCTGTTTATAGAGAATGGAATTACAAGAGGTACGACTAATGTACATAAATGGTCGCTTTTTCTCAATTGAATAGCCAATATTTCCGACTCGGAATATAACTGATGTTCCAGTATTTACATTTTATTATGGTTTGGAAAATTTTGTTTTTCCTTCCCTAGTTGTCCCTCATTTTCTCCCGGGAAATACAGTAACGATTGATTTTATCCATACCTTGAATGTGTGTATTTTTTTATGCAAATGCAGTATTTAATTAAAATCACAACGAAAAGATCATGTAAAAAAAGAAAAATCTGTAACAACTCTTTAATTACAAATAATATCATAAACCTTGAGTTTCACAAATATACCATTAATATGTTTAGGAGTCATGGTAGTTGAATTGAGTGAAACACCAGGGTGGTAGCACGGATGTATTGTTCGTCCACATAGGTACACAAAAGGTTATACAAAACAGTGTTGGACAGAGTAGACAGAGTCCCAGAGTCACAGAGGCCTGAAAACATGACACAGTAATAATATATCAAACCAATACATAGCTACAAAGTAACTGCAGAAATGTTAAACATACAAGTGTTGATTAGGTGATTAAACACTAGGCGAGATTATATGAACACACAACAAGCGCCCACTATTTCATGATACACTCATCACCCCACACGATAGACTACCATAATACAAAGTTTACTTAACAACATTACATTGAATGATATTCACAATATTTATATAACAAGAAAAACAATATGTAAACTCACCCAGACACAATATTTATAGTACAAGAGGACACTGCTCCCACGTGTTAACTTGAAGATGTAGTGAGAGTAAGTGACATGAATTCCAGAAACCAACCCAGAAGTAAACTACCACACAAATGACTGAAGCAGTAAACCACCACACAAATGACTGAAGCAGTAAACCACCACACAAATGACTGAAGCAGTAAACCACCACACAAATGACTGAAGCTTGGTGTGTAAAACATATTACACATACACCATTTCACAACTAATATATGCATTAAAATATATACAAACATATAATTACAAAATATAAGAACCAAAAGAAATATATGCTTAATACTACATTTACATACATTATAATATATTATAGTGTCACTACATATGTATGACAAATGTAAGAAAAATAAAGTACAATTTAGATATGTATTTGAATAATTGCATTTAACAACATTATCAACAGGAGAAGTGAGTAATCAAATATATACTTAAATTATTGAATAAACAAAGAAACGAACATTAATGTAGTGTACATCGACCCAAATACATTGGCAGAGACCCGACGGGTGTGGGGTATGGGTATAGGTCTGGTAACAGTGGAGAAACCTGCCAAATGTTCAATAAACTGTACTTGTTTAATACCTTCTTAGCTGTTTGTCATTATCATTATATTTGATAATGATCAAAATTGTAAGAATAATAATATATAATAAAGGAATCAACAGCTACAGCACTGAAGGCTACGTTTGGCAGAAAGTTTTTCCACTGTTACCAGACCAGCACCCAAAACCAACACCAGTCGGCTCTCAGCAAATTTATGGAAAATAATAACAAAAATAATTATGACTTAAGAATAGCATTTATCATATCATCTGTTGGCTTGAAATTATAGCATGCCCCGTGGACTTTTACTGCCTCAGAAACGAGAGTCAGTGATTGCAGTGCAGGCATTTGGAGACGATTCCGGATATCTGTTTTAATTAAATTCATTTTAGAAAATATTCGTTCTGCAGCAGTATTAGAAGTTGGCAGTGCCAATACTTGCAATGCAAAGAGGGCAAAATTCTTAAACTGCTTTGTACCTTCATTGTCTTCTAACTCTCCCAATTTTATATAGAAATCATGGATATCAGAGGTGTCGTTCTTGAGATAGGCTAAGTTAGGTGTACTGTCCAAATTCCTCCATTCATTATCTAGGTCTTGTAAACTTCCTACGTACAGCCTGGGTACAAGCTTTACAAAATCTGTCAAGGAGGGCATCAACTCCCTACTTTTGCTGTCTAGTACCATATTTTTACCTAAGAATGATGCCATATACCACAAAGGTGAGTTAAGGTCAAACCTCTTTTGCATTTGTTGGTTCATAGTGATCATAAATTCTCGACAGCGGGATCGGACATGGTCAACCATACCTTGATTACGAATGTACACTTCTGTTTGGAGAAGGCCGTGGATAGCTGATCCTAAGTAGATCTGATTTAATGGCAAATGATTAGAACTTAACATTGGATCAAATGTCATCAGATCAGCTTTTTCCACAACATCTCTTCGACAGAAGTATCCTAGGAGGTTTCTAAAGAGCTGAATTATGGGGTCATTTAGTAAATGTACAGTTGGTGTATCTCTCTGAAATAGTAAGTTAATTTTTGAAAATGTTGGCAAAATGAAATTAAGAAAATTGTAGTACAGAAATACTGAAGGATCCTTGAGATCTTTTACAATAAATTCCACAGATCAGAGCCTTTCACCAAGTTCGTTTTCTATAAAAAACAATTTGAGTGCAGCCCACTGCTCAAGGATTCTCTCTACTGCTTTATGTAAAAGAAAGCCATCTGGTTTGACAAGCATGCAAAATTTTGTGGGGTTTTAATTCTAGGAATAATTGTTCCTGTTTAAACTGGTGTTGTCTTTTTGAGCTATGGGAAAAGTATGAATATATATTCCTGAGAAGATCTTCACAATGTTTAGGTAGAGTTTTTGCAGCTTCAGACGCACATAAATGTATACTATGGCAAATGCACCTGAAGATTGTTATACCTGGCAAGTCTGCTCTCAGTCGGCTGGCTAGAGAATTATTGTCCCCCATTAGGTTGGAAGCACCGTCAGCTGCAAATCCCACAACATTGCTCAGAGGAATGTCATATGCAGATAAAGTTTTCAGCAGTAAAGTATATAAATGTTCCCCAGTTGAGCCCACGCATTCCTTGTTGTCGTCATGATATACATCAATGAGTTCCAAGGTGCCAGTCTTCATCGTTGTCGTATCTGTATCATAATATTTAACAACCAACGTCAAACATTTAGTGGTGCTGACATCCGTGGACTCATCAATGATTACAGAAAACCTTTGAGCTTACTTACCATATCCAAAGTTACACATTTACCAATCGCTTTTGCTACCTGAGTGCATTTGGTTTTCTTCATGCACATTCCTTGTGCGATTGGCGAATCTGGAAACATGGTTTTGCATAGTTCTACCAAATGATCTGCAATGGTGAATGGTAAGTTATGCTCAGCTATAAAGCATATTAACAAGATCTTCGCTAATGCTATGGTGTCATTAAGACAACGGCGTCCATCAACTGGCTCAACCTCCTGTACATCCCTCACCCTATCCTCCTGCCTCTGCAGCATGTGTGCCTCATTGGTGATGTGTCTGTAATGAGATACATACTAATAGCCTACGTAAGGCGGTGGGATGGTTGATATAACTCGATGCTTGTCAAGAGAACAATATTAAAACAACAAAATAAAGGTTTGATAGTGTACTGTATACCTTATGTCTCTTAATAGTGGAAAGTTCGGCATTGAATTCTTTGTTGCATACTGTGCAGTAAGCTCTCTCTGCATTGCCGTCCACCCGTGACAACCAATGCCTGAACTCCTCATTCACCAACCATTCGTCTCTCAGTTTTCGCTTGGGAGGCATGCTAACCTTTAAATTTATATCAATATTAGTTCAAGGGCCTGAGATACGAATATTATGAATGCCGGTATACAAAGGAGGCCTACAGATAAAACACGAATGATAGACATGTTCGTTTTCTTTATAAATTTCTCTGAGAGAAAACTGATTTAATAGCTTTGAGGGGAACTCAATATCATTCAGTGCATTGAATAAAGAGGTGATAAATAACAAAACTATATGCCCCTCACACACCCGTGACTTACCTTGATGAAGGCCTTGAAACAACTAACTTCCCTCAAAGTTTATAAGTAAAAAGGAAACTCTCATAATGTTCCGAAGATGGAAATAAATCAATATGATACTCCGGTCGTGAAGGTGTTTGTCATGAGAATATATCATTGACATAAGGAAAGATTGATACATTGAGGCATAAAATGAAAAGATATAAAACAATGTAGAATGATCATTTTAAATACAGCAACTTTCTTGTTTACTATTTAAAAACGTTAAATTAAAGTGTGGTGGTTCCCAATGTAGTCGAATGTGGACGAACTCCAACTTGACCACGGTGGGTTGCCAGACGTCGTCAGAAAACCACGTTTACACAGAAAAAAACACAAAACGGCATCCCTGGACCGTCACCGTCACTACACGCTAGTATATTTCTGTTCTTTACTGGCAACTCTGAACACTGGGTTACCAAAGGTAATTAAATTTGTGTGTATACAAATCTTTTATATTTTAGAATAATTTGAGTGTAAACTCAAATATGTTATTGTAAAAATATTTGTAATTGTTTATTGTTTGATTTCACCTATACATTTCTTAGTTCAAGGTAACAGATTTTCGTTTATAAATGAAGGATATAGAAAGGGAAACTAAACTATAGGATACAACATTATATGTTTTTTTTTTAATTGAAACAAGAAATATAACTGTAAAATATATAATTAATAAACAAGTAAAACATTTAACATTTAACAAACATATACAATATTTTATTTATTGTAGGCTACATGGGCTATTTATAAGGATTCCATCATTGCACCAGATACTTTAAATTTATAACACTCTCCTTGTTCCCTGACTGCTTCAGATACATAACATAGTGATTTAAGAGAATGGATATTTAACTTATTTCTTATATCTGTTTCAATTAAATGTAGTTTAGAAAACAGTCTTTCTGCGTCTGTGTTTGTAACAGGCAGAGCTAAAATGTTTAAAGAAAACGTGGCCAGAGTTTTGAACAGATACTTATTATTTTTGGTCATATTCCCAAGTTTGGTATATAACAAAACAGCATCACATGAATTTGTAGCCAACGTGTTTGACTTGGATGGAGAATTTTGTGTGGTTTTATGTCCAATAAGGTTTGAAATTGTTTAAATTCATATTTGCGTTTGGCACTGTGAGCAAAATGGGTATAAATACTTCTTATCAATCAAATCTTCACAATGTCTGGGAAGAGTCTTAGCTGCTTCGGAAGCACACAAGTGGAGAGAATGACAAATGCATTTTAAAATTGTAATCCCTGGAAAGTTTTCCCTTAACCTACTGCATAAAGAGTTTGATTCTCCTACTAAATTCGATGCTCCGTCTGCAGCAAAACCAACCAAATTATTCAGGGGAATATCATGAAAATTTAAAGTTTCAATAATCATGTTATACAGTGACTGGCCAGAAGATCCAGTCGTTTGCATTTTGTCACCATAAATGTTAATTAAATCTAGCATCTTTGTAACAATTATTCCTTTGGCTGAATTATAAAATTTTGCTATCACCGTAAGACATTTGGTTGCACTGACATCAGTTGACTCGTCAATAATTATGGAAAATTTATGCTGCCTCAAATCTCTCACAAACTCTTCTGAGATAACTAAACCAACTTTCTTTGCAATTTCTGTACACTTTGTTCTTTTCATGTGTAATCCCTGGGCAATGGCAGAGTCGGGAAATATTGTTTTAAAAAGATCTGTCATATGGTCAGCAATGAGGAAAGGTATATTATGTTCGGCCATGAAACATATTAATAATATATATGCAACGTTTATTTTATACCGAATATCTTGACATCCCTGCTGATCTTCTTGACGAGACTTTTGACTAGAGCTGGCTGCATGAATTTGTGTTTTCTGTGGGACAGGAAATGATAATTTTTCTAGGTGTATCTTTAATTTTGCTTAAGGGGAGCCTCCACTGGCCCTCCAGTCAGAACCTTATCTCCAATCATTACCTCCCCAATCCTAATCCTCAATCCAGAGTCCCTGACCCAATCCACCCTCATCCTAACCCCATTCCTAATCCTACCCTGGATCCCTAAATCCTTCACACAACCCCCGCATATTATGCTGCCCATGAGCGGCCCTCTGCGGGACCTTGAACTTGAAGTTGAAATCAGGTCCGTATGTGCGCATTAAAAAAATCGGCAAAATTCAATAGTCTGCCATACACCAGCCACTTCTCCATACTCAGTATAACTTAGGAAAGATAAAGAAAATGGAGGTATTACAAATTTAGAGCACTAACAAAAGAATTTTTAATTTAAATTTTTTTTCAAGTGATATTTTCCAGTATAATAGCTATCAACACGAAGGGTTTTTACATCATGTCAATTAATCTTTTCACACGTGATATACGTATACAGTATATGAGCACATTCCGTTAGAGGGATTTCCATCAAAAATGATTATTTTATTTTTGGTGATTTTTTTTCCCCAAAATTTCAGGTGACAATTTATTTCAACAATTTCAGGCGAGGAATTTTCTCATTTACAGCAGTGACAAAGGACTTTTCGTTCCATAGAAGTGTTGCTATATATCAGAGGATAGTCCACATAAAATCTTATGCTATTCTGAAACATAGATATTTTTTTGTTAATATTTTCCATTTTTTTTTTCAAACGTTTTAAGAAAAATATTATTTGTTGCTCGATTGCAATGAAAATTGGTCAGCATATGTAAAAACCAACGAGGATTTTGCTTCTAAAATTAACAGGAGCGCAAATGGGGGTGAGAGTGGAGGCTCCCCTTAAGGGATAGTATGCATTTTCTATATTAGAGTGCCTTGATTCCTCCAAAGTATGTTGGAAAATGGGGCCAATGAGTAAATATAATGGTGATCTGTTGCTTGCAATAGTTAGGAATAATCAGTTGCCCCAGATGTACCACCAAACACAGTGTACTATGTACCCCCTTAATTCTTTTTCATAATATGCCATGATTGGTTCTTTTAACCTATGATTAAATGAAAAGGTTGCCTTACCTTGTGACGCTTTATTGCTGTAAGATCCCCAGAAAACGTCTTTTGGCATTTGTTACAGTAGGCTTTGGTTGGATCTCCATCTACTTTTTCTAGCCATGGTCTAAAATCGTCCATGTGTAACCATTCATCCCTTAGTTTCCGTTTACCAGCCATTTCAATCTGAAAATATCAAATATCAAATATGTCAATTTACAAAAGTTATAGGAAGGTATCCCATTTTCTGTTAAGTGCCGTATAATCTGTTAAATGTTTGCAATGGATAACTTCTCTATTTTCCTTACACTCGTAAAAAGTTAAAATTTTCAATCCAAAGGTAATGTTTACGTATTAACACTTACCGGAGTTTGAGGGAAAGATGTCGGCGAGATATCTATAGTTCGTATTGTAGCTCTGGAACACCTTGGATGATGTCTTCAATGTGAATGCACCCAGAGAACTGACATCTGCTTCAAATCTGTTTCCAGTATCTGTCTTGATTTGACATAAATTGGTTCATAATTAATATGTTATTAAAGAATTTGTAAGTACAATGCAATTCCATACCCTAAAGAATTTGAAAAATAGTTAAACAAATATTTTTATGCTGCTTTGCCATAAAAATGCTTAATTTAATTTTGTAGAAAAAAATTCTACACACAGAAGAACCCGAAAAGTCCATTCTAATTAGTGCTAAATATAATTTTAAGGACTTATTTGACGATAAAAAACATCATCTGTTATCACTATTTATTTCCATTCATGTAAGGTCAGTTTTTACAAATTATATGTTTAGTTTTTAATGTGGTTTCTGTGCCGAGTGTGGATGTGGAAAAAAATTCTACAATCAGTTGCCAGATGTCGCTATTTTTCTACGTTTCTCAGCAAAATTCTACAAAACGGCAACCCTGCAATGATGATGATAGTATGGCTGTGTAAGCAGGAAGACCTCAGACAGCTGACTCAAACCCCCAACCCCCTGCTCACAGGGGTGGTAACCTCTGGCATCAGTGAAAGATTTTTTACAGTGTCCCAAGCAAGGACCGAATGCTGGACCACAGAGACTGCAGCCGTGCACTCTACCACTGTGCTAGCCATAATAATAATAAACGGTTTATTTGATGTATGCAGCCAAATGCTGAAAATATACACGTGTGTGTGTGTGTGTGTGTGTATGCGTGAGGCTACATAGAGAAACATGGTGTGTGTGTGTGTGTTGTACACTCGCGCACCACAGTCTCTAGCCCACCTGAGTTTGGGCCGGAGATATGGCTCAGATCCTTTCTGGACGACAGCCCACTCAAACGATTAAGATGCCACACAAGCACGAATATACGTTTCGAACCGATACAAGCTTGACTCCCTGTTTGACATGTATAATTAATTGTTTTTTAAGGCTACGCAATCATTTTTGGCTGTGTGAATGACATTTATGTATATAATTATTGCAATATACTATCCCCATAATTTATAATGAACTAGCACACGAAAGAATATTACCAGAGGATTCATGAAATTACTAACTAAACAACACACTTCAAATCAGCAAGTGAACTCAGAGGTTTATTCGGCGCACACGAGCGTTTGTCTATATTGAGAGAGAGAGACAGAGAGAGAGAGAGAGAGAGAGAGAGAGAGAGAATATCATCAGACAATATCTGTTCACCTATGTGGCCGTCTAAGCACAGTGGCTAAAAATAATGATGGTTCCACCGCAACATAGTGACCAATAATGTAAGGATGACCAAACACATTTTAAAACATATACAATATAGAGCTATAACAAACAACAATTTCCTACACATTTATCAATAACATTGTATACGTTTTCAATATTATCTTACAATAATTCCATCTTTTCATGAGGAGAGGAGACACACTGCTGGTGTTTCGGGGTCACACACGCAATATTCTTCATGTTCATTTTCATGTTAATCTCACCTTACTTTTGTTAATGTTAATCAGCCAAATCATGGATACATAGGGGACTCTAATTACTGCATATTGATATAAAAGTTAAATTTCACTGCATGCCATTGTCATACAAATACGGTGTTATCTCGTTATCAAACGCTCGGCCTATACAACAATGTCGATTGTATTTAATGTGAAGTAATAAATAACATCTGAAAAGCAACGCCATTTTAATCAGATCACACACGGCAGAATGACTGAAAGAATGAACAATGAGTTTGAGGAAAACACTGAGCTTCAGGACGAGTCACTATCATCAAAATGAACTTAAAAAAAAAAAAAAAAAAATCGTTCTAGATAATTATACAAAATACATAAGATTAATCACGTTAAGGAAACAATTTCTGAGGAAGAATCTTGATGTTACAGTAGGCTACACACACACACACACACACTGAATACCTGTGTGTTCACTGGGTGGTATGGAAGTGCTTCGTTTTAATTGTAATTCTTGAAAGCTTATTAGTATATTCTTTTGTGTCCCTCTTTCATGCAAATATTTGAGGAATTAAAATGCAGTAAAGAAATATATTGATGTTTGCAGCCAAACTACTATTGTATAGTATAACCACAGAAAGAGTTGTATATAAGGTTAACATGACACAGTGAGTCAGACCCCTTTTCAATTTTTCGAAGCATTTCTGTTGGTGCGGGTCTGACCTTGTGATAGTTTCAGTGGGCTGTCGTCCAGAAAGGATCCGAACCATATCGCTGCCCCAAACTCAGGTGGGCTAGAGATTGTGGTGCGCGAGTGTACCTGTACATCGGTGTTGTAACACAGTCACACGTCTTAGTGAACACCAGGTGAGGTAGAAGCTGTGACATGAACAATATTGCCTTGACTCACCTATACACACACTCAGTCATCTAGGAATACACATACACACACACACACACACTCAGTCATCTAGGAACACACACACACACTCAGTCATCTAGGAACACACACACGTACACACACACACACTCAGTCATCTAGGAACACACACACACACACTCAGTCATCTAGGAAAACACACACACACACTCAGTCATCTAAAAACATACACACACACACTCAGTCATCTAGGAACACACACACTCAGTCATCTAGGAACACACACACACTCAGTCATCTAAGAACACACACACTCAGTCATCTAGGAACACACACACAGAATACAGATTGAAATATCTTGAATGCTGCATTGATAATGCCATATCGGCTATCACGCTAATGCTGTGTTTGAAAACCTCCAACCGTGTACAAAAACATTTTCCGAGTGCAATGCAGATCCAAGATCTTAGGTATGATGACAATTAAATATTTCAGTTTAATACTGCAAACAAAGGCAATGTAATGTTGTATACTATTTATTTTATTTATTTATTTTATTGTAAATCACACGTGATTGTTTTTATTTTTCTGATGAACAGTAAAGAAATCCCAGTTATTATCATGTTTAATTATCGGTGAATGTTTATTTAATTGTTTATGTAATCGTACACAGGAAATCTCCTTTACATTACAAATCACACATACAGATATTAGTCTACGATCAATTAATTGAATTATTTGTTTTATTTTAATTTAGAGTTTACTTATTATTAATAAAACTTCAGTTCTTTTAAATTAAACTTCAGATGTTTTAAATTAAACTTCAGATGTTTTAAATTAAACTTCAGGTAGTTTAAATTAAACTTCAGGTAGTTTAAATTAAACTTCAGGTAGTTTAAATTAAACTTCAGGTAGTTTAAATTAAACTTCAGGCAGTTTAAATTAAACTTCAGGTAGTTTAAATTAAACTTCAGGTAGTTTAAATTAAACTTCAAATGTTTTAATTTGAACTTCAGTTATTTTAATTTGAGGGTGAAAAGGTGTAGTGATCATTTAAGTGAATGATGCAAACGATGTTTGCCAGAAAGCAGTGTTGCAGCTCGCATTCAAGTACGGAGATCGAAGTGTAGTGGTATTATAAAAAATGTCTTGTATCCTCACTTCATGTCAGAATTAAGAAAAGGCATTGGAAATAATGAGTATAGTCTATTGTTGGATGAATCAACTGATGTTAGTGATATTAAGCATTTGGGTATTGCCATAATATACAATGATGAAGAAAAGGAGAGGATTATTTCTTCACATCTAAACCTTTTTGAATTAGAATAATCGAATGCAGTGGGCATTGTCACTGCACTGAAAAGAACTGAATGAATTTGCATTGGACCTAAAAAAGTTGAGAGGAATTGGTACAGATAATGCGAGTGTCATGGTTGGAGTGAACAATGGTGTAAATGAGAAGCTGAAAAAAGAGGTTCTGAATCTAATTTTAATCCGTTGCGTGTGTCACTTGCTGCAGCTGTCTGTATCTGCTGCAACAGCAGAGACCTTGCCAAGGAACTTGGATTTCGTAATAACTGAAACCTACAATTGGTTTTCGAGATCTTCGTCTAGGCACTCAACATACAAGATTATATACAACCTTCCAAATGATAACCATGATCCTTTAAAAATTATCAAAGCATGTCAAACTCGATGGCTCTCCATAAGTACAGCCGTCGAGAGGATTTGTGATCAGTGATTGGAACTGAAAACACACTTTGATGTTGCACGACACAGTGAAAAGTGCTACACAACTGAAATGCTTTACAAAATGTATAATGATCCACAAAACCTTGCTTATATAAAGTTTTGGGTCCCAGTATTAAAAGATATCAGACGAGTGAACAAGTCTTTTGAGGGAAATGATGTAGATCCTACCAAATTACTTGATGACTTAGTGATTTTTATGAAGTCTGTAGTGAAAAAATAACCTTGCCAACATTCAAGTTTGACCTTTTGGAGAGCGTTATTGAAAATTATATGGACCCCAAACCTTACCTAGGTTATGAATTCGAGAGAGAAGTGGAAAATATGCGAAAGAAAGGTTTTCCTACTGATCAAGAAAACACAGTGAGAGACAGATGTATAAAGTTTATCGTTCATGTAGTGAAGGAGTTACGGCAGAAACTACCTAACAATGTTGAAGTTTTCCTGAAAATGGCGTTACTTTCAGTAGACAATGCACTCCGTGTTGTCAAGGAGTCATTAATACCATTAATGGAACTACTGTAACTATCGCCGGCAGAGATTACTACAATAAAATGTCAGTAGAATGATCTAACTCTCGTCAGGTGGACTCAAGTAAAGGACACAGTACTATTCTGGAATAAGGTAAATAATTACAGAGATTATTAGCATACTAATCCTTTTAATGAACTGGCTAAGTTTGCTTTATCAGTGATTATTATTCCCCATTCTAATGCTAAAGTTGAAAGAATCTTTAGCCAGTTAAACATAGTGAAGTGACAACTGCGTATCCGTATGGGTACAAAAATTACCAATGCTCTCCTCGGAATCAAAGCAAGACTGAAAATATCCGGAAATCTTAGTCCAGTGATTGAAATTAAATAACTGAAAAATATTGTGTGTTCACGTAAGGACATAGTAACTAATGTATGTTTTTTTGTGTCATTCTGCTTCTGGCTTTGGTGATAACAGCTGGGAGAAGCCGCCATTTAGCAACAAACCCTTGAGCAACTTGACACACATGTGGTGAATAATACTAAATAATTGCTGGCAATTCACAATTCGAATAATAGTATTAGGATATTGATGTTAGGATGTATTAGGATATTGATGTTTAGAATGTGAGTTTTTTTTAAATATTGTTGTTATTGTTTTTGGTATATGGATTTAAGAGTGTTCAGATCTCTGTCAACTAGCGAGACACGGAATTCTTCCTGTCCTCGTTGACAGAACGGGTAGTAGGAAATATTGACAAGGGAGGGGGAAAATATTATTGTATTATTATATAAATATCAATGTACTGGTGTGATAATATTTAAATAAACGGGTTTATAATTAGTTGAGTATTTCCGTCACCGATATTAGCAAATAGACTGTGTTCCTATATAGATATTAATTCTCAATTCACAACACTGATCGTACCCCCATTAAAATTGTAGTCTGGGTTGCTTACTCACGCGCCTAAATAAGCTAACGATATGCTACCCCTCCAGTGTGTGTTCACTTGGTTCCTCGGATCGACTTTGGTCTGGTGGTGGCAGCGTTTACCCAGTACTGGAGAGGAGCTGGACTTATCCTTTGTATGATTTATTTTTGGTATTCGCAAGGCAAGTCCTGTTCCTCATCGGTCTCTTGTTTTTTTTCCAGACCAGGTTGATACAGCTATAGGATAGAGTAGTAGCATACACTGGTGGCTTTTTGTTTTATTAATGGCAGTGGGTTTCTGTTTTCCTCCCAGAGTAAAGTAAAATAGTAATATTAAATTAAGGGCACAAAAATCGCGCTTTACACATATTCGAGCAATGTCGCCGAGGTCGTGCTATGTTATCGAGCAATGTTTTCCATTGTAGCAGCATGTTCCCACCATTCGTGGGAACGACATTCGTGACATTCGATAGACGTTCGCTAGCTGGCAGAGCGATGGAGCTCGAACCATCCTCTCAGGCGATCGACGGCTGCCATACTGGCGTTCGAAAGGTCGTTCGAACCCCAATTTCGCCCATTGTCGCTCGCACCATCGGCCGATGGTCGGATTTTCTGGAACTATTTGGTAACATTCAGCGTCGAGGGACCGACTCCCACATGCGGTTTTCCGTCCCTCGACGCTGATTGTCGCCAATTGTCGATGCTGAGAATTCCACGCTGTGTGGATGCCTCGTGCTCACTGACCTCAGGTCCCACGCTGCCGTCTTATATAACGCTCGAACCTAGCAGCTGGCTCACACACACCGTGCTGGGTGACACGCGAAGATTCTTGTACTGCGAAAAGGCGCTCCAAAAGTCGCTCCAACGAATTTGGGCGAACAAAAGGGAGCCTTAGAGCGATGTCGCTCTTCAAAAATCCAACGTCGATCGAAGCGTCTAGCAAATGCTTTGATTTCAGAGTCGTTCCGCGAACATTTAGAACATTCCAAAATGTTCGTGGAACCTCTTTCGTCCCGCGACGCCCTATATAATGCTGGAGCTGACGGAAATTTAAATTACATCTTGAATACAAAAGGTTTGAGTGTTGGAATATATTTAAGAATGGCCTAAAGTTGGCGCTACTACCGGTGTATTATGCAAACCGCAGGACCATGCAGATTCCAGGACGAGAGAGAAAAAGTGATTATAGCGACACCTGTCGGTGCGCAAGAAAAACAGGAGTGTTCAATATTATTAAATATGCATTTTTAATACATTTCAGCTAATTAATTTAATTATTTAATTAATTTTATTATTATTGATTTTCAGTAAAAAAACGGCTCTTTTATCAAATTAATTACTATAAATGACTAATATAAATAAAAGATAAACATTTTAAAGTTAAATAGCATTATGTTTTGTAATTAAAAATAAATTTTAATTAATTAATTTAATTGTTTTTAATATTTTATTCTTTAAAAACGGCTTTTCTTACCAAATTAATTTATGTTTATTTTTTATTTATATTAGTCATTTATAGTAATTAATTTGATAAAAGAGCCGTTTTTTTCCTGAAAATCAATAATAATTAAATTAATTAAATAATTAAATTAATTAGCTGAAATGTATTAAAAATGCATATTTAATAATATTGAACACTCCTGTTTTACTTGCGCACCGACAGGTGTTGCTATAATCGCTTTTTCTCTCTCGTCCTGGAATCTGCATGGTCCTGCGTTTTGCATAATACACCGGCACATTTAAAACACCTAGTGGAATTGTGTTTTTCACATCCCTCTATTTCATTAGGATATTTTTGGATCAAATGTCCCTTAAGGTGAATATTTGCTTATAAAACCCCTTTTTTTTTCAGGCAGCCACTATCAGAAACACTTAAATGGAGCCAACTGGAAGCAGTTATGTCTCCGGAGTCAGAAGATGTATTCTTCACGTTTCTGGGAAAAGGACTGTGAAGAAAGATTGTTGTGACATTTTGCCCATTGATAAAAAAAACTGGTGTGTTGTGCAGGCTGCAGCCCAAAACAGGCGTGAAAAACCTCAAGTTTGCAAAGTCAGTGTATTATGATGTAGTTGTCAGTTTGCCACAACGTCCTACTGAGACAGATGGCTATCACATGGCCTGCTATCAGAAATTCACAGCTGTGAGTTCCACAACTATTTTTTCTGAGGATAGGAAATCTGACACTAGCGATAGGAGTGTGCCGCATCTCCGCTCTTCTACAAGAGCAGATGACAATGCCAAATCTACTTCATCTGCAATAATCCCCGCTACTTGCTTATTCTGTAATTTGCACAGGAAAAACTGGATTTGCTGAACATGGATGCACTCATTCTGGGCTCAGAGAGATCCTCAACAATGGTTGCTTCACTGTGAGGAGAACAGAACATGACTTCAGCAGAATTCCTATTGAATTGGCATTAGAGCAGACAATCAATGCTGATGCTGCATCTCGCCTGAGAGGAATCACCTCATTCACCAATGATTACTCTGCAAGACTGCGATGAATTATCACAAAAGCTACAAGAGCATCCTTTATCACTCAACTTCAAGAAATGACCGGGCTTATCACAAAATATGTCACACTAGAACTGCGTCCAAGACGAATTCAACAAGACAATGAAGACCTACAGAAGATCATCAACCACATTTGCAACACAAACGATCCATTTGATAAAAACCATGCTCCAGAGACACTATCCAACATCACCACTGGAAAGGGTGCCAGTGAAGAAATTCAACAAAGTCTCCTTGGAGTACCAACAAAAGGGAAAGCCAGGCACAAGGAATTCATAGAATCGTGTGAAAAAGACTCCCTGAACTTCGAAAGACCTATCAAGAAGGAAAAGCTGAAAACATTTGATGAATCTGCAACCAATCGTCGAGCCAGGAACAATGTAGTTGCAGTCTCAAAGGGGCACGTGATCTGATGGGTCGTCTCCTTGTTCTTGCTACCAATAGGAAACTTGACATGGACATGCGGCATGTCCTCCGTTACCCACTAACCCCAGTACCTCTGACCATGGCTAGCCCAGATAAAGTGATGGCAAAGACTAACAAGAGTGCTTTGTTTGAAATTTTGGAAAACAGTGTGAAAGACCATGACAGGCCAGTGGAAGTAAGTGCTCATATCATAGATGGGCAGTTTCTACTTCACAGCTTGCCAACAAGTTTGCCCCCAACTTACGGAGGACTAGCCAGGAGTATTCTTATCCAGATTCTTAGAAGTTCAGCCAAATCCATTCACATTGTCTTTGATGACTATCCACAACCATCAATAAAGGACACTGAACGGGACAGAAGGGGAGCTGACAACAGAACATTTGTCATCACTGGGCCAGAGCAGCGACGAGTGCCATGAGATATGAATGATGCCCTAAACTCCAGGTCATTCAAAAAACAACTTCCTCAGTTTCTTGCCAGTGAATGGCAGGACCTCTCCTATACAGAAATGATAAAGCACAAGGAAGTCATCCTAGATGTTCCAGGGTATTGCTACCGATTCAAGGTAGAAGAGGGTGTGATCCAACGCAGCACAGTAGAAAGCTTAAGCAATGACCACGAAGAGGCTGACACAAAGATCTGCCTTCATGCAATATGAAGACTTCCAATAGCGACATTGTGGTCAGGGCATCCGATACAGATGTTGCAGTGATATTATTGTACCATTGCAATAAGTTTCAGTCACGACTCTGGATGGATATTGGAACTGCTGCAAAGAACAACCGGCTGTTTGACTGCAATTGTTCAGGAGCTTGGACCAGATCTTTGTGAAGCATTACCAGCCTCTCATTCCTTCACTGGATCGGGCTACACCTTGTCTTTCATATGAAAGGGTAAAGTTAGGCCATTCAAAATACTTGAAAAACGACCAGACTACCAGAATGCTTTCACAGTTATGGCACGAGATACACAAGTTTCTGATACCACGAAAACAACCCTCTTGAACTTTACAGCCAATGTTTATGGAACTAAGCTAAACGCCAGCCTTAACAACTGTAGATATCAGAAGTTCATGCAGGCTTATGGACCTAAGAGATATGGAAAAAATCTGTTTTCCAGTTTGAGGGGTATTGATGCTAGTGGACTCCCACCATGTGAAGATGAGGTCAGTACCCACATAAAGCGAGCAGCATTTGTTGCCAACTTGTGGGCCAGTGCAGATCAGAGTCACATAGAGCAGCATCCGACAGAAGAAAATGGCTGGCAGTTAGTTGATGGCCAGTACAAACCTGTATGGGTTGATGGAGAGCAACTCCCAGAAACTCTCATCCCAGAGGAAGAGGAACTACATGAAATAGAGAAAGAGGCAGAATATGACATGGAGATTGCATCATCTGATGAAGAGGACAGTTCGGGCGATGATGATGAAGAGGACAGATTAGGTGATTATGAATAAAACCAGAGTTATCAAACAAACAAGAAGCACACAACGCTAGAAATTTTTTCTCTGATTCACTCATAAGCAAATGAATGTAATTTAGGATTTTTTACATATCCAGTATACAGTGACTTCATATTTTCATAAATACTTTTTTAAGCAATCAGAAAGTTGATGGTTATTAAACTGACGGAAACAAAGTTGTTTATGTGGCCCCCTATCCCATTCTTAAAATAGTTTTGCACCAAATTTGTCTTTTAGGAATTAACCATTCTTGATCAGTGAGTTGTAAAGCACAATTCCACTAGGTTTCATTCATGTACTTGAAATGTGCTGGTAGTAGCACCAACTTTAGGCCATTCTTTAATGGGTTTTGCACCAAATTTGTCGCTTAAGAACTACGAATTCTCAATCAGTGAGGTGTGAAGAACGTTATCATTAAGTTTGATTGATGTACTCAACATGTGATTTAAATTGCACAATAGCGCCATCTTTAGGTCGTTCTTAAGTGGACTTAGCACCAAATTCACAACTTAAGAACGCCATATCCCTAATCAGACTGTAAAACCAAAACTTTTGGCACCAGTCTGGTTGATGTACTCCAAAATGTAATTTAAACTGATTTTGGGGGGCAGTTCAAGGAGCTCCCCCTACCAAACTCACCAACTGGACAACTTAAAAATCACCGATTTTGAGCATGTTTTGGGTCTATATTTTGAAAACATTCTAACTAGGAGTAGGCATGTACAGATCGCTTCTAGGACCCAAAAATACCGAATTTTCGGGTGTTTTGAGCCTTAATTTGAGATATAAACGGTTACAGAGATGCATGCACATATCGACTTTGGACACTTAAAATATCAATTTTTAGCATGTTTTGAGCCTATATTTTGAAAACATTCTAGCACTGAGTAGGCATGTACAGATCGCTTCTAGGACCCAAAAATATCGAGTTTTCGGGTGTTTTGAGGTTGAATTTGAGATATAAACGAGTGCAGAAGATTCATACACATATTGACTTTGGGCACCTAAAATATCGGTTTTCAGCATGTTTTGGGCCTGTATCTGAGTAGGCATGTACATTTCGTTTCTGGGACCCCAAAATATCGAATTTTCGGGTGTTTCGGGCCTGAATTTGATATTTCGACTTTGGGAACCTAAAATATCGATTTTCAGAATGTTTTGGGCCTGTATTTTGAAAATACTCTAACACGGAGTAGGCAAGTACAGATCGCTTCTGGGACCCCAAAATATCGAATTTTTGGGTGTTTGGAGCCTGAATTTGAGATATAAACGAGTACAGAAGATTCATCCACATATCGACTTTTGGGCACCTAAAAGATCGATTTTCAGTATGTTTTGGGCCTGTATATTGAAAATACTCTAACACGGAGTAGGCATGTACAGATCGCTTCTGGGACCCTAAAATATCGAATTTTCGGGTGTTTTGGGCCTGAATTTGATTTATCGACTTTGGGCACCTAAAATATCGATTTTTAGCATGTTTTGGGCCTATATTTTAAAAATATTCTAGCACTGAGTAGGCATGTACAGATCGCTTCTGGGACCCCAAAATATCGAATTTTCGGGTGTTTTGAGCCTGAATTTGAGATATAAACGGGTACAGAAGATGTATGCACATATCGACTTTTAGGCACCCAAAATATCGATTTTTATCATGTTTTGGTTCTGTATCTTAAAAACATTATAACTAGGAGTAGGCATGTACAGGTCGCTTCTAGGACCCAAAAATACCGAATTTTCGGGTGTTTTGAGCCTGAATTTGAGATATAAACGGGTACAGAAGATGCATGCACATATCGACTTTGGACACTTAAAATATCGATTTTATGCATGTTTTGAGCTTATATTTTGAAAACATTCTAGCACTGTGTAGGCATGTACAGATCGCTAATGGAACCCAAAAATATCGAATTTTCGGGTGTTTTGAGGTTGAATTTGAGATATAAACGAGTGCAGAAGATGCATACACATATTAACTTTGGGCACCTAAAATATCGATTTTCATCATGTTTTTGGCCTGTATATTGAAAATACTCTAACACAGAGTAGGCATGTACAGATCGCTTTTAGGACCCAAAAATACCGAATTTTTGGGTGTTTTGAGCCTGAATTTGAGATATAAACGGGTACAGAGATGCATACACATATTAACTATAGGCACCTAAAATATCGATTTTCAGCATGTTTTTGGCCTGTATCTGAGTAGGCATGTTCAGATCGCTTCTGGGACCCCAAAATATCGAATTTTCGGGTGTTTGGAGCCTGAATTTGAGATATAAACGGGTACAGAAGATGCATGCACATATCGACTTTTGGGCACCTAAAATATCGATTTTGAGCATGTTTTTGGTCTGTATCTTGAAAACATTCTAACTAGGAGTAGGCATGTACAGATCGCTTCTGGTACCCAAAAATATCGAATTTTAGGGTTTTTTGGGCCTGAATTTGAGATATCGACTTTGGGCACCTAAAATATAGATTTTCAGCATGTTTTGGGCTTGTAGCTGAGAAGGCCTGTACAGATCGCTTCTGGGACCCCAAAATATCGAATTTTCGGGTGTTTGGAGCCTGAATTTGAGATATAAACGGGTACAGAAGATGCATGCACATATCGACTTTTGGGGACATAAAAGATCGATTTTCAGTATGTTATGGGCCTGTATTTTGAAAATACTCTAACACGGAGTAGGCATGTACAGTTCGCTTCTGGGACCCCAAAATATCAAATTTTCAGGTGTTTTGGGCATGAATTTGAGATATCGACTTTGGGCACCTAAAATATCAATTTTTAGCATGTTTTGGGCCTATATTTTAAAAATATTCTAGCACTGAGTAGGCATGTTCAGATCGCTTCTGGGACCCCAAAATATCGAATTTTCGGGTGTTTGGAGCCTGAATTTGAGATATAAACGTGTACAGAAGATGTATGCACATATCGACTTTTGGGCACCTAAAATATCGATTTTGAGCATGTTTTGGGTCTATATTTTGAAAACATTCTAACTAGGAGTAGGCATGTACAGGTCGCTTCTAGGACCCAAAAATACCGAATTTTCGGGTGTTTTGAGCCTGAATTTGAGATATAAACGGGTACAGAAGATGCATGCACATATCGACTTTGGACACTTAAAATATCGATTTTATGCATGTTTTGAGCTTATATTTTGAAAACATTCTAGCACTGTGTAGGCATGTACAGATCGCTAATGGAATCCAAAAATATCGAATTTTCGGGTGTTTTGAGGTTGAATTTGAGATATAAACGAGTGCAGAAGATGCATACACATATTAACTTTGGGCACCTAAAATATCGATTTTCATCATGTTTTTGGCCTGTATATTGAAAATACTCTAACACAGAGTAGGCATGTACAGATCGCTTTTAGGACCCAAAAATACCGAATTTTCGGGTGTTTTGAGCCTGAATTTGAGATATAAACGGGTACAGAGATGCATACACATATTAACTACAGGCACCTAAAATGTCGATTTTCAGCATGTTTTTGGCCTGTATCTGAGTAGGCATGTTCAGATCGCTTCTGGGACCCAAAGATATCGAATTTTCGGGTGTTTGGAGCCTGAATTTGAGATATAAACGGGTACAGAAGATGCATGCACATATCGACTTTTGGGCACCTAAAATATCGATTTTGAGCATGTTTTTGGTCTGTATCTTGAAAACATTCTAACTAGGAGTAGGCATGTACAGATCGCTTCTGGTACCCAAAAATATCGAATTTTAGGGTTTTTTGGGCCTGAATTTGAGATATCGACTTTGGGCACCTAAAATATAGATTTTCAGCATGTTTTGGGCCTGTAGCTGAGAAGGCCTGTACAGATCGCTTCTGGGACCCCAAAATATCGAATTTTCGGGTGTTTGGAGCCTGAATTTGAGATATAAACGGGTACAGAAGATGCATGCACATATCGACTTTTGGGGACATAAAAGATCGATTTTCAGTATGTTATGGGCCTGTATTTTGAAAATACTCTAACACGGAGTAGGCATGTACAGTTCGCTTCTGGGACCCCAAAATATCAAATTTTCAGGTGTTTTGGGCATGAATTTGAGATATCGACTTTGGGCACCTAAAATATCGATTTTTAGCATGTTTTGGGCCTATATTTTAAAAATATTCTAGCACTGAGTAGGCATGTTCAGATCGCTTCTGGGACCCCAAAATATCGGATTTTAGGGTGTTTGGAGCCTGAATTTGAGATAAAAACGTGTACAGAAGATGCATGCACATATTGACTTTTGGGCACCTAAAATATCGATTTTGAGCATGTTTTTTGTCTATATTTTGAAAACATTCTAACTAGGAGTAGGCATGTACAGATTGCTTCTAGGACCCAAAAATACCGAATTTTCGGGTGTTTTGAGCCTTAATTTGAGATATAAACGGTTACAGAGATGCATGCACATATCGACTTTGGACACTTAAAATATCAATTTTTAGCATGTTTTGAGCCTATATTTTGAAAACATTCTAGCACTGAGTAGGCATGTACAGATCGCTTCTAGGACCCAAAAATATCGAGTTTTCGGGTGTTTTGAGGTTGAATTTGAGATATAAACGAGTGCAGAAGATTCATACACATATTGACTTTGGGCACCTAAAATATCGGTTTTCATGTTTTGGGCCTGTATCTGAGTAGGCATGTACAGTTCGCTTCTGGGACCCCAAAATATCGAATTTTCGGGTGTTTCGGGCCTGAATTTGATATATCGACTTTGGGAACCTAAAATATCGATTTTCAGAATGTTTTGGGCCTGTATTTTGAAAATACTCTAACACGGAGTAGGCAAGTACAGATCGCTTCTGGGATCCCAAAATATCGAATTTTTGGGTGTTTGGAGCCTGAATTTGAGATATAAACGAGTACAGAAGATTCATCCACATATCGACTTTTGGGCACCTAAAAGATCGATTTTCAGTATGTTTTGGGCCTGTATATTGAAAATACTCTAATACGGAGTAGGCATGTACAGATCGCTTCTGGGACCCCAAAATATCGGGTTTTCGGGTGTTTTGGGCCTGAATTTGAGATATCGACTTTGGGCACCTAAAATATCGATTTTTAGCATGTTTTGGGCCTATATTTTTAAAAACATTCTAGCACTGAGTAGGCATGTACAGATCACTTCTGGGACCCCAAAATACCGAATTTTCGGGTGTTTTGAGCCTGAATTTGAGATATAAACGGGTACAGAAGATGTATGCACATATCGACTTTTGGGCACCTAAAAGATCGATTTTCAGTATGTTTTGGGCCTGTATTTTGAAAATACTCTAACACGGAGTAGGTATGTACAGATCGCTTCTTGGACCCCAAAATATCGAATTTTCGAGCGTTTGGAGCCTGAATTTCAGATATAAACGGGTACAGAAAATGCATGCACATATTGACTTTGGGCACCTAAAATATCGATTTTCAGCATGTTTTGGGCCTGTATTTTGAAAATACTCTAACACGGAGTAAGTATGTACAGATCGCTTCTGGGACCCCAAAATACCGAATTTTCGGGTGTTTTGAGCCTGAATTTGAGATATCAACGGGTACAGAAGATGCATGCACATATCGACTTTTGGGCACCTAAAAGATCGATTTTCGGTGTGTTTTGGGCCTGTAATTTGAAAATACTCTAACACGGAGTAGACATGTACAGATCGCTTCTGGGACCCCAAAATATCGAATTTTCAGGTGTTTTGGGCCTGAATTTGAGATATCGACTTTGGGCAACTAAAATATCGATTTTTAGCATGTTTTGGGCCAATATTTTGAAAATATTCTAGCACTAAGTAGGCATGTACAGATCACTTCTGGGACCCCAAAATATCGAATTTTCGGGAGTTTTGAGCCTGAATTTGAGATATAAACGGGTACAGAAGATGCATCCTCATATCGACTTTTGGGCACCTAAAAGATCGATTTTCAGTATGTTTTGGGGCTGTATATTGAAAATACTCTAATACGGAGTAAGCATGTACAGATCGCTTCTGGGACCCCAAAATATCGGGTTTTCGGGTGTTTTGGGCCTGAATTTGAGATATCGACTTTGGGCACCTAAAATATCGATTTTTAGCATGTTTTGGGCCTATATTTTAAAAACATTCTAGCACTGAGTAGGCATGTACAGATCGCTTCTGGGACCCCAAAATACCGAATTTTCGGGTGTTTTGAGCCTGAATTTGAGATATAAACGGGTACAGAAGATGCATGCACATATCGACTTTTGGGCACCTAAAAGATCGATTTTCAGTATGTTTTGGGCCTGTATTTTGAAAATACTCTAACACGGAATAGGCATGTACAGTTCGCTTCTGGGACCCCAAAATATCGAATTATCGGGTGTTTTGGGCCTGAATTTGAGATATCGACTTTGGGCACCTAAAATATCGATTTTTAGCATGTTTTGGGCCTATATTTCGAAAATATTCTAGCCCTAAGTAGGCATGTACAGCTCACTTCTGGGACCCCAAAATATCGAATTTTCTTGTGTTTTAAGCCTGAATTTGAGATAAAACGGGTACAGAAGATGCATGCACATATTGACTTTGGGAACCTAAAATATCGATTTCAGCATGTTTTGGGCCTGTATCTGAGTAGGCATGTACAGTTCGCTTCTGGGACCCCAAAATATCGAATTTTCGGGTGTTTCGGGCCTGAATTTGATATATCGACTTTGGGAACTTAAAATATCGATTTTCAGAATGTTTTGGGCCTGTATTTTAAAAATACTCTAACACGGAGTAGGCAAGTACAGATCGCTTCTGGGACCCCAAAATATCGAATTTCCGGGTGTTTGGAGCCTGAATTTGAGATTTAAACGGGTACAGAAGATGCATGCACATATCGACTTTTGAGCACCTAAAAAATCGATTTTCAGTATGTTATGGGCCTGTATTTTGAAAATACTCTAACACGGAGTAGGCATGTACATTTCGCTTCTGGGACCCAAAAATATCGAATTTTCGGGTGTTTTGGGCCTGAATTTGAGATATCGACTTTGGGCACCTAAAATATCGATTTTTAGCATGTTTTGGGCCTATTTTTGGAAAATATTCTAGCACTAAGTAGGCATGTACAGATCACTTCTGGGACTCCAAAATATCGAATTTTCGGGAGTTTTGAGCCTGAATTTGAGATATAAACGGGTACAAAAGATGCATCCTCATATCGACTTTTGGGCACCTAAAAGATCGATTTTCAGTATGTTTTGGGCCTGTATATTGAAAATACTCTAATACGGAGTAAGCATGTACAGATCGCTTCTGGAACCCCAAAATATCGGGTTTTCGGGTGTTTTGGGCCTGAATTTGAGATATCGACTTTGGGCACCTAAAATATCGATTTTTAGCATGTTTTGGGCCTATATTTTAAAAACATTCTAGCACTCAGTAGGCATGTACAGATCGCTTCTGGGACCCCAAAATACCGAATTTTCGGGTGTTTTGAGCCGGAATTTGAGATATAAACGGGTACAGAAGATGCATGCACATATCGACTTTTGGGCACCTAAAAGATCGATTTTCAGTATGTTTTGGGCCTGTATTTTGAAAATACTCTAACACGGAATAGGCATGTACAGTTCGCTTCTGGGACCCCAAAATATCGAATTTTCGGGTGTTTTGGGCCTGAATTTGAGATATCGACTTTGGGCACCTAAAATATCGATTTTTAGCATGTTTTGGGCCTATATTTCGAAAATATTCTAGCCCTAAGTAGGCATGTACTGCTCACTTCTGGGACCCCAAAATATCGAATTTTCTTGTGTTTTAAGCCTGAATTTGAGATAAAACGTGTACAGAAGATGCATGCACATCTCTACTTTGGTCACCTAAAATATCGATTTTCAGCATGTTTTGGGCCTGTATTTTTAAAATACTCTAACACGGAGTAGGCAAGTACAGATCGCTTCTGGGACCCAAAAATATCGTATATTCGGGTGTTTGGAGCCGGAATTTGAGATATAAACGGGTACAAAAGATGAATCCACATATCGACTTTTGAGCACCTAAAAGATCGATTTTCAGTATGTTTTGGGCCTGCATATTGAAAATACTCTAACACGAAGTATTCATGTACAGATCGCTTCTGGGACCCAAAAATATAGAATTTTCGGGTGTTTTGAGCCTGAATTTGAGATATAAACAGGTACTGATGATGCATGCACATATCGACTTTTGGGCTCTTAAAATATCGATTTTGAGCATGTTTTGGGTCTGTATCTTGAAAACATTCTAACTAGGAGTAGGAATGTACAGATCGCTTCTAAGACCCAAAAATACCGAATTTTCGGGTGTTTTGAGCCTGAATTTGAGATATAAACGGGTACAGAAGATGCATGCACATATCGACTTCGGACACTTAAAATATCGATTTTTAGCATGTTTTGAGCATATATTTTGAAAACATTCTAGCACTGAGTAGGCATATGCAGATCGCTTCTCGGACCCAAAAATATCGAATTTTCGGGTGTTTTGAGGTTGAATTTGAGATATAAACAAGTGCAGATGATGCATACACATATTAACTTTGGGCACCTAAAATATAGATTTTCAGCATGTTTTGGGCCTGTATCTGAGTAGGCATGTACAGATCGCTTCTGGGACCCCAAAATATCTAATTTTCGGGTGTTTGGAGCCTGAATTTGAGATATAAACGGGCACAGAAGATGCATGCACATATCGACTTTTGGGCACCTAAAAAATCGATTTTCAGTATGTTATGGGCCTGTATTTTGAAAATACTCTAACATGGAGTAGGCATGTACAGTTTGCTTCTGGGACCCCAAAATATCGGGTTTTCGTGCGTTTTGGGCCTGAATTTGAGATATCGACTTAGGGCACCTAAATTATCGATTTTTAGCATGTTTTGGGCCTATATTTTGAAAATATTCTAAAGCTAAGTAGGCATGTACAGATCACTTCTGGGACCCCAAAATATCGAATTTTCGGGAGTTTTGAGCCTGAATTTGAGATATAAACGGGTACAGAAGATGCATCCTCATATCGACTTTTGGGCACCTAAAAGATCGATTTTCAGTATGTTTTGGGGCTGTATATTGAAAATACTCTAATACGGAGTAAGCATGTACAGATCGCTTCTGGGACCCCAAAATATCGGGTTTTCGGGTGTTTTGGGCCTGAATTTGAGATATCGACTTTGGGCACCTAAAATATCGATTTTTAGCATGTTTTGGGCCTATATTTTAAAAACATTCTAGCACTGAGTAGGCATGTACAGATCGCTTCTGGGACCCCAAAATACCGAATTTTCGGGTGTTTTGAGCCTGAATTTGAGATATAAACGGGTACAGAAGATGCATGCACATATCGACTTTTGGGCACCTAAAAGATCGATTTTCAGTATGTTTTGGGCCTGTATTTTGAAAATACTCTAACACGGAATAGGCATGTACAGTTCGCTTCTGGGACCCCAAAATATCGAATTATCGGGTGTTTTGGGCCTGAATTTGAGATATCGACTTTGGGCACCTAAAATATCGATTTTTAGCATGTTTTGGGCCTATATTTCGAAAATATTCTAGCCCTAAGTAGGCATGTACAGCTCACTTCTGGGACCCCAAAATATCGAATTTTCTTGTGTTTTAAGTCTGAATTTGAGATAAAACGGGTACAGAAGATGCATGCACATATTGACTTTGGGAACCTAAAATATCGATTTCAGCATGTTTTGGGCCTGTATCTGAGTAGGCATGTACAGTTCGCTTCTGGGACCCCAAAATATCGAATTTTCGGGTGTTTCGGGCCTGAATTTGATATATCGACTTTGGGAACTTAAAATATCGATTTTCAGAATGTTTTGGGCCTGTATTTTAAAAATACTCTAACACGGAGTAGGCAAGTACAGATCGCTTCTGGGACCCCAAAATATCGAATTTCCGGGTGTTTGGAGCCTGAATTTGAGATTTAAACGGGTACAGAAGATGCATGCACATATCGACTTTTGAGCACCTAAAAAATCGATTTTCAGTATGTTATGGGCCTGTATTTTGAAAATACTCTAACACGGAGTAGGCATGTACATTTCGCTTCTGGGACCCAAAAATATCGAATTTTCGGGTGTTTTGGGCCTGAATTTGAGATATCGACTTTGGGCACCTAAAATATCGATTTTTAGCATGTTTTGGGCCTATTTTTGGAAAATATTCTAGCACTAAGTAGGCATGTACAGATCACTTCTGGGACCCCAAAATATCGAATTTTCGGGAGTTTTGAGCCTGAATTTGAGATATAAACGGGTACAAAAGATGCATCCTCATATCGACTTTTGGGCACCTAAAAGATCGATTTTCAGTATGTTTTGGGGCTGTATATTGAAAATACTCTAATACGGAGTAAGCATGTACAGATCGCTTCTGGGACCCCAAAATATCGGGTTTTCGGGTGTTTTGGGCCTGAATTTGAGATATCGACTTTGGGCACCTAAAATATCGATTTTTAGCATGTTTTGGGCCTATATTTTAAAAACATTCTAGCACTGAGTAGGCATGTACAGATCGCTTCTGGGACCCCAAAATACCGAATTTTCGGGTGTTTTGAGCCTGAATTTGAGATATAAACGGGTACAGAAGATGCATGCACATATCGACTTTTGGGCACCTAAAAGATCGATTTTCAGTATGTTTTGGGCCTGTATTTTGAAAATACTCTAACACGGAATAGGCATGTACAGTTCGCTTCTGGGACCCCAAAATATCGAATTTTCGGGTGTTTTGGGCCTGAATTTGAGATATCGACTTTGGGCACCTAAAATATCGATTTTTAGCATGTTTTGGGCCTATATTTCGAAAATATTCTAGCCCTAAGTAGGCATGTACTGCTCACTTCTGGGACCCCAAAATATCGAATTTTCTTGTGTTTTAAGCCTGAATTTGAGATAAAACGTGTTCAGAAAATGCATGCACATCTCTACTTTGGTCACCTAAAATATCGATTTTCAGCATGTTTTGGGCCTGTATTTTGAAAATACTCTAACACGGAGTAGGCAAGTACAGATCGCTTCTGGGACCCCAAAATATCGTATATTCGGGTGTTTGGAGCCGGAATTTGAGATATAAACGGGTACAAAAGATGAATCCACATATCGACTTTTGAGCACCTAAAAGATCGATTTTCAGTATGTTTTGGGCCTGCATATTGAAAATACTCTAACACGAAGTATTCATGTACAGATCGCTTCTGGGACCCAAAAATATAGAATTTTCGGGTGTTTTGAGCCTGAATTTGAGATATAAACAGGTACTGATGATGCATGCACATATCGACTTTTGGGCTCTTAAAATATCGATTTTGAGCATGTTTTGGGTCTGTATCTTGAAAACATTCTAACTAGGAGTAGGAATGTACAGATCGCTTCTAAGACCCAAAAATACCGAATTTTCGGGTGTTTTGAGCCTGAATTTGAGATATAAACGGGTACAGAAGATGCATGCACATATCGACTTCGGACACTTAAAATATCGATTTTTAGCATGTTTTGAGCATATATTTTGAAAACATTCTAGCACTGAGTAGGCATATGCAGATCGCTTCTCGGACCCAAAAATATCGAATTTTCGGGTGTTTTGAGGTTGAATTTGAGATATAAACAAGTGCAGATGATGCATACACATATTAACTTTGGGCACCTAAAATATAGATTTTCAGCATGTTTTGGGCCTGTATCTGAGTAGGCATGTACAGATCGCTTCTGGGACCCCAAAATATCTAATTTTCGGGTGTTTGGAGCCTGAATTTGAGATATAAACGGGCACAGAAGATGCATGCACATATCGACTTTTGGGCACCTAAAAAATCGATTTTCAGTATGTTATGGGCCTGTATTTTGAAAATACTCTAACATGGAGTAGGCATGTACAGTTTGCTTCTGGGACCCCAAAATATCGGGTTTTCGTGCGTTTTGGGCCTGAATTTGAGATATCGACTTTGGGCACCTAAATTATCGATTTTTAGCATGTTTTGGGCCTATATTTTGAAAATATTCTAAAGCTAAGTAGGCATGTACAGATCACTTCTGGGACCCCAAAATATCGAATTTTCTTGTGTTTGAGCCTGAATTTGGGATATAAACGGGTGCAGAAGATGCATACACATATTGACTTTGGTCACCTAAAATATTGATTTTCAGCATGTTTTGGGCCTGTATTTTGAAAATACTCTAACACGGAGTAGGCAAGTACAGATCGCTTCTGGGACCCCAAAATATCGAATTTTTGAGTATTTGGAGCCTGAATTTGAGATATAAACGGGTACAGAAGATGCATCCACATATGGACTTTTGAGCACCTAAAAGATCGATTTTCAGTATGTTTTGGGCCTGTATATTGAAAATACTCTAACACGAAGTATTCATGTACAGATCGCTTCTGGGACCCAAAAATATCGAATTTTCGGGTGTTTTGAGGTTGAATTTAAGATATAAACGAGTGCAAAAGATGCATACACATATTAAAATTGGGTACCTAAAATATCGATTTTCAGCATGTTTTGGGCCTGTAATTTGAAAATACTCTAACATGGAGTAGGCATGTACAGTTCGCTTCTGGGACCCCAAAATATCGAATTTTCAGGTGTTTTGGACCTGAATTTGAGATATCGACTTTGGGCACCTAAAATATCGATTTTTAGCATGTTTTGAGCCTATATTTTGAAAACATTCTAGCACTGAGAAGGCATGTACAGATTGCTTCTGGGACCCCAAAATATCGAATTTTCGGTGGTTTTGATCCTGAATTTGAGAAATAAACGGGTACATAAGATGCATTCACATATCGACTTTGGACACTTAAAATATCGATTTTTAGCATGTTTTTATCCTATATTTTGAAAACATTCTAGCACTGAGTAGGCATGTACAGTTCGCTTCTGGGACCCAAAAAATATCGAATTTTCGGGTGTTTGGAGCCTGAATTTGAGATATAAACGGGTACAGAAGATGCATCCACATATCGACTTTTGGGCACCAAAAAGATCGATTTTCAGTATGTTTTGGGCCTGTATATTGAAAATACTCTAACACGGAATAGGCATGTACAGATCGATTCTGGAACCCCAAAATATCGAATTTTCGGGTGTTTTGGGCCTCAATTTTAATATCGACTTTGGGCACCTAAAATATCGATTTTTAGCATGTTTTGGACCTATATTTTGAAAATATTCTAGCACTAAGTAGGCATGTACAGATCGCTTCTGGGACCAAAAAATATCAAATTTTCGGGTGTTTTGAGGTTGAATTCGGGATATAAACGGGTGCAGAAGATATATACACATATTGACTTTGGGCACCTAAAATATCGATTTTCAGCATGTTTTGGGCCTGTATTTTGAAAATACTCTAACACGGATTAGGTATGTACAGATCGCTTCTGGGACCCCAAAATACCGAATTTTCGGGTGTTTTGGGCCTGAATTTGAGATATCGACTTTGGGCACCTAAATTATCGATTTTTAGCATTTTTTGGGCCTATATTTTGAAAATATTCTAGCACTGAGTAGGCATGTACAGATTGCTTCTGGGACCCCAAAATATCAAATTTTCGGGTGTTTTGATCCTGAATTTGAGATATAAACGGGTACAGAAAATGCATGCACATATCGACTTTTGAGCACCTAAAATATCGATTTTGAGCATGTTTTGGGTCTGTATCATGAAAATATTCTAACTAGAAGTAGGCATGTACAGATCGCTTCTAGGACCAAAAAATACCGAATTTTCGGGTGTTTTGAGCCTGAATTTGAGATATAAACGGGTACAGAAGATGCATGCACATATCGACTTTGGACACTTAAAATATCGATTTTTAGCATGTTTTGAGCCTATATTATGAAAACATTCTAGTACTGAGTATTCATGTACAGATCGCTTCTGGGACCCCAAAATATCGAATTTTCGGGAGTTTTGAGGTTGAATTTGGGATATAAACGGGTGCAGAAGATGCATACACATATTGACTTTGGGCACCTAAAATATCGATTTTCAGCATGGTTTGGGCCTGTATCTGAGTAGGCATGTACAGATCGCTTCTGGGACCTCAAAATATCGAATTTTCGGGTGTTTGGAGCCTGAATTTGAGATATAAACGGGTACAGAAGATGCATGCACATATCGACTTTTGGGCACCTAAAATATCGATTTTCAGTATGTTTTGGGCTTGTATTTTGAAAATACTCTATCACGGAGTTGGCATGTACAGTTCGCTTCTGGGACCCGAAAATATCGAATTTTCGGGTGTTTTGGGCCTGAACTTGATATATCGACTTTGGGCACCTAAAATATCGATTTTCAGAATGTTTTGGGCCTGTATTTTGAAAATACTCTAACACGGAGTATGCAAGTACAGATCGCTTCTGGGACCCCACAATATCGAATTTTTGGGTGTTTGGAGCCTGAATTTGAGATATAAACGGGTACAGAAGATGCATCCACATATCGACTTTTGGGCACCAAAAAGATCGATTTTCAGTATGTTTTGGGCCTGTATATTGAAAATACTCTAACACGGAATAGGCATGTACAGATCGATACTGGAACCCCAAAATATCGAATTTTCGGGTGTTTTGGGCCTCAATTTTAATATCGACTTTGGGCACCTAAAATATCGATTTTTAGCATGTTTTGGACCTATATTTTGAAAATATTCTAGCACTAAGTAGGCATGTACAGATCGCTTCTGGGACCAAAAAATATCAAATTTTCGGGTGTTTTGAGGTTGAATTCGGGATATAAACGGGTGCAGAAGATATATACACATATTGACTTTGGGCACCTAAAATATCGATTTTCAGCATGTTTTGGGCCTGTATTTTGAAAATACTCTAACACGGAGTAGGTATGTACAGATCGCTTCTGGGACCCCAAAATACCGAATTTTCGGGTGTTTTGAGCCTGAATTAGAGATATAAACGGGTACAGAAGATGCATGCACATATCGACTTTTGGGCAACTAAAAGATCGATTTCGAGTATGTTTTGGGCCTGTAATTTGAAAATACTCTAACACGGAGTAGGCATGTACAGTTCGCTTCTGGGACCCCAAAATATCGAATTTTCGGGTGTTTTGGGCCTGAATTTGAGATATCGACTTTGTGCACCTAAAATATTGATTTTTCGCATGTTTTGGGCCTATATTTTAAAAACAATCTAGCACTGAGTAGGCATGTACAGATCGCTTCTGGGACCCCAAAATACCGAATTTTCGGGTGTTTTGAGCCTGAATTTGAGATATAAACGGGTCCAGAAGATGCAAGCACATATCGACTTTGGACACTTAAAATATCGATTTTTAGCATGTTTTGAGCCTATATTTTGAAAATATTCTAGCACTGAGTATTCATGTACAGATCGCTTCTGGGACCCCAAAATATCGAATTTTCGGGTGTTTTGAGGTTGAATTTGGGATATAAACGGGTGCAGAAGATGCATACACATATTGACTTTGGGCACCTAAAATATCGATTTTCAGCATGGTTTGGGCCTGTATCTGAGTAGGCATGTACAGATCGCTTCTGGGACCTCAAAATATCGAATTTTCGGGTGTTTGGAGCCTGAATTTGAGATATAAACGGGTACAGAAGATGCATGCACATATCGACTTTTGGGCACCTAAAATATCGATTTTCAGAATGTTTTGGGCCTGTATTTTGAAAATACTCTAACACGGAGTATGCAAGTACAGATCGCTTCTGGGACCCCACAATATCAAATTTTTGGGTGTTTGGAGCCTGAATTTGAGATATAAACGGGTACAGAAGATGCATCCACATATCGACTTTTGGGCACCAAAAAGATCGATTTTCAGTATGTTTTGGGCCTGTATATTGAAAATACTCTAACACGGAATAGGCATGTACAGATCGATTCTGGAACCCCAAAATATCGAATTTTCGGGTGTTTTGGGCCTCAATTTTAATATCGAGTTTGGGCACCTAAAATATCGATTTTTAGCATGTTTTGGACCTATATTTTGAAAATATTCTAGCACTAAGTAGGCATGTACAGATCGCTTCTGGGACCAAAAAATATCAAATTTTCGGGTGTTTTGAGGTTGAATTCGGGATATAAACGGGTGCAGAAGATATATACACATATTGACTTTGGGCACCTAAAATATCGATTTTCAGCATGTTTTGGGCCTGTATTTTGAAAATACTCTAACACGGAGTAGGTATGTACAGATCGCTTCTGGGACCCCAAAATACCGAATTTTCGGGTGTTTTGAGCCTGAATTAGAGATATAAACGGGTACAGAAGATGCATGCACATATCGACTTTTGGGCAACTAAATGATCGATTTCGAGTATGTTTTGGGCCTGTAATTTGAAAATACTCTAACACGGAGTAGGCATGTACAGTTCGCTTCTGTAACCCCAAAATATCGAATTTTCGGGTGTTTTGGGCCTGAATTTGAGATATCGACTTTGCGCACCTAAAATATCGATTTTTCGCATGTTTTGGGCCTATATTTTAAAAACAATCTAGCACTGAGTAGGCATGTACAGATCGCTTCTGGGACCACAAAATACCGAATTTTCGGGTGTTTTGAGCCTGAATTTGAGATATAAACGGGTACAGAAGATGCATGCACATATCGACTTTTGGGCACCTAAAAGATCGATTTTTAGTATGTTTTGGGCCTGTATTTTGAAAATACTCTAACACGGAGTAGGCATGTACAATTCGCTTTTGGGACCCCAAAATATCGAATGTTCGGGTGTTTTTGGCCTGAATTTGAGATATCGACTTTGGGCACCTAAAATATCGATTTTTCGCATGTTTTGGGCCTATATTTTGAAAATATTCTAGCACTAAGTAGGCATGTACAGCTCACATCTGGGACCCCAAAATATCGAATTTTCGGGTGTTTGGAGCCTGAATTTGAGATATAAACGGGTACAGAAGATGCATCCACATACTGACTTTTGGGCACCTAAAAGATCGATTTTCAGTATGTTTTGGGCCTGTATATTGAAAAAACTCTAATACGGAGTAGGCATGTACAGATCGCTTCTGGGACCCCAAAATATCGGGTTTTCGTGCGTTTTGGGCCTGAATTTGAGAAATCGACTTTGGGCACCTAAATTATTGATTTTTAGCATGTTTTGGGCCTATATTTTGAAAATATTCTAGAACTAAGTAGGCATGTACAGATCACTTCTGGGACCCTAAAATATCGAATTTTCGGGTGTTTTGAGCCTGAATTTGAGATATAAACGGGTCCAGAAGATGCAAGCACATATCGACTTTGGACACTTAAAATATCGATTTTTAGCATGTTTTGAGCCTATATTTTGAAAATATTCTAGCAATGAGTAGGCATGTACAGATCGCTTCTGGGACCCCAAAATATCGAATTTTCGGGTGTTTTGAGGTTGAATTTGGGATATAAACGGGTGCAGAAGATGCATACACATATTGACTTTGTGCACCTAAAATATCGATTTTCAGCATGTTTTGGGCCTGTATCTGAGTAGGCATGTACAGATCGCTTCTGGGACCCCAAAATATCGAATTTTCGGGTGTTTGGAGCCTGAATTTGAGATATAAACGGGTACAGAAGATTCATGCACATATCGACTTTTGGGCACCTAAAATATCGATTTTCTGTATGTTTTGGGCCTGTATATTGAAAATACTCTAACACGGAGTAGGCATGTACAGATCGCTTCTGGGACCCTAAAATATCGAATTTTCGGGTGTTTTGGGCCTGAATTTGATATATCGACTTTGGGCACCTAAAATATCGATTTTTAGCATGTTATGGGCCTATATTTTGAAAATATTCTAGCACTGAGTAGTCATGTACAGATCGCTTCTGGGACCCAAAAATATTGAATTTTCGGGTGTTTTGAGCTTGAATTTGAGATATAAACGAGTGCAGAAGATGCATACACATATTGAATTTGGGCACCAAAAATATCGATTTTCAACATGTTTTGGGCCTGTATCTGAGTAGGCATGTACAGATCGCTTCTGGGACTCCAAAATATCGAATTTTCGGGTGTTTGGAGCCTATATTTGAGATATAAACGGGTACAGAAGATGCATACACATATCGACTTTTGGGCACCTAAAATATCGATTTTCAGTATGTTTTGGGCTTGTATTTTGAAAATACTCTAACACGGAGTGGGCATGTACAGTTCGCTTCTGGGACCCCAAAATATCGAATTTTCGGGTGTTTTGGGCCTGAACTTGATATATCGACTTTGGGCACCTAAAATATCGATTTTCAGAATGTTTTGGGCCTGTATTTTGAAAATACTCTAACACGGAGTATGCAAGTACAGATCGCTTCTGGGACCCCAAAATATCGAATTTTTGGGTGTTTGGAGCCTGAATTTGAGATATAAACGGGTACAGAAGATGCATCCACATATCGACTTTTGGGCACCAAAAAGATCGATTTTCAGTATGTTTTGGGCCTGTATATTGAAAATACTCTAACACAGAATAGTCATGTACAGATCGATTCTGGAACCCCAAAATATCGAATTTTCGGGTGTTTTGGGCCTCAATTTTAATATCGACTTTGAGCACCTAAAAGATCGATTTTCAGTATGTTTTGGGCCTGTATATTGAAAAAACTCTAATACGGAGTAGGCATGTACAGATCGCTTCTGGGACCCCAAAATATCGGGTTTTCGTGCGTTTTGGGCCTGAATTTGAGAAATCGACTTTGGGCACCTAAATTATCGATTTTTAGCATGTTTTGGGCCTATATTTTAAAAATATTCTAGAACTAAGTAGGCATGTACAGATCACTTCTGGGACCCCAAAATATCGAATTTTCGGGTGTTTTTAGCCTGAATTTGAGAAATAAACGGGTCCAGAAGATGCAAGCACATATCGACTTTGGACACTTAAAATATGGATTTTTAGTATGTTTTGAGCCTATATTTTGAAAATATTTTAGCACTGAGTAGGCATGTACAGATCGCTTCTGGGACCCCAAAATACCGAATTTTCGGGTGTTTTGAGCCTGAATTTGAGATATAAACGGGTACAGAAGATGCATGCACATATCGACTTTGGACACTTAAAATATCGATTTTTAGCATGTTTTGAGCCTATATTATGAAAACATTCTAGCACTGAGTATTCATGTACAGATCGCTTCTGGGACCCCAAAATATCGAATTTTCGGGTGTTTTGAGGTTGAATTTGGGATATAAACGGGTGCAGAAGATGTATACACATATTGACTTTGTGCACCTAAAATATCGATTTTCAGCATGTTTTGGGCCTGTATCTGAGTAGGCATGTACATATCGCTTCTGGGACCCCAAAATATCGAATTTTCGGGTGTTTGGAGCCTGAATTTGAGATATAAACGGGTACAGATGATGCATGCACATATCGACTTTTGGGCACCTAAATATCGATTTTCTGTATGTTTTGGGCCTGTATATTGAAAATACTCTAACATGGAGTAGGCATGTACAGATCGCTTCTGGGACCCTAAAATATCGAATTTTCGGGTGTTTTGGGCCTGAATTTGATATATCGACTTTGGGCACCTAAAATATCGATTTTTAGCATGTTATGGGCCTATATTTTTAAAATATTCTAGCACTGAGTAGGCATGTACAGATCGCTTCTGGGACCCAAAAATATCGAATTTTCGGGTGTTTTGAGCTTGAATTTGAGATATAAACGAGTGCAGAAGATGCATACACATATTGACTTTGGGCACCAAAAATATCGATTTTCAGCATGTTTTGGGCCTGTATCTGAGTAGGCATGTACAGATCGCTTCTGGGACCCCAAAATATCGAATTTTCGGGTGTTTGGAGCCTATATTTGAGATATAAACTGGTACAGAAGATGCATACACATATCGACTTTTGGGCACCTAAAATATCGATTTTCAGTATGTTTTGAGCTTGTATTTTGAAAATACTCTAACACGGAGTGGGCATGTACAGTTCGCTTCTGGGACCCCAAAATATCGAATTTTCGGGTGTTTTGGGCCTGAACTTGATATATCGACTTTGGGCACCTAAAATATCGATTTTCAGAATGTTTTGGGCCTGTATTTTGAAAATACTCTAACACGGAGTATGCAAGTACAGATCGCTTCTGGGACCCCAAAATATCGAATTTTTGGGTGTTTGGAGCCTGAATTTGAGATATAAACGGGTACAGAAGATGCATCCACATATCGACTTTTGGGCACCAAAAAGATCGATTTTCAGTATGTTTTGGGCCTGTATATTGAAAATACTCTAACACAGAATAGGCATGTACAGATCGATTCTGGAACCCCAAAATATCGAATTTTCGGGTGTTCTGGGCCTCAATTTTAATATCAACTTTGGGCACCTAAAATATCGATTTTTAGCATGTTTTGGGCCTATATTTTGAAAATATTCTAGCACTAAGTAGGCATGTACAGATCACTTCTTGGACTCCAAAATATCGAATTTTCGGGCGTTTGCAGCCTGAATTTGAGATATAAACGGGTACAGAAGATGCATCCACATATCGACTTTTGGGCACCTAAATATCGATTTTCTGTATGTTTTGGGCCTGTATATTGAAAATACTCTAACACGGAGTAGGCATGTACAGATCACTTCTGGGACCCCAAAATATCGAATTTTCGGGTGTTTTGAGCCTGAATTTGAGATATAAACGGGTACAGAAGATGCATCCACATATCGACTTTTGGGCACCTAAAAGATCGGTTTTCAGTAAGTGTTGGGCCTATAATTTAAAAATACTCTAACACGGAGTAGGCATGTACAGTTCGCTTCTAGGACCCCAAAATATCGAATTTTCGGGTGTTTTGGGCTTGAATTTGAGATATCGACTTTGGGCACCTAAAATATCGATTTTTAGCATGTTTTGGGCCTATATTTTAAAAACATTCTAGCACTGAGTAGGCATGTACAGATTGCTTCTGGGACCCCAAAATATCGAATTTCCGGGTATTTTGAGCCTGAATTTGAGATATAAACGGGTACAGAAGATGCATCCACATATCGACTTTTGGGCACCAAAAAGATCGATTTTCAGTATGTTTTGGGCCTGTATATTGAAAATACTCTAACACGGAGTAGGCATGTACAGATCGATTCTGGGACCCGTAAATATCGAATTTTCGTGTGTTTTGGGCCTCAATTTGAGATATCGACTTTGGGCACCTAAAATATCGATTTTTAGCATGTTTTGAGCCTATATTTTGAAAATATTCTAGCACTAAGTAGGCATGTACAGATCACTTCTGGGACCCAAAAATATAGAATTTTCGGGTGTTTTGAGCCTGAATTTGAGATATAATCAGGTACTTAAGATGCATGCACATATCGACTTTTGGGCACTTAAAATATCGATTTTGAGCATGTTTTGGGTCTGTATCTTGAAAACATTCTAACAAGGAGTAGGAATGTACAGATCGCTTCTAAGACCCAAAAATACCGAATATTCGGGTGTTTCGGGCCTGAATTTGATATATCGACTTTGGGCACCTAAAATATCGATTTTCAGAATGTTTTGGTCCTGTATTTCGAAAATACTCTAACACGGAGTATGCAAGTACAGATCGCTTCTGGGATCCCAAAATATCGAATTTTCGGGTGTTTGGAGCCTGAATTTGAGACATAAACGGGTACAGAAGATGCATCCACATATCGACTTTTGGGAACCAAAAAGATCGATTTTCAGTATGTTTTGGGCCTGTATATTGAAAATACTCTAACACGGAGTAAGCATGTACAGATCGATTCTGGGACCCCTAAATATTGAATTTTCGTGTGTTTTGGGCCTCAATTTGAGATATCGACTTTGGGCACCTAAAATATCGATTTTTAGCATGTTTTGGGCCTGTATTTTGAAAATACTCTAACACGGAGTAGGCAAGTACAGATCACTTCTGGGACCCCAAAATATCGAATTTTCGGGTGTTTTGAGCCTGAATTTGAGATATAAACGGGTACAGAAGATGCATGCACATATCGACTTTTGGGCACCTAAAAGATCGATTTTCAGTAAGTGTTGGGCCTATAATTTAAAAATACTCTAACACGGAGTAGGCATGTACAGTTCGCTTCTAGGACCCCAAAATATCGAATTTTCGGGTGTTTTGGGCTTGAATTTGAGATATCGACTTTGGGCACCTAAAATATCGATTTTTAGCATGTTTTGGGCCTATATTTTAAAAACATTCTAGCACTGAGTAGGCATGTACAGATTGCTTCTGGGACCCCAAAATACCGAATATCCGGGTGTTTTGAGCCTGAATTTGAGATATAAACGGGTACAGAAGATGCATCCACATATCTACTTTTGGGCACCAAAAAGATCGATTTTCAGTATGTTTTGGGCCTGTATATTGAAAATACTCTAACACGGAGTAGGCATGTACAGATCGATTCTGGGAACCGTAAATATCGAATTTTCGTGTGTTTTGGGCCTCAATTTGAGATATCGACTTTGGGCACCTAAAATATCGATTTTTAGCATGTTTTGAGCCTATATTTTGAAAATATTCTAGCACTAAGTAGGCATGTACAGATCACTTCTTGGACCCCAAAATATCAAATTTTTGGGTGTTTTGAGCCTGAATTTGAGATATAAACGGGTACAGAAGATGCATGCACATATCGACTTTGGAAACTTAAAATATCGATTTTTTGCATGTTTTGAGCCTATATTTTGAAAACATTCGAGCACTGAGTAGGCATGTACAGATCGCTTCTGGGACCAAAAAATATCGAATTTTCGGGTGTTTTGAGGTTGAATTTGGGATATGAACGGGTGCAGAAGATGCATACACATATTGACTTTGAGCACCTAAAATATCGATTTTCAGCATGTTTTGGGCCTGTATTTTGAAAATACTCTAACACGGAGTAGGTATGTACAGATCGCTTCTGGGACCCAAAAATACCGAATTTTCGGGTGTTTTGAGCCAAAATTTGAGATATAAACGGGTACAGAAGATGCATGCACATATCGACTTATGGGCACCTAAAAGATCGATTTTCAGTAAGTGTTGGGCCTATAATTTGAAAATACTCTAACACGGAGTAGGCATGTACAGTTCGCTTCTAGGACCCCAAAATATCAAATTTTCGGGTGTTTTGGGCCTGAATTTGAGATATCGACTTTGGGCACCTAAAATATCGATTTTTAGCATGTTTTGGGCCTATATTTTAAAAACATTCTAGCACTGAGTAGGCATGTACAGATTGCTTATGGGACCCCAAAATACCGAATTTTCGGGTGTTTTGAGCCTGAATTTGAGATATAAACGGGTACAGAAGATACATGCACCTATAGACTTTTCGGCACCAAAAAGATCGATTTTAGGTATGTTTTGGGCCTGTATATTGAAAATACTTTAACACGGAGTAGGCATGTACAGATCGATTCTGGGACCCCTGAATATCGAATTTTCGTGTGTTTTGGGCCTCAATTTGAGATATCGACTTTGGGCACCTAAAATATCGATTTTTAGCATGTTTTGGGCCTATATTTTGAAAATATTCTAGCACTAAGTAGGCATGTACAGATCACTTCTTGGACCCCAAAATATCGAATTTTTGGGTGTTTTGAGCCTGAATTTGAGATATAAACGGGTACAGAAGATGCATGCACATATCGACTTTCGAAACTTAAAATATCGATTTTTTGCGTGTTTTGAGCCTATATTTTGAAAACATTCTAGCACTGAGTAGGCATGTACAGATCGCTTCTGGGACCAAAAAATATCGAATTTTCGGGTGATTTGAGGTTGAATTTGGGATATGAACGGGTGCAGAAGATGCATACACATATTGACTTTGGGCACCTAAAATATCGATTTTTAGCATGTTTTTGGCCTGTATTTTGAAAATACTCTAACACGGAGTAGGTATGTACAGATCGCTTCTGGGACCCAAAAATACCGAATATTCGGGTGTTTTGAGCCTGAATTTGAGATATAAACGGGTACAGAAGATGCATGCACATATCGACTTTTGGGCATCTAAAAGATCGATTTTCAGTAAGTGTTGGGCCTATAATTTGAAAATACTCTAACACGGAGTAGGCATGTACAGTTCGCTTCTAGGACCCCAAAATATCGAATTTTCGGGTGTTTTGGGCCTGAATTTGAGATATCGACTTTGGGCACCTAAAATATCGATTTTTAGCATATTTTGGGCCTATATTTTAAAAACATTCTAGCACTGAGTAGGCATGTACAGATTTCTTCTGGGACCCCAAAATACCGAATTTTCGGGTGTTTTTAGCCTGAATTTGAGATATAAACGGGTACAGAAGATACATGCACATATAGACTTTTTGGCACCTAAAAGATCTATTTTCAGTATGTTTTGGGCCTGTATTTTGAAAATACTCTAACACGGAGTAGGCATGTACAGTTCGCTTCTGGGACCCCAAAATATCGAATTTTCGGGTGTTTTGGGCCTGAATTTGAGATATCGACTTTGGGCACCTAAAATATCGATTTTTAGCATGTTTTGGGCCTATAATTTAAAAAAATTCTAGCACTAAGTAGGCATGTACAGATCACTTCTGGGACCCCAAAATATCGAATTTTGGGTGTTTTGAGCCTGAATTTGAGATATAAACGGGTACAGAAGATGCATGCACATATCGACTTTGGACACTTAAAATATCGATTTTTAGCATGTTTTGAGCCTATATTTTGAAAACATTCTAGCACTGAGTAGGCATGTACATTTCGCTTCTGGGACCCAAAAAATATCGAATTTTCGGGAGTTTTGAGGTTGAATTTGGGATATAAACGGGTACAGAAGATGCATACACATATTGACTTTGGTCACCTAAAATATCGATTTTCAGCATGTTTTGGGCCTGTATTTTGAAAATACTCTAACATGGAGTAGGCAAGTACAGATCGCTTCTGGGACCCCAAAATATCGAATGTTCGGGTGTTGGGAGCCTGAATTTGAGATATGAACGGGTACATATCGACTTTTGGGCACCTAAAAGATCGATTTTAAGTATGTTTTGGGCCTGTATATTGAAAATACTCTAACACGGTGTAGGCATGTACAGATCGCTTCTGGGACCCTAAAATATCGAATTTTCGGGTGTTTTGGGCTTGAATTTGAGATATCGACTTTGGGCACCTAAAATATCGATTTTAGCATGTTTTGGGCCTATATTTTGAAAATATTCTAGCACTGAGTAGGCATGTACAGATTGCCTCTGGGACCCCAAAATATCAAATTTTCGGGTGTTTTGATCCTGAATTTGAGATATAAACTTGTACAGAAGATGCATGCACATATCGACTTTTGGGCTCCTAAAATATCGATTTTGAGCATGTTTTGGGTCTGCATCTTGAAAACATTCTAACTAGGAGTAGGCATGTACAGATCGCTTCTAGGACCCCAAAATACCGAATTTTCGGGTGTTTTGAGCCTGAATTTGAGATATAAACGTGTACAGAAGATGCATGCACATATCGACTTTGGAAACTTAAAATATCGATTTTTAGCATGTTTTGATCCTATATTTTGAAAACCTTCTAGCATTGAGTAGGCATGTACAGTTCGCTTCTGGGGCCCAAAAAATATCGAATTTTCGGGTGTTTTGAGGTTGAGTTTGGGATATAAACGGGTGCAGAAGATGCATACACATATTGACTTTGGTCACCTAAAATATCGATTTTCAGCATGTTTTGGGCCTATATTTTGAAAATATTCTAGCACTGAGTAGGCATGTACAGATCGCTTCAGGGACCACAAAATATCAAATTTTCGGGTGTTTTGATCCTGAATTTGAGATATAAACTTGTACAGAAGATGCATTCACATATCGACTTTTGGGCACCTAAAATATCGATTTTGAGCATGTTTTGGGTCTGTATCTTGAAATCATTCTAACTAGGAGTAGGCATGTACAGATCGCTTCTAGGACCCCAAAATACCGAATTTTCGGGTGTTTTGAGCCTGAATTTGAGATATAAACGGGTACAGAAGATGCATGCACATATCGACTTTGGAAACTTAAAATATCGATTTTTAGCATGTTTTGAGCCTATGTTTTGAAAACCGTCTAGCATTGAGTAGGCATGTACAGTTCGCTTCTGGGGCCCAAAAAATATCGAATTTTCGGGTGTTTTGAGGTTGATTTTGGGATATAAACGGGTACAGTAGATGCATGCACATATCGACTTTGGACACTTAAAATATCGATTTTTAGCATGTTTTGAGCCTATATTTTGAAAACCTTCTAGCACTGAGTAGGCATGTACAGATCGCTTCTGGGACCCTAAAATATCGAATTTTCGGGTGTTTTGGGCCTGATTTTGAGATATCGACTTTGGGCACCTAAAATATCGATATATAGCATGTTTTGGGCCTATATTTTGAAAATATTCTAGCACTGAGTAGGCATGTACAGATCGCTTCAGGGACCACAAAATATCAAATTTTCGGGTGTTTTGATCCTGAATTTGAGATATAAACGGGTACAGAAGATGCATGCACATATCGACTTTTGGGCACCTAAAATATCGATTTTGAGCATGTTTTGGGTCTGTATCTTGAAAACATTCTAACTAAGAGTAGGCATGTACAGATCGCTTCTAGGACAAAAAAATACCGAATGTTCGGGTTTTTTTAGGTTGAATTTGGGATATAAACGGGTGCAGAAGATGCATACACTTATTAACTTTGGGCACCTAAAATATCGATTTTCAGCATGTTTTGGGCCTGTATCTGAGTAGGCATGTACAGATCGTTTCTTGGACCCCAAAATATCAATTTTTCGGGTGTTTGGAGCCTGAATTTGAGATATAAACGGGTACAGAAGATGCATGCACATATCGACTTTTGGGCAACTAAAAGATCGATTTTCAGTATGATATGGGCCTGTATTTTGAAAATACTCTAACACGGAGTAGGCATCTACAGTTCGCTTGTGGGACCCCAAAATATCGAATTTTCGGGTGTTTTGGGCCTGAATTTGAGATATCGACTTTGGGCACATAAAATATCGATTTTTAGCATGTTTTGGGCCTATATTTTGAAAATATTCTAGCACTAAGTAGACATGTACAGATCACTTGTGGGACCCCAAAATATCGAATTTTCGGGTGTTTTGATCCTGAATTTGAGATATAAACGGGTACAGAAGATGCATGCACATATCGACTTTGGACACTTAAAATATCGATTTTTAGCATGTTTTGAGCCTATATTTTGAAAACATTCTAGCACTGACTAGGCATGTACAGTTCGCTTCTGGGACCCAAAAAATATCGAATTTTCGGGTGTTTTGAGGTTGAATTTGGGATATAAACGGGTGCAGAACATGCATACACATATTGACTTTGGTCACCTAAAATATCGATTTTCAGCATGTTATGGGCCTGTATTTTGAAAAAACTCTAACACGGAGTAGGTAAGTACAGATCGCTTCTGGAAACCCAAAATATCGAATTTTCGGGTGTTTTGGGCCTGAATTTGAGATATCGACTTTGGGCACCTAAAATATCGATTTTTAGCATGTTTTGGGCCTATATTTTGAAAATATTCTAGCACTGAGTAGGCATGTACAGATCGCTTCTGGGACCACAAAATATCGAATTTTCGGGTGTTTTGATCCTGAATTTGAGATATAAACGGGTACAGAAGATGCATGCACATATCGACTTTGGACACTTAAAATATCGATTTTTAGCATGTTTTGAGCCTATATTTTGAAAATATTCTAGCACTGACTAGGCATGTACAGTTCGCTTCTGGGACCCAAAAAATATCGAATTTTCGGGTGTTTTGAGGTTGAATTTGGGATATAAACGGGTGCAGAAGATGCATACACATATTGAATTTGGTCACCTAAAATATCGATTTTCAGCATGTTATGGGCCTGTATTTTGAAAATACTCTAACACGGAGTAGGCAAGTACAGATCGCTTCTGGAACCCCAAAATATCAATATTTCGGGTGTTTTGGGCCTGAATTTGAGATATCGACTTTGGGCACCTAAAATATCGATTTTTAGCATGTTTTGGGCCTATATTTTGAAAATATTCTAGCACTGAGTAGGCATGTACAGATCGCTTCTGGGACCACAAAATATCGAATTTTCGGGTGTTTTGAACCTGAATTTGAGATATAAACGGGTACAGAAGATGCATGCACATATCGACTTTGGACACTTAAAATATCGATTTTTAGCATGTTTTGAGCCTATATTTTGAAAATATTCTAGCACTGACTAGGCATGTACAGTTCACTTCTGGGACCCAAAAAATATCGAATTTTCGGGTGTTTTGAGGTTCAATTTGGGATATAAACGGGTGCAGAAGATGCATACACATATTGAATTTGGTCACCTAAAATATCGATTTTCAGCATGTTATGGGCCTGTATTTTGAAAATACTCTAACACGGAGTAGGCAAGTACAGATCGCTTCTGGAACCCCAAAATATCAATATTTCGGGTGTTTTGGGCCTGAATTTGAGATATCGACTTTGGGCACCTAAAATATCGATTTTTAGCATGTTTTGGGCCTATATTTTGAAAATATTCTAGCACTGAGTAGGCATGTACAGATCGCTTCTGGGACCACAAAATATCGAATTTTCGGGTGTTTTGATCCTGAATTTGAGATATAAACGGGTACAGAAGATGCATGCACATATCGACTTTGGACACTTAAAATATCGATTTTTAGCATGTTTTGAGCCTATATTTTGAAAATATTCTAGCACTGACTAGGCATGTACAGTTCACTTCTGGGACCCAAAAAATATCGAATTTTCGGGTGTTTTGAGGTTCAATTTGGGATATAAACGGGTGCAGAAGATGCATACACATATTGAATTTGGTCACCTAAAATATCGATTTTCAGCATGTTATGGGCCTGTATTTTGAAAATACTCTAACACGGAGTAGGCAAGTACAGATCGCTTCTGGAACCCCAAAATATCAATATTTCGGGTGTTTTGGGCCTGAATTTGAGATATCGACTTTGGGCACCTAAAATATCGATTTTTAGCATGTTTTGGGCCTATATTTTGAAAATATTCTAGCACTGAGTAGGCATGTACAGATCGCTTCTGGGACCACAAAATACCAAATTTTCGGGTGTTTTGATCCTGAATTTGAGATATAAACGGGTACAGAAGATGCATGCACATATCGACTTTTGGGCCACTAAAATATCGATTTTGAGCATGTTTTGGGTCTGTATCTTGAAAACATTCTAACAAAGAGTAGGCATGTACAGATCGCTTCTAGGACCCAAAAATACCGAATGTTCGGGTTTTTTTAGGTTGAATTTGGGATATAAACGGGTGCAGAAGATGCATACACGTATTGACTTTGGTCACCTAAAATATCGATTTTCAGCATGTTTTGGGCCTGTATTTTGAAAATACTCTAACATGGAGTAGGCAAGTACAGATCGCTTCTGGGACCCCAAAATATCGAATGTTCGGGTGTTAGGAGCCTGAATTTGAGATATAAACGGGTACAGAAGATGCATGCCCATATCGACTTTTGGGCACCTAAAAAATCGATTTTCAGTATGTTATGGGCCTGTATTTTGAAAATACTCTGACACAGAGTAGGCATGTACAGTTCGCTTGTGGGACCCCAAAATATAAAATTTTCGGGTGTTTTGGGCCTGAATTTGAGATATCGACTTTAGGCACCTAAAATATCGATTTTTAGCATGTTTTGAGCCTATATTTTGAAAACATTCTAGCACTGAGTAGGCATGTACAGATCACTTCTGGGACCCCAAAATATCGAATTTTCGGGAGTTTTGATCCTGAATTTGAGATATAAACGGGTACAGTAGATGCATGCACATATCGACTTTGGACACTTAAAATATCGATTTTTAGCATGTTTTGAGCCTATATTTTAAAAACCTTCTAGCACTGAGTAGGCATGTACAGATCGCTTCTGGGACCCTAAAATATCGAATTTTCGGGTGTTTTGGGCCTGATTTTGAGATATCGACTTTGGGCACCTAAAATATCGATATTTAGCATGTTTTGGGCCTATATTTTGAAAATATTCTAGCACTGAGTAGGCATGTACAGATCGCTTCAGGGACCACAAAATATCAAATTTTCGGGTGTTTTGATCCTGAATTTGAGATATAAACGGGTACAGAAGATGCATGCACATATCGACTTTTGGGCACCTAAAATATCGATTTTGAGCATGTTTTGGGTCTGTATCTTGAAAACATTCTAACTAAGAGTAGGCATGTACAGATCGCTTCTAGGACAAAAAAATACCGAATGTTCGGGTTTTTTTAGGTTGAATTTGGGATATAAACGGGTGCAGAAGATGCATACACTTATTAACTTTGGGCACCTAAAATATCGATTTTCAGCATGTTTTGGGCCTGTATCTGAGTAGGCATGTACAGATCGTTTCTTGGACCCCAAAATATCAATTTTTCGGGTGTTTGGAGCCTGAATTTGAGATATAAACGGGTACAGAAGATGCATGCACATATCGACTTTTGGGCACCTAAAAGATCGATTTTCAGTATGATATGGGCCTGTATTTTGAAAATACTCTAACACGGAGTAGGCATCTACAGTTCGCTTGTGGGACCCCAAAATATCGAATTTTCGGGTGTTTTGGGCCTGAATTTGAGATATCGACTTTGGGCACATAAAATATCGATTTTTAGCATGTTTTGGGCCTATATTTTGAAAATATTCTAGTACTAAGTAGACATGTACAGATCACTTCTGGGACCCCAAAATATCGAATTTTCGGGTGTTTTGATCCTGAATTTGAGATATAAACGGGTACAGAAGATGCATGCACATATCGACTTTGGACACTTAAAATATCGATTTTTAGCATGTTTTGAGCCTATATTTTGAAAACATTCTAACACTGACTAGGCATGTACAGTTCGCTTCTGGGACCCAAAAAATATCGAATTTTCGGGTGTTTTGAGGTTGAATTTGGGATATAAACGGGTGCAGAACATGCATACACATATTTACTTTGGTCACCTAAAATATCGATTTTCAGCATGTTATGGGCCTGTATTTTGAAAAAACTCTAACACGGAGTAGGCAAGTACAGATCGCTTCTGGAACCCCAAAATATCGAATTTTCGGGTGTTTTGGGCCTGAATTTGATATATCGACTTTGGGCACCTAAAATATCGATTTTTAGCATGTTTTGGGCCTATATTTTGAAAATATTCTAGCACTGAGTAGGCATGTACAGATCGCTTCTGGGACCACAAAATATCGAATTTTCGGGTGTTTTGATCCTGAATTTGAGATATAAACGGGTACAGAAGATGCATGCACATATCGACTTTGGACACTTAAAATATCGATTTTTAGCATGTTTTGAGCCTATATTTTGAAAATATTCTAGCACTGACTAGGCATGTACAGTTCGCTTCTGGGACCCAAAAAATATCGAATTTTCGGGTGTTTTGAGGTTGAATTTGGGATATAAACGGGTGCAGAAGATGCATACACATATTGAATTTGGTCACCTAAAATATCGATTTTCAGCATGTTATGGGCCTGTATTTTGAAAATACTCTAACACGGAGTAGGCAAGTACAGATCGCTTCTGGAACCCCAAAATATCAATATTTCGGGTGTTTTGGGCCTGAATTTGAGATATCGACTTTGGGCACCTAAAATATCGATTTTTAGCATGTTTTGGGCCTATATTTTGAAAATATTCTAGCACTGAGTAGGCATGTACAGATCGCTTCTGGGACCACAAAATATCGAATTTTCGGGTGTTTTGATCCTGAATTTGAGATATAAACGGGTACAGAAGATGCATGCACATATCGACTTTGGACACTTAAAATATCGATTTTTAGCATGTTTTGAGCCTATATTTTGAAAATATTCTAGCACTGACTAGGCATGTACAGTTTGCTTCTGGGACCAAAAAAAATATCGAATTTTCGGGTGTTTTGAGGTTGAATTTGGGATATAAACGGGTGCAGAAGATGCATACACATATTGAATTTGGTCACCTAAAATATCGATTTTCAGCATGTTATGGGCCTGTATTTTGAAAATACTCTAACACGGAGTAGGCAAGTACAGATCGCTTCTGGAACCCCAAAATATCAATATTTCGGGTGTTTTGGGCCTGAATTTGAGATATCGACTTTGGGCACCTAAAATATCGATTTTTAGCATGTTTTGGGCCTATATTTTGAAAATATTCTAGCACTGAGTAGGCATGTACAGATCGCTTCTGGGACCACAAAATACCGAATTTTCGGGTGTTTTGATCCTGAATTTGAGATATAAACGGGTACAGAAGATGCATGCACATATCGACTTTTGGGCCACTAAAATATCGATTTTGAGCATGTTTTGGGTCTGTATCTTGAAAACATTCTAACTAAGAGTAGGCATGTACAGATCGCTTCTAGGACCCAAAAATACCGAATGTTCGGGTTTTTTTAGGTTGAATTTGGGATATAAACGGGTGCAGAAGATGCATACACGTATTGACTTTGGTCACCTAAAATATCGATTTTCAGCATGTTTTGGGCCTGTATTTTGAAAATACTCTAACATGGAGTAGGCAAGTACAGATCGCTTCTGGGACCACAAAATATCGAATGTTCGGGTGTTAGGAGCCTGAATTTGAGATATAAACGGGTACAGAAGATGCATGCCCATATCGACTTTTGGGCACCTAAAAGATCGATTTTCAGTATGTTATGGGCCTGTATTTTGAAAATACTCTGACACAGAGTAGGCATGTACAGTTCGCTTGTGGGACCCCAAAATATAAAATTTTCGGGTGTTTTGGGCCTGAATTTGAGATATCGACTTTAGGCACCTAAAATATCGATTTTTAGCATGTTTTGAGCCTATATTTTGAAAACATTCTAGCACTGAGTAGGCATGTACAGATCACTTCTGGGACCCCAAAATATCGAATTTTCAGGAGTTTTGATCCTGAATTTGAGATATAAACGGGTACAGTAGATGCATGCACATATCGACTTTGGACACTTAAAATATCGATTTTTAGCATGTTTTGAGCCTATATTTTGAAAACCTTCTAGCACTGAGTAGGCATGTACAGATCGCTTCTGGGACCCTAAAATATCGAATTTTCGGGTGTTTTGGGCCTGATTTTGAGATATCGACTTTGGGCACCTAAAATATCGATATTTAGCATGTTTTGGGCCTATATTTTGAAAATATTCTAGCACTGAGTAGGCATGTACAGATCGCTTCAGGGACCACAAAATATCAAATTTTCGGGTGTTTTGATCCTGAATTTGAGATATAAACGGGTACAGAAGATGCATGCACATATCGACTTTTGGGCACCTAAAATATCGATTTTGAGCATGTTTTGGGTCTGTATCTTGAAAACATTCTAACTAAGAGTAGGCATGTACAGATCGCTTCTAGGACAAAAAAATACCGAATGTTCGGGTTTTTTTAGGTTGAATTTGGGATATAAACGGGTGCAGAAGATGCATACACTTATTAACTTTGGGCACCTAAAATATCGATTTTCAGCATGTTTTGGGCCTGTATCTGAGTAGGCATGTACAGATCGTTTCTTGGACCCCAAAATATCAATTTTTCGGGTGTTTGGAGCCTGAATTTGAGATATAAACGGGTACAGAAGATGCATGCACATATCGACTTTTGGGCAACTAAAAGATCGATTTTCAGTATGATATGGGCCTGTATTTTGAAAATACTCTAACACGGAGTAGGCATCTACAGTTCGCTTGTGGGACCCCAAAATATCGAATTTTCGGGTGTTTTGGGCCTGAATTTGAGATATCGACTTTGGGCACATAAAATATCGATTTTTAGCATGTTTTGGGCCTATATTTTGAAAATATTCTAGTACTAAGTAGACATGTACAGATCACTTCTGGGACCCCAAAATATCGAATTTTCGGGTGTTTTGATCCTGAATTTGAGATATAAACGGGTACAGAAGATGCATGCACATATCGACTTTGGACACTTAAAATATCGATTTTTAGCATGTTTTGAGCCTATATTTTGAAAACATTCTAACACTGACTAGGCATGTACAGTTCGCTTCTGGGACCCAAAAAATATCGAATTTTCGGGTGTTTTGAGGTTGAATTTGGGATATAAACGGGTGCAGAACATGCATACACATATTGACTTTGGTCACCTAAAATATCGATTTTCAGCATGTTATGGGCCTGTATTTTGAAAAAACTCTAACACGGAGTAGGCAAGTACAGATCGCTTCTGGAACCCCAAAATATCGAATTTTCGGGTGTTTTGGGCCTGAATTTGATATATCGACTTTGGGCACCTAAAATATCGATTTTTAGCATGTTTTGGGCCTATATTTTGAAAATATTCTAGCACTGAGTAGGCATGTACAGATCGCTTCTGGGACCACAAAATATCGAATTTTCGGGTGTTTTGATCCTGAATTTGAGATATAAACGGGTACAGAAGATGCATGCACATATCGACTTTGGACACTTAAAATATCGATTTTTAGCATGTTTTGAGCCTATATTTTGAAAATATTCTAGCACTGACTAGGCATGTACAGTTCGCTTCTGGGACCCAAAAAATATCTAATTTTCGGGTGTTTTGAGGTTGAATTTGGGATATAAACGGGTGCAGAAGATGCATACACATATTGAATTTGGTCACCTAAAATATCGATTTTCAGCATGTTATGGGCCTGTATTTTGAAAATACTCTAACACGGAGTAGGCAAGTACAGATCGCTTCTGGAACCCCAAAATATCAATATTTCGGGTGTTTTGGGCCTGAATTTGAGATATCGACTTTGGGCACCTAAAATATCGATTTTTAGCATGTTTTGGGCCTATATTTTGAAAATATTCTAGCACTGAGTAGGCATGTACAGATCGCTTCTGGGACCACAAAATATCGAATTTTCGGGTGTTTTGATCCTGAATTTGAGATATAAACGGGTACAGAAGATGCATGCACATATCGACTTTGGACACTTAAAATATCGATTTTTAGCATGTTTTGAGCCTATATTTTGAAAATATTCTAGCACTGACTAGGCATGTACAGTTTGCTTCTGGGACCCAAAAAATATCGAATTTTCGGGTGTTTTGAGGTTGAATTTGGGATATAAACGGGTGCAGAAGATGCATACACATATTGAATTTGGTCACCTAAAATATCGATTTTCAGCATGTTATGGGCCTGTATTTTGAAAATACTCTAACACGGAGTAGGCAAGTACAGATCGCTTCTGGAACCCCAAAATATCAATATTTCGGGTGTTTTGGGCCTGAATTTGAGATATCGACTTTGGGCACCTAAAATATCGATTTTTAGCATGTTTTGGGCCTATATTTTGAAAATATTATAGCTCTGAGTAGGCATGTACAGATCGCTTCTGGGACCACAAAATACCGAATTTTCGGGTGTTTTGATCCTGAATTTGAGATATAAACAGGTACAGAAGATGCATGCACATATCGACTTTGGACACTTAAAATATCGATTTTTAGCATGTTTTGAGCCTATATTTTGAAAATATTCTAGCACTGACTAGGCATGTACAGTTCGCTTCTGGGACCCAAAAAATATCGAATTTTCGGGTGTTTTGAGGTTGAATTTGGGATATAAACGGGTGCAGAAGATGCATACACATATTGAATTTGGTCACCTAAAATATCGATTTTCAGCATGTTATGGGCCTGTATTTTGAAAATACTCTAACACGGAGTAGGCAAGTACAGATCGCTTCAGGAACCCCAAAATATCAATATTTCGGGTGTTTTGGGCCTGAATTTGAGATATCGACTTTGGGCACCTAAAATATCGATTTTTAGCATGTTTTGGGCCTATATTTTAAAAATATTCTAGCACTGAGTAGGCATGTACAGATCGCTTCTGGGACCACAAAATATCAAATTTTCGGGTGTTTTGATCCTGAATTTGAGATATAAACGGGTACAGAAGATGCATGCACATATCGACTTTTGGGCCACTAAAATATCGATTTTGAGCATGTTTTGGGTCTGTATCTTGAAAACATTCTAACTAAGAGTAGGCATGTACAGATCGCTTCTAGGACCCAAAAATACCGAATGTTCGGGTTTTTTTAGGTTGAATTTGGGATATAAACGGGTGCAGAAGATGTATACACGTATTGACTTTGGTCAACTAAAATATCGATTTTCAGCATGTTTTGGACCTGTATTTTTAAAATACTCTAACACGGAGTAGGCAAGTACAGATTGCTTCTGGGACCTCAAAATATCGAATTTTCGGGTGTTTTAATGTTGAATTTGAGATAAAAACGAGTGCAGAAGATGCATACACATATTAACTTTGGGCACCTAAAATATCGATTTTCAGCATGTTTTGGGCCTGTATCTGAGTAGGCATGTACAGATCGCTTCTGGGACCCCAAAATATCGAATTTTTAGGTGTTTGGAGCCTGAATTTGAGATATAAACGGGTACAGAAGATGCATGCACATATCGACTTTTGGGCACCTAAAAGATCGATTTTCAGTATGATATGGGCCGGTATTTTGAAAATACTCTAACACGGAGTAGGCATGTACAGTTCGCTTCTGGTACCCCAAAATATCGAGTTTTCGGGTGTTTTGAGGTTGAATTTGAGATATAAACGGGTGCAGAAGATGCATACACATATTGACTTTGGTCACCTAAAATATCGATATTGTAGCATGTTATGGGCCTGTATTTAAAAAAATACTCTAACACGGAGTAGGCAAGTACAGATCGCTTCTGGGACCCCAAAATATCGATTTTTCGGGTGTTTTGGGCCTGAATTTGAGATATCGACTTTGGTCACCCAAAATATCGATTTTTAGCATGTTTTGGGCCTATATTTTGAAAATATTCTAGCACTGAGTAGGCATGTACAGATCGCTTCTGGGACCACAAAATATCAAATTTTCGGGTGTTTTGATCCTGAATTTGGGATATAAACGGGTGCAGAAGATGCATACACATATTGACTTTGGTCACCTAAAATATCGATTTTCAGCATTTTTTGGGCCTGTATTTTGAAAATACTCTAACTCGGAGTAGGCAAGTACAGATCACTTCTAGGACCAAAAAATATCGAATTTTCGAGTTTTTGGAGCCTGAATTTGAGGTATAAACAGGAACAGAAGATGCATGCACATATCGACTTTTGGGTTCCTAAAATATCGATTTTCTGTATGTTTTGGGCCTGTATTTTGAAAATACTCTAAAACGGAGTAGGTATGTACAGATCGCTTCTCTGACCCCAAAATATCGAATTTTCGGGTGTTTTGGGCCTGAATTTGAGATATCTACTTTGGGCAACTAATATTTCGATTTTTAGAATGTTTTGGGCCTATATTTGAAAATACTCTAACCCAGACTAGGCATGTACAGATCGCTTCTGGCACTACAAAATATCGAATTTTTGGGTGTTTTGAGCTTGAATTTGAGATATAAACGGGTACTGAAGATGCATGAACATATCGACTTTTCGGCCACTAAAATATCGATTTTAAGCATGTTTTGGGTCTGTATCTTGAAAACATTCTAACTAGGAGTAGGCATGTACAGATCGCTTCTAGGACAAAAAAATATCGAATTTTCGGGAGTTTTGAGCTTGAATTTGAGATATAAACGGGTACAGAAGATGCATGCACATATCGACTTTGGACACTTAAAATATCTATTTTTAGCATGTTTTGAGCCTATATTTTGAAAACATTCTAGCACTGAGTAGGCATTCACAGATCGCTTCTGGGATCCAAAAATATCGAATTTTCGGGTGTTGTGAGGTTGAATTTGAAATATAAACGAGTGCAGAAGATTCATACACATATTAACTTTGGGCACATAAAATATCGATTTTCAGCATGTTTTGGCCCTGTATCTGAGTAGGCATGTACCGATCGCTTCTAGGACCCCAAAATATCGAATTTTCGGGTGTTTTGAGGTTGAATTTGAGATATAAACGAGTGCAGAAGATGCATGCACATATAGACTTTTGGGCACCTAAAATATCGATTTTCTGTATGTTTTGGGCCTGTATTTTGAAAATACTCTAACACGGAGTAGGTATGTACAGATCGCTTCTGGGACCCCAAAATATCGAATTTTCGGGTGTTTTGGGCCTGAATTTGAGATATCGACTTTGGGCACCTAAAATTTCGATTTTTAGCATGTTTTGAGCCTATATTTGAAAATACTCTAACACAGAGTAGGCATGTACAGATCGCTTCTGGCACTCCAAATTATCGAATTTTCGGGTGTTTTGAGCCTGAATTTGAGATATAAACGGGTACTGAAGATGCATGAACATATCGACTTTTGGGCCACTAAAATATCGATTTTGAGCATGTTTTGGGTATGTATCTTGAGAACATTATAACTAGGAGTAGGCATGTACAGATCGCTTCTAGGACAAAAAATACCGAATTTTCGGGTGTTTTGAGCGTGATTTTGAGATATAAACGGGTACAGAAGATGCATACACATATCGACTTTGGACACTTAAAATACCTATTTTTAGCATGTTTTGAACCCATATTTTGAAAACATTCTAGCACTGAGTCGGCATGTACAGATCGCTTCTGGGACCCAAAAATATCGATTTTTCGGGTGTTTTGAGGTTAAATTTGAGATGTAACGAGTGCAGAAGATGCATACGCATATTAACTTTGGGCACCTAAAATATCGATTTTCAGCATGTTTTGGGCCTGTATCTGAGTAGGCTTGTACAGATCGCTTCTGGGACCCAAAAATATCGAATTTTCGGGTGTTTGGAGCCTGAATTTGAGATATAAACAGGTACAGAAGATGCATTCACATATCGACTTTTGGCCACCTAAAAGTTCGATTTTCAGTATGATATGGGCCTATATTTTGAAAATATTTTTGCACTAAGTAGGTAAGTACAGATTACTTCTGGGACCCCAAAATATCGAATTTTCGGGTGTTTTGATCCTGAATTTATGATATAAATGGGTACAAAAGATGCTTGCACATATCATCTTTGGACATTCAAAATATCGATTTTTAGCATGTTTTAAGCATATATATATATTTTGAAAACATTCTAGCACTGACTAGGCATGTACAGTTCGCTTCTGGGACCCCAAAAATATCGAATTTTTGGGTGTTTTGAGGTTGAATTTGGGATATAAATGGGTGCATAAGATGCATACACATATTGACTTTGGTCACCTAAAATATCGATTTTCAGTATGTTTTGGGCCTGTATATTGAAAATACTCTAACACGGAGTAGCAATGTACAGTTCGCTTCTGGGAACCCAAAATATCGGTTTTTCGGGTGTTTTCAGCCTGAATTAGAGATATAAACGGGTACAGAAGATGCATGCACATATTGACTTTTGGGCACCTAAAATATCGATTTTGAGCATGTTTTGGGTCTGTATCTTGAAAACATTCTAACTAGGAGTAGGCATGTACAGATCGCGTCTAGAATCCAAAAATTCCGAATTTTCGGTTGTTTTGAGCCTGAATTTGAAATATAAACGGGTACAGATGATGCATGCACATTTTGACTTTGGGCACCTAAAATATAGATTTTCAGCATGTTTTGGGCCTGTATTTTGAAAATATCGAATTTTCGGGTGTTTTGAGCCTTAATTTGAGATATAAACGGGTACTGAAGATGCATTCACATATCGACTTTTGGGCACCTAAAATATCGATTTTGAGCATGTTTTCGGTCTGTATCTTGAAAACATTCTCACTAGGTGTAGGCATGTACAGTTCGCTTCTAGGTCCCAAAATACCGAATTTTCAGGTGTTTTGAACCTGAATTTGAGATATAAACGGTTACAGAAGATGCATGTACATATCGACTATAGACACTTAAAATATCGATTTTTAGCATGTTTTCAGCCTTTACTTTGAAAACATTCTAGCACTGAGTAGGCATGTACAGATCGCTTCTTGGACCCAAAATATCGAATTTTCGGGTGTTTTGAGGTTGAATTTTTGATATAAACGGGTACAGAAGATGCATACACATATTGACTTTGGGCACCTAAACTAGCGATTTTCAACATGTTTTGGGCCTGTATTTTGAAAATGCTCTAACACGGAGTAGGCATATACAGATCGCTTCTGGGATCCCAAAATATCGAGTTTTCAGGTGTTTTTGGCCTGAATTTGAGATATCGACTTTGGGCACCTAAAATATCGATTTTTAGCATGTTTTGGGCCTATATTTTGAGAATAATCTAGCACTGAGTAGGCATGTACAAATCGCTTCTGGGACCCAAAAATATCGAATTTTTGGATGTTTTGAGGTTGAATTTGGAATATAAACGGGTACTGAAGATGCATGCACATATCAACTTTTGGGCACCTAAAATATCGATTTTGAGCATGTTTTGGGTCTGTATCTTGAAAACATTCTAGCACTGAGTAGGCATGTACAGATCGCTTCTGGGACCCTAAAATATCGAATTTTAGGGTGTTTTGAGGTTGAATTTGAGATATAAACGGGTACAGAAGATGCATGCACATATCGACTTTTGGGCACCTAAAAGATCGATTTTCAGTATGTTTTGGGCCTGTATTTTGAAAATACTCTAACACGGAGTAGGCATGTACAGATCGCTTCTGGGACCCCAAAATATCGAATTTTAGGGTATTTTGGGCCTGAATTTGATATATCGACTCTAGGCACCTAAAATATCGATTTTTAGCATGTTTTGGGTCTATATTTTGAAAATATTCTAGCAATGAGTAGGCATGTGCAGATCGCTTCAGGGACCCAAAAATATCGAATTTTCGGGTGTTTTTAACCTGAATTAGAGATATAAACGGGTACAGAAGATGCATGCACATATAGACTTTTATGCACCTAAAAGATCAATTTTCAGTATGTTTTCGGCCTGTATTTTGAAAATACTCTAATACGGAGTAGGCATGTACAGATCGCTTCTGGGACCCCAAAATATCGAATTTTCGGGTGTTTTGGGCCTGAATTTGTGATATCGACTTTGGGCACATAAAAATATTGATTTTTAGCATGTTTTGGGACTATATTTTGAAAATATTCTAGCAGTGAGTAGGCATGTACAGATCGCTTCTGGGACCCCAAAATATCGAATTTTTGGGTGTTTTGACCCTGAATTTGATATATAAACGGGTACTGAAGATGCATGCACATATCAACTTTTGGGCACCTAAAATATCGATTTTGAGCATGTTTTGGGTCTGTATCATGAAAACATTCTAACTAGGAGTAGGCATGTACATATCGCTTCTAGGACCCAAAAATACCGAATTTTCGAGTGTTTTGAGCCTGAATTTAAGATATAAACGGTTACAGAAGATCGACTTTTGACACTAAAAATATCGATTTTTAGCATATTTTGAGCCTATATTTTGAAAACATTCTAGCTCTGAGTAGGCATGTACAGATCGCTTCTGGGACCCTAAAATATCGAATTTTAGGGTGTTTTAAAGTTTAATTTGATATATAAACGGGTACAGAAGATGCATGCACATATCGACTTTTGGGCATCTAAAAGATCGATTTTCAGTATGTTTTGGGCCTGTATTTCGAAAATACTCTAACACGGAGTAGGCATGTACAGATCGCTTCTGGGACCCCAAAATATCGAATTTTCGGGTGTTTTGGGCCTGAATTTGATATATCGACTCTAGGCACCTAAAATATCGATTTTTAGCATGTTTTGGGACTATATTTTGAAAATATTCTAGCAGTGAGTAGGCATGTACAGATCGCTTCTGGGACCCCAAAATATCGAATTTTTGGGTGTTTTGACCCTGAATTTGATTTATAAACGGGTACTGAAGATGCATGCACATATCGACTTTTAGGCACCTAAAATATCGATTTTGAGCATGTTTTGGGTCTGTATCTTGAAAACATTCTAACTAGTAGTAGGCATGTACATATCGCTTCTAGGACCAAAACATACCGAATTTTCGGGTGTTTTGAGCCTGAATTTAAGATATAAACGGGTACAGAAGATCGACTTTGGACACTAAAAATATCGATTTTTAGCATGTTTTGAGCCTATATTTTGAAAATGTTCTAGCACTGAGTAGGCATGTACAGATCGCTTTTGGGACCCCAAAATATCGAATTTTCGGGTGTTTGGAGCCTGAATTTGAGATATAAACGGGTACAGAAGATGCAAGCACATATCGACTTTTGGGCACCTAAAATATCGATTTTCAGTATGTTTTGGGCCTTTATTTTTAAAATACTCTAATACGGAGTAGGCATGTACATATCGCTTCTGGGACTCCAAAATATCGAATTTTCGGGTGTTTTGAGCCTGAATTTGAGATATAAACGGGTACAGAAGATGCATGCACATATTGACTTTGGGCACCTAAAATATCGATTTTCAGCATGTTTTAGGCCTGTATCTGAATAGGCCAGTACAGATCGCTTCTGGGACCCCAAAATATCGAATTTCCGGGTGTTTGGAACCTGAATTTGAGATATAAACGGGTACAGAAGATGCATGCACATATCGACTTTTATGCACCTAAAAGATCAATTTTCAGTATGTTTTGGGCCTGTATTTTGAAAATACTCTAATACGGAGTAGGCATGTACAGATCGCTTCTGGGACCCCAAAATATCGAATTTTCGGGTGTTTTGGGCCTGAATTTGATATATCGACTCTAGGCACCTAAAATATCGATTTTTAGCATGTTTTGGGTCTATATTTTGAAAATATTCTAGCACTAAGTAGGCATGTGCAGATTGCTTCTGGGACCCCAAAATATCGAATTTTTGGGTGTTTTGAGTCTGAATTTGAGATATAAACGGGTACTGAAGAAGCATGCACATATCAACTTTTGTGCACCTAAAATATCAATTTTGAGCATGTTTTGGGTATGTATCTTGAAAACATTCTAACTAGTAGTAGGCATGTACATATCGCGTCTAGGACCAAAAAATACCGAATTTTCGGGTGTTTTGAGCCAGAATTTAAGATATAAACGGGTACAGAAGATCTTCTTTGGACACTAAAAATATCGATTTTTAGCATGTTTTGAGCCTATATTTTGAAAACATTCTAGCACTGAGTAGGCATGTACAGATCGCTTCTGGGGCCAAAAAATATCAAATTTTCGGGTGTTTTGGGGTTGAATTTGGGATATAAACGGTTGCAGAAGATGCATACACATATTGACTTTGGGCACCTAAAATATCGATTTTCAGCATGTTTTGGGCCTTTATCTGAATAGCCATGTACAGATCGCTTCTGGGACCCCAAAATATCGAATTTCCGGGTGTTTGGAAACTGAATTTAAGATATAAACGGGTACAGAAGATGCACGCACATTTTGACTTTAGGGCACCTAAAAAATCGTTTTTCAGTATGTTTTGGGCCAGTATTTTGAAAATACTCTATCACGGAGTAAGCATGTACATATCGCTTCTGGGACTCCAAAATATCGAATTTTCGGGTGTTTTGAGCCTGAATTTGATATATAAACGGGTACAGAAGATTCATGCACATATCGACTTTTGGGCACCTAAAAGATCGATTTTTAGTATGTTTTGGGCCTGTATTTCGAAAATACTCTAACACAGAGTAGGCATGTACAGATCGCTTCTGGAACCCCAAAATATCGAATTTTCTGGTGTTTTGGGCCTGAATTTGATATATCGACTCTAGGCACCTAAAATATCGATTTTTAGCTTGTTTTGGGACTATATTTTGAAAATATTCTAGCAGTGAGTAGGCATGTACAGATCGCTTCTGGGACCCCAAAATATCGAATTTTTGGGTGTTTTGACCCTGAATTTGATTTATAAACGGGTACTGAAGATGCATGCACATATCGACTTTTAGGCACCTAAAATATCGATTTTGAGCATGTTTTGGGTCTGTATCTTGAAAACATTCTAACTAGTAGTAGGCATGTACATATCGCTTCTAGGACCAAAAAATACCGAATTTTCGGGTGTTTTGAGCCTGAATTTAAGATATAAACGGGTACAGAAGATCGACTTTGGACACTAAAAATATCGATTTTTAGCATGTTTTGAGCCTATATTTTGAAAATGTTCTAGCACTGAGTAGGCATGTACAGATCGCTTTTGGGACCCCAAAATATCGAATTTTCGGGTGTTTGGAGCCTGAATTTGAGATATAAACGGGTACAGAAGATGCAAGCACATATCGACTTTTGGGCACCTAAAATATCGATTTTCAGTATGTTTTGGGCCTTTATTTTTAAAATACTCTAATACGGAGTAGGCATGTACATATCGCTTCTGGGACTCCAAAATATCGAATTTTCGGGTGTTTTGAGCCTGAATTTGAGATATAAACGGGTACAGAAGATGCATGCACATATTGACTTTGGGCACCTAAAATATCGATTTTCAGCATGTTTTAGGCCTGTATCTGAATAGGCCAGTACAGATCGCTTCTGGGACCCCAAAATATCGAATTTCCGGGTGTTTGGAACCTGAATTTGAGATATAAACGGGTACAGAAGATGCATGCACATATCGACTTTTATGCACCTAAAAGATCAATTTTCAGTATGTTTTGGGCCTGTATTTTGAAAATACTCTAATACGGAGTAGGCATGTACAGATCGCTTCTGGGACCCCAAAATATCGAATTTTCGGGTGTTTTGGGCCTGAATTTGATATATCGACTCTAGGCACCTAAAATATCGATTTTTAGCATGTTTTGGGTCTATATTTTGAAAATATTCTAGCACTAAGTAGGCATGTGCAGATCGCTTCTGGGACCCCAAAATATCGAATTTTTGGGTGTTTTGAGTCTGAATTTGAGATATAAACGGGTACTGAAGAAGCATGCACATATCAACTTTTGTGCACCTAAAATATCAATTTTGAGCATGTTTTGGGTATGTATCTTGAAAACATTCTAACTAGTAGTAGGCATGTACATATCGCGTCTAGGACCAAAAAATACCGAATTTTCGGGTGTTTTGAGCCAGAATTTAAGATATAAACGGGTACAGAAGATCTTCTTTGGACACTAAAAATATCGATTTTTAGCATGTTTTGAGCCTATATTTTGAAAACATTCTAGCACTGAGTAGGCATGTACAGATCGCTTCTGGGGCCAAAAAATATCAAATTTTCGGGTGTTTTGGGGTTGAATTTGGGATATAAACGGTTGCAGAAGATGCATACACATATTGACTTTGGGCACCTAAAATATCGATTTTCAGCATGTTTTGGGCCTTTATCTGAATAGCCATGTACAGATCGCTTCTGGGACCCCAAAATATCGAATTTCCGGGTGTTTGGAAACTGAATTTAAGATATAAACGGGTACAGAAGATGCACGCACATTTTGACTTTAGGGCACCTAAAAAATCGTTTTTCAGTATGTTTTGGGCCAGTATTTTGAAAATACTCTATCACGGAGTAAGCATGTACATATCGCTTCTGGGACTCCAAAATATCGAATTTTCGGGTGTTTTGAGCCTGAATTTGATATATAAACGGGTACAGAAGATTCATGCACATATCGACTTTTGGGCACCTAAAAGATCGATTTTTAGTATGTTTTGGGCCTGTATTTCGAAAATACTCTAACACAGAGTAGGCATGTACAGATCGCTTCTGGAACCCCAAAATATCGAATTTTCGGGTGTTTTGGGGTTGAATTTGATATATCGACTCTAGGCACCTAAAATATCGATTTTCAGCATGTTTTGGGACTATATTTTGAAAATGTTCTGGCACTGTGTAGGCATGTACAGATCGCTTTTGAGACCCCAAAATATCAAATTTTCGGGTGTTTGTAGCCTGAATTTGAGATATAAACGGGTACAGAAGATGGAAGCACATATCGACTTTTGGGCACCTAAAAGATCGATTTTCAGTATGTTTTGGGCCTGTATTATGAAAATACTCTAATACGGAGTAGGCATGTACATATCGCTTCTGGGACTCCAAAATATCGAATTTTCGGGTGTTTTGAGCCTGAATTTGAGATATAAACGGATACAGAAGATGCATGCACATATTGACTTTGGGCACCTAAAATATCGATTTTCAGCATGTTTTGGGCCTGTATCTGAATAGGCCAGTACAGATCGCTTCTGGGACCCTAAAATATCGAATTTCCGGGTGTTTAGAACCTGAATTTGAGATTTAACGGGTACAGAAGATCGACTTTTGACACTAAAAATATCGATTTTTAGCATGTTTTGAGCCTATATTTCAAAAACATTCTAGCACTGAGTAGGCATGTACAGATCGCTTCTGGGAGCCAAAAATATCGAATTTTCGAGTGTTTTGAGGTTGAATTTGAGATATAAACGGGTACAGAAGATGCATGCACATATCGACTTTTGGGCACCTAAAAGATCGATTTTTAGTATGCTTTGGGCCTGTATTTAAAACAAATACTCTAACACGGAGTAGGCCTGTGGAGATCGCTTCTGGAACCTCAAAATATCGAATTTTCGAATATTTTGAGCTTGAATTTGAGATATAAACGGGTACAGAAGATGCATGCACATATCGACTTTGGACACTTAAAATATCGATTTTTTGCATGTTTTCAGCCTATATTTTGAAAACATTCTAGCACTGAGTAGGCATGTACAGATCGCTTCTGGGACGCAAAAAATATCGAATTTTCGGGTGTTTTGAAGTTGAATTTGGGATATAAACGGGTGCAGAAGATGCATACACATATTGACTTTGGGCACCTAAAAGATCGATTTTCAGCATGTTTTGTGCCTGTATTTAAAGAAATACACTAACACGGGGTAAGCATGTATCGATCGCTTCTGGGACCTCAAAATATCGAATTTTCGGGTGTTTTGAGCCTGAATTTGAGATATAAACGGGTACTGAAGATGCATGCACATTTCAACTTTTGGGCACCTAAAATATCGATTTTGAGCATGTTTTGGGTCTGTATCTTGAAAACATTCTAACTAGGAGTAGGCATGTACATATCGCTTGTAGGACCCAAAAATATCGAATTTTCGGATTTTTTGAGCCTGAATTTCAGATATAAAAGGGTACAGAAGATCGACTTTGGACACTAAAAATATCGATTTTTAGCATGTTTTGAGCCTATATTTTGATAACATTCTAGCACTGAGTAGGCATGTACAGATAGCTTCTGGGACCCAAAAATATCGAATTTTTGAGTGTTTTGAGGTTGAATTTGAGATATAAACGGGTACAGATGATGCATGCACATATCGACTTTTGGGCACCTAAAAGATCGATTTCAGTATGTTTTGGGCCTATATTTTGAAAATACTCTAACACGGAGTAGGCATGTACAGTTTGCTTCTGGGACCCCAAAATATGGAATTTTCGGGTGTTTTGGGCCTGAATTTGAGATATCGACTTTAGGCACCTAAAATATCGATTTTTAGCATGTTTTCGGTCTATATTTTGAAAATATTCTAGCACTGAGTAGGCATGTGCAGATCGCTTCAGGGACCCCAAAATATCGAATTTTCGGGTGTTTTAAGCCTGAATTTGAGATATAAACGGGTACTGATGATACATGCACATATCGACTTTGGACAATTAAAATATCGATTTTTAGCATGTTTTGAGCCTATATTTTGAAAACATTCTAGCACTGAGTAGGCATGTACAGATCGCTTCTGGGACCCCAAAATATCGAATTTTCGGGTGTTTTGAGGTTGAAATTGGGATATAAACGGGTGCAGAAGATGCATACACATATTAACTTTGGGCACCTAAAATATAGATTTTCAACATGTTTTGAGCCAGTGTTTTGAAAATACTCTAACACGGAGTAGGCATGTACAGATCGCTTCTAGGACCCAAAAATACCGAATTTTCGGGTGTTTTGAGCCTGAATTTGAGATATAAACGGGTACAGAAGATCCATGCACATATCGACTTTTGACACATAAAATATCGATTTTTAGCATGTTTTGAGCCTATATTTTGAAAATATTCTAGCACTGAGTAGGCATGTACAGATCGCTTCTGGGATCCAAAAATATAAAATTTTCGGGTGTTTTTAAGGTTGAATTTGGGATGCAAACGGGTACAGAAGATGCATACACATATTGACTTTGGGCACTTAAAATATCGATTTTCAAAATGTTTTGGGCCTGTATCTGACTAGGCATGTACAGATCGCTTCTGGGAAACCAAAATATCAAATTTTCGGGTGTTTGGAGCTGAAATTGAAATATAAACGGGTACAGAAGATGCATGCTCATATCGACTTTTGGGAACCTAAAAGATCGATTTTCAGTATATTTTGGGCCTGTATTTTGAAAATACTCTAACACGGAGTAGGCATGTACAGATCGCATCTGGGACCCCAAAATAACGAATTTTCGGGTGTTTTGAGCCTGAATTTAAAATATATAAACTGGTACAGAAGATGAATGCGCATATTGACTTTGGGCACCTAAAATATCGATTTTCAGCATTTTTTGGGCCCGTATTTTGAAAATACTCTAACACGGAGTAGGCTTGTACAGATCGCTTCTGGGACCTCAAAATATCGATTTTTCGGGTGTTTTGAGCCTGAATTTAAAATATAAACGTGTACTGAAGATGCATGCACATATCGACTTTTGGGCACCTATAATATCGATTTTGAGAAAGTTTTGTTCTGTATCATGAAAACATTCTAACTAGGAGTAGGCATGTACAGATCGCTTCTAGGACTCAAAAATCCCGAAGTTTCGGGTGTTTTGAGCCTGAATTTGAGATATAAACGGGTACAGAGAAGATGCAAGCACATATCGACTTTGATCACTTAAAATATCGATGTTTAGCATGGTTTGAGCCTATATTTTGAAAACATTCTAGCACTGAGTAGGCATGTACAGATCGCTTCTGGGACCCAAAAATATCGAATTTTCGGGTGTTTTGAGGTTGAATTTGGGATATAAACGGGTGAAGAATATGCATACACATATTGACTTTGTACACCTAAAATATCGATTTTCAGCATGTTTTGGGCCTATATCTGAGTAAGCATGTACAGATCGCTTCTGGGACCCCAAAATATCAAATATTCGGGTGTTTGGAGCCTGAATTTGGGATATAATCGGATACAGAAGATGCATACACATATTGACTTTGGGCACCTAAAAGATCGATTTTCAGCATGTTTTTTGCCTGTATTTAAAAAATACTCTAACAAGGATTAGGCATGTACAGATCGCTTTTAGGACCCAAAAATACCGAATTTTCGGGTGTTTTGAGCCTGAATTTGAGATATTAACGGGGATAGAAGATCCATGCACATATTGACTTTGGGCACCTAAAAGATCGATTTTTAGCATGTTTTACACCTGTATTAAGAAAATTCTATAACACGGGGTAGGCATGTACAGATCGCATCTGCGACCCCACAATATCGAATTATCGGGTGTTTTGAGGTTGAAATTGGGATATAAACGGGTGCAGAAGATGCATACACATATTGACTTTGGGCACCTAAAATATCGATTTTCAACATGTTTTGAGCCTGTATTTTGAAAATACTCTAACACGGAGTAGGCATGTACAGATCGCTTCTAGGACCCAAAAATACCGAATTTTCGGGTGTTTTGAGCCTGAATTTGAGATATAAACGAGTACAGAAGATCCTTGCACATATCGACTTTGGACACATAAAATATCGATTTTTAGCATGTTTTGAGCCTATATTTTGAAAATAATCTAGCACTGAGTAGGCATGTACAGATCGCTTCTGGGACCCCAAAATATTGAATTTTCGGGTGTTTGGAGCTGAATTTGAAATATGAACGGGTACAGAAGATGCATGCTCATATCGACTTTTGGGAACCTAAAAGATCGATTTTCAGTATATTTTGGGCCTGTATTTTGAAAGTACTCTAACACGGAGTAGGCATGTACAGATCGCATCTGGGACCCCAAAATAACGAATTTTCGGGTGTTTTGAGCCTGAATTTGAGATATAAACTGGTACAGAAGATGCATGCGCATATTGACTATAAGCACCAAAAATATAGATTTTCAGCATTTTTTGGGCCCGTATTTTGAAAATACTCTAACACGGAGTAGGCTTGTACAGATCGCTTCTGGGATCTCAAAATATCGATTTTTCGGGTGTTTTGAGCCTGAATTTAAAATATAAACGTGAACTGAAGATGCATGCACATATCGACTTTTGGGCACCTATAATATCGATTTTGAGCATGATTTGGTCTGTATCTTGAAAACATTCTAACTAGGAGTAGGCATGTACAGATCGCTTCTAGGACCCAAAAATACCGAATTTTCGGGTGTTTTGAGCCTGAATTTGAGATATAAACGGGTACTGAAGATCCATGCACGTATTGACTTTGGGCACCTAAAATATCGATTTTGAGCATGTTTTGGGTCTGTATCTTGAAAACATTCTAACTAGGACTCGGCATGTGCAGATCGCTTCTGGGACCCCAAAATATCGAATTTTCGGGTGTTTGGAGCCTTTATTTGAGATATAAACGGGTACACAAGATGCATGTACATATTGACTTTGGGCACCTAAAAGATCGATTTTCATCATGTTTTGGGCCTGTATTTAAAAAATACTCTAACACGGATTAGGCATGTATCGATCGCTTCTGGGACCTCAAAATATCGAATTTTCGGGTGATTTGAGGTTGAATTTGAAATATAAACAGGAACAGAAGATGCATGCACATATCGACTTTTGGGCACATAAAAGATCGATTTTCAGTATGTTTTGGGCCTGTATTTTGAAAATACTCTAACATGGAGTAGGCATGTACAGATCGCTTCTGGGACCCCAAAATATCGAATTTTCGGGTGTTTGGGGCCTGAATTTGAGATATAAACGGGTACAGAAGATGCAGGCACATATTGACTTTGGGCACCTAAAAGATCGATTTTTAGCATGTTTTGCGCCTGTATTCAGAAAATTCTCTAACACGGGGTAGGCATGTACAGATCGCATCTGCAACCCCACAATATCGAATTTTCGGGTGTTATGAGGTTGAAAATTGGGATATAAACGGGTGCAGAAGATGCATACACATATTGACTTTGGGCACCTAAAATATAGATTTTCAACATGTTTTCGGCCTGTATTTTGAAAATACTCTAACACGGAGTAGGCATGTACAGATCGCTTCTAGGACCCAAAAATACCGAATTTTCGGGTGTTTTGAGCCTGAATTTGATATATAAACGGGTACAGAAGATGCATACACATATTGACTTTGGGCACCTAAAATATCGATTTTCAGAATGTTTTGGGCCTGTATCTGACTAGGCATGTACAGATCGCTTCTGGGACCCCAAAATATCAAATTTTCGGGTGTTTGGAGCTGAATTTCAAATATAAACGGGTACAGAAGATGCATGCTCATATCGACTTTTGGGAACCTAAAAGATCGATTTTCAGTATATTTTGAGCCTGTATTTTGAAAATACTCTAACACGGAGTAGGCATGTACAGATCGCATCTGGGACCCCAAAATAACGAATTTTCGGGTGTTTTGAGCCTGAATTTGAGATATAATCTGGTACAGAAGATGCATGTGCATATTGACTTTGGGAACCTAAAATATCGATTTTCAGCATTTTTTGGGCCCGTATTTTGAAAATACTCTAACACGGAGTAGGCTTGTACAGATAGCTTCTGGGACCTCAAAATATCGATTTTTCGGGTGTTTTGAGCCTGAATTTAAAATATAAACGTGTAATGAAGATACATGCACATATCGACTTTTGGGCACCTATAATATCGATTTTGAGCATGTTTTGGTCTGTATCTTGAAAACATTCTAACTAGAAGTAGGCATGTACAGATTGCTTCTAGGACTCAAAAATCCCGAAGTTTCGGGTGTTTTGAGCCTGAATTTGAGATATAAAAGTTTACAGAGAAGATGCATGCACATATCGACTTTGGTCACTTAAAATATCGATTTTTAGCATGGTTTGAGCCTATATTTTGAAAACATTCTAGCACTGAGTAGGCATGTACAGATCGCTTCTGGGACCCAAAAATATCGAATTTTCGGGTGTTTTGAGGTTGAATTTGGGATATAAACGGGTGAAGAAGATGCATACACATATTGACTTTGTGCACCTAAAATATCGATTTTCAGCATGTTTTGGGCCTATATCTGAGTAAGCATGTACAGATCGCTTCTGGGACCCCAAAATATCAAATATTCGGGTGTTTGGAGCCTGAATTTGGGATATAAACGGGTACAGAAGATGCATACACATATTGACTTTGGGCACCTAAAAGATCGATTTTCAGCATGTTTTTTGCCTGTATTTAAAAAATACTCTAACAAGGATTAGGCATGTATCGTTCGCTTCTGGGACCTCAAAATATCGAATTTTCGGGTGTTTTGAGGTTGAATTTGAGATATAAACGGGTATAGAAGATGCATACACATATTGACTTTGGGCACCTAAAATATCGATTTTCAACATGTTTTTGGCCTGTATTTTGAAAATAGTCTAACACGTAGTAGGCATGTACAGATCGCTTTTAGGACCCAAAAATACCGAATTTTCGGGTGTTTTGAGCCTGAATTTGAGATATTAACGGGGATAGAAGATCCATGCACATATTGACTTTGGGCACCTAAAAGATCGATTTTTAGCATGTTTTGCACCTGTATTCAGAAAATTCTATAACACGGGGTAGGCATGTACAGATCGCATCTGCGACCCCACAATATCGAATTTTCGGGTGTTTTGAGGTTGAAATTAGGATATAAACGGGTGCAGAAGATGCATACACATATTGACTTTGGGCACCTAAAATATCGATTTTCAACATGTTTTGAGCCTGTATTTTGAAAATACTCTAGCACGGAGTAGGCATGTACAGATAGCTTCTAGGACCCAAAAATACCGAATTTTCGGGTGTTTTGAGCCTGAATTTGAGATATAAACGGGTACAGAAAATCCATGCACATATCGACTTTGGACACATAAAATATCGATTTTTAGCATGTTTTGAGCCTATATTTTGAAAATATTCTAGCACCGAGTAGGCATGTACAGATCGCTTCTGGGATCCAAAAATGTAAAATTTTCGGGTGTTTTTAAGGTTGAATTTGGGATATAAACGGGTGCAGAAGATGCATACACATATTGACTTTGGGCACCTAAAATATAGATTTTCAACATGTTTTCGGCCTGTATTTTGAAAATACTCTAACACGGAGTAGGCATGTACAGATCGCTTCTAGGACCCAAAAATACCGAATTTTCGGGTGTTTTGAGCCTGAATTTGATATATAAACGGGTACAGAAGATGCATACACATATTGACTTTGGGCACCTAAAATATCGATTTTCAGAATGTTTTGGGCCTGTATCTGACTAGGCATGTACAGATCGCTTCTGGGACCCCAAAATATCAAATTTTCGGGTGTTTGGAGCTGAATTTCAAATATAAACGGGTACAGAAGATGCATGCTCATATCGACTTTTGGGAACCTAAAAGATCGATTTTCAGTATATTTTGAGCCTGTATTTTGAAAATACTCTAACACGGAGTAGGCATGTACAGATCGCATCTGGGACCCCAAAATAACGAATTTTCGGGTGTTTTGAGCCTGAATTTGAGATATAATCTGGTACAGAAGATGCATGTGCATATTGACTTTGGGAACCTAAAATATCGATTTTCAGCATTTTTTGGGCCCGTATTTTGAAAATACTCTAACACGGAGTAGGCTTGTACAGATAGCTTCTGGGACCTCAAAATATCGATTTTTCGGGTGTTTTGAGCCTGAATTTAAAATATAAACGTGTAATGAAGATACATGCACATATCGACTTTTGGGCACCTATAATATCGATTTTGAGCATGTTTTGGTCTGTATCTTGAAAACATTCTAACTAGAAGTAGGCATGTACAGATTGCTTCTAGGACTCAAAAATCCCGAAGTTTCGGGTGTTTTGAGCCTGAATTTGAGATATAAAAGTTTACAGAGAAGATGCATGCACATATCGACTTTGGTCACTTAAAATATCGATTTTTAGCATGGTTTGAGCCTATATTTTGAAAACATTCTAGCACTGAGTAGGCATGTACAGATCGCTTCTGGGACCCAAAAATATCGAATTTTCGGGTGTTTTGAGGTTGAATTTGGGATATAAACGGGTGAAGAAGATGCATACACATATTGACTTTGTGCACCTAAAATATCGATTTTCAGCATGTTTTGGGCCTATATCTGAGTAAGCATGTACAGATCGCTTCTGGGACCCCAAAATATCAAATATTCGGGTGTTTGGAGCCTGAATTTGGGATATAAACGGGTACAGAAGATGCATACACATATTGACTTTGGGCACCTAAAAGATCGATTTTCAGCATGTTTTTTGCCTGTATTTAAAAAATACTCTAACAAGGATTAGGCATGTATCGTTCACTTCTGGGACCTCAAAATATCGAATTTTCGGGTGTTTTGAGGTTGAATTTGAGATATAAACGGGTATAGAAGATGCATACACATATTGACTTTGGGCACCTAAAATATCGATTTTCAACATGTTTTTGGCCTGTATTTTGAAAATACTCTAACACGGAGTAGGCATGTACAGATCGTTTTTAGGACCCAAAAATACCGAATTTTCGGGTGTTTTGAGCCTGAATTTGAGATATTAACGGGGATAGAAGATCCATGCACATATTGACTTTGGGCACCTAAAAGATCGATTTTTAGCATGTTTTGCACCTGTATTCAGAAAATTCTATAACACGGGGTAGGCATGTACAGATCGCATCTGCGACCCCACAATATCGAATTTTCGGGTGTTTTGAGGTTGAAATTAGGATATAAACGGGTGCAGAAGATGCATACACATATTGACTTTGGGCACCTAAAATATCGATTTTCAACATGTTTTGAGCCTGTATTTTGAAAATACTCTAGCACGGAGTAGGCATGTACAGATAGCTTCTAGGACCCAAAAATACCGAATTTTCGGGTGTTTTGAGCCTGAATTTGAGATATAAACGGGTACAGAAAATCCATGCACATATCGACTTTGGACACATAAAATATCGATTTTTAGCATGTTTTGAGCCTATATTTTGAAAATATTCTAGCACCGAGTAGGCATGTACAGATCGTTTCTGGGATCCAAAAATGTAAAATTTTCGGGTGTTTTTAAGGTTGAATTTGGGATATAAACGGGTGCAGAAGATGCATACACATATTGACTTTGGGCACCTAAAATATCGATTTTCAGAATGTTTTGGGCCTGTATCTGACTAGGCATGTACAGATTGCTTCTGGGACCCCAAAATATCAAATTTTCGGGTGTTTGGAGCTGAATTTGAAATATAAACGGGTACAGAAGATGCATGCTCATATCGACTTTTGGGCACGTAAAAGATCGATTTTCAGTATGTTTTGTGCCTGTATTTTGAAAATACTCTAACACGGAGTAGGCATGTACAGTTCGCTTGTGGGACCCCAAAATATCGAATATTCGGGTGTTTTGAGGTTAAATTTGGGATATACACGGGTGCAAAAGATGCATGCACATATCGACTTTGGAAAATTAAAATTTCGATATTTAGCATGTTTTGAGCCTATATTTTGAAAACATTCTAGCACTGAATAGGCATGTACAGATCGCTTCTGGGAACCTAAAATATCGTATTTTCGGCTATTTTGAGGATGAATTTGGAATATAATCTGGTGCAGAAGATGCATGCACGTATTGACTTTGGGCACCTAAAATATCGATTTTGAGCATGTTTTGGGTCTGTATCTTGAAAACATTCTAACTAGGACTAGGCATGTGCAGATCGCTTCTGGGACCCCCAAATATCGAATTTTCGGGTGTTTGGAGCCTTAATTTGAGATATAAACGGGTACACAAGATGCATGTACATATTGACTTTGGGCACCAAAATGATCGATTTTCAGCATGTTTTGGGTCTGTATTTAAAAAATACTCTAACACGGATTAGGCATGTATCGATCGCTTCTGGGACCTCAAAATATCGAATTTTCGGGTGTTTTGAGGTTGAATTTGAGATATCGACTCTGGGCACCTAAAATATCGATTTTTAGCATGTTTTGGGCCTATATTTTGAAAATATTCTAGCACTCAGTAGGCATGTACAGATCGCTTCTGGAAAAAAAAAATATCGAATTTTCGGGTGTTTTATGGTTGAATTTGGGATATAAACGGGTGCAGAAGATGCATACACATATTGACTTTGGGCACCTAAAATATCGGTTTTCAGCATGTTTTGGGCCTGTATCTGAGTAGGCATGTACAGATCGCTTCTGGGACCAAAAAATATCGAATTTTCGGGTGTTTGGAGCCTGAATTTGAGATATAAACGGGTACAGAAGATGAATGCACATATCGACTTTTGGGCACCTAAAATATCGATTTTCTGTATGTTTTGGGCTTGTATCTTGAAAATACTCTAACACGGAGTAGGCATGTACAGATTGCTTCTGGGACCCCAAAATATCAAATTTTTGGGTGTTTTGGGGATGAATTTGAGATATCGACTCTGGGCACCTAAAATATCGATATTTAGCATGTTTTGGGCCTATATTTTGAAAATATTCTAGCACTCAGTAGGCATGTACAGATCGCTTCTGGGACCTCAAAATATCAAATTTTCGGGTGTTTTGAGCCTGAATTTGAGATATAAACGGGTACAGAAAATGCATGCACATATTGACTTTGGGCACCTAAAATATCAATTTTCAGCATGTTTTGGGCCTGTATATTGAAAATACTCTAACACGGAGTAGGCATGTACAGATCGCTTCTGGGACCAAAAAATATCGAATTTTCGCGTGTTTGAACCTGAATTTGAGATATCGACTTTGGGCACCTAAAATATCGATTTTTAGCATGTTTTGGGCCTATATTTTGAAAACATACTAGCACTGAGTAGGCATGTACAAATCGCTTCTGGGACCCCAAAATATCGAATTTTCGGGTGTTTTGAGCCTGAATTTGAGATATAAACAGGTACTGAAGATGCATGCACATATTGACTTTGGGCACCTAAAATATCGATTTTGAGCATGTTTTGGGTCTGTATCTTGAAAAAATTCTAACTAGGAGTAGGCAAGTACAGATCACTTCTAGGACCCAAAAATACCGATTTTTCGGGTATTTTGAGCCTGAATTTGAGATATAAACGGGTACAGAAGATGCATGCACATATCGACTTTGGACACTTAAAATATCAATTTTTAGCATGTTTTGAGCCTATATTTTGAAAACATTCTAGCACTGAGTAGGCATGTACAGATTGCTTCTGGGACAGAAAAATATCGAATTTTCGGGTGTTTTGTGGTTGAATTTGAGATATAAACGGGAGCAGAAAATGCATACACATATTGACTTTGGGCACCTGAAATATCGATTTTCAGCATGTTTTGGGCCTGTATCTGAGTAAGCATGTACAGATCGCTTCTGGGACCCCAAAATATCGAATTTTCGGGTGTTTGGAGCCTGAATTTGAGATATAAACGGGTACAGAAGATGCATGCACATATCGACTTTGGACACTTAAAATATCGATTTTTAGCATGTTTAAGCCAATGTTTTGAAAATATTCTAGCACAAAGTAGATATGTACAGATCACTTCTGGGACCCCAAAATATCGTATTTTCGGGTGTTTTAAGCCTGAATTTGAGATATAAACGGGTACAGAAGATGCATGCACATATCGACTTTGGACACTTAAAATATCGATTTTTAGCATGTTTTGAGCCTATATTTTGAAAACATTCTAGCACTGAGTAGGCATGTACAGATCGCTTCTGGGACACAAAAATATCGAATTTTCGGGTGTTTTGAGGTTGAATTTGGGATATAAACGGGTGCAGAAGATGCATACACGTATCGAATTTTGGGTACCTAAAATATCGTTTTTTAGCATGTTTTGGGCCTGTATATTAAAAATACTCTAACATGGAGTAGGCATGTACATATAGCTTCTGGGACCCCAAAATATCGAATTTTCGGGTTTTTTTGGCCTGAATTTGATATATCGACTTTGGGCACCTAAAATATCGATTTTTAGCTTGTTTTGGGTCTGTATTTTGAAAATATTCTAGCACTGCGTAGGCATGTACAGATCGCTTCTGGGACCCCAAAATATCGAATTTTCGGGTGTTTTGGGGTTGAATTTGGGATATAAACGGTTGCAGAAGATGCATACACATATTTACTTGGGGCACCTAAAATATCGATTTTCAGCATGTTTTGGGCCTGTATCTGAATAGGCATGTACAGATCGCTTCTGGGACCTCAAAATATCGAATTTCCTGGTGTTTGGAACCTGAATTAGAGATATAAACGGGTACAGAAGATGCATGCACATATCGACTTTTAGGCACCTAAAAAATCGATTTTCAGTATGTTTTGGTCCTGTATTTTGAAAATACTCTAACACGGAGTAGGCAAGTACAGATCGCTTCTGGGACCCCAAAATAAAGAATTTTCGGGAGTTTTGGCCTGAATTTGAGATATCGACTATGGGCACCTAAAATATCGATTTTTAGCATGTTTTGGGCATATATTTTGAAAATATTCTAGCACTGAATAGGCATGTACAGATCGCTTCTGGGACCCCAAAATATCGAATTTTCGGGTGTTTTGAGCCTGAATATGAGATATAAACGGGTACAGAAGATGCATGCACATATCGACTTTGAACACTTAAAATATCGATTTTTAGCATGTTTTGAGCCTATATTTTGAAAACATTCTAGCACTGAGTAGGCATGTACAGATCGCTTCTGGGACCCCAAAATATATAGAATTTTCGGGTGTTTTGGGCCTGAATTTGAGATATCGACTTTGGTCAACTAAAATATTGATTTTCAGCATGTTTTGGGCCAGTATTTTGAAAATACTCTAACACGGAGTAGGCATGTACAGATCGCTTCTGGGACCCCAAAATATCGAATTTTCGGGTGTTTTGAGCTTGAATTTGAGATATAAACGGGCACTGCAGATGCATGCACATATCGACTTTTAGGCACCTAAAATATCGATTTTGAGCATGTTTTGGGTCTATATCTTGACAACATTCTAACTAGGAGTAGGCATATACAGATTGCTTCAAGGACCCAAAAATACCGAATTTTCGAGTGTTTTGAGCCTGAATTTGAGATATAAACGGGTACAGAAGATGCATGCACATATCGACTTTGGACACCTAAAATATCGATTTTTAGCATGTGTTGGGCCTGTATTTTGAAAATACTAAAACACGGAGTAGGCATGTACAGATCGCTTCTTGGACCCCAAAATATCGAATTGTCGGGTGTTTTGAGCCTGAATTTGAGATATAAACGGGTACTGAAGATGCATGCACATATCGACTTTTGGACACTTAAAATATTGATTTTGAGCATGTTTTGGGTCTGTATCTTGAAAACATTCTCACTAGGTGTAGGCATGTACAGTTCGCTTCTAGGACCCAAAAATACCGAATTTTCGGGTATTTTGAGCCTGAATTTGAGATATAAACGGGTTCAGAAGATGCATGCACATATCGAATTTAGACACTTAAAATATCGATTTTTAGCATGTTTTCAGCCTTTACTTTGAAAACATTCTAGCACTGAGTAGGCATGTACAGATCGCTTCTGGGACCCAAAAATATCGAATTTTCGGGTGTTTTCGGTTTAATTTTTTATATAAACGGGTGCAGAAGATGCATACACATATTAACTTTGGGCACCTAAACTAGCGATTTTCAGCATCCTTTGGGCATGTATTTTGAAAATGCTCTAACACGGAGTAGGCATGTACAGATCGCTTCTGGGATCCCAAAATATCGAGTTTTCAGGTGTTTTTGGCCTGAATTTCAGATATCGACTTTGGGCACTTAAAATATCGATTTTTAGCATGTTTTGGGCCTATATTTTGAAAATAATCTGGCACTGAGTAGGCATGTACAAATCGTTTCTGGGACCCAAAAATGTCGAATTTTCGGGTGTTTGGAGTCTGAATTTGAGATATAAACGGGTACAGAAGATGCATGCACATATCGACTTTAGGGCACCTAAAAGATTGATTTTCAGTATGTGTTGGGCTTGTATTTTGAAAGAACTCTAACAAGGAGTAGCCATGTACAAATCGCTTCAGGGACCCCAAAATATCGATTTTTCGGGTGTTTTGGGCCTGAATTTGATATATCGACTTTGGGCACCTAAAATATCGATTTTTAGCATGTTTTGGGCCTATATTTTAAAAATATTCTAGCACTGAGTAGGCATGTACAGATCGCTTCTGGGACCCCAAAATATCGAATTTTCGGGTGTTTTGAGCCTAAATTTGAGATATAAACGGGTACAGAAGATTCATGCACATATCGACTTTTAGGCACCCAAAATATCGATTTTTATCATGTTTTGGTTCTGTATCTTGAAAACATTCTAACTAGGAGTAGGCATGTACAGGTCGCTTCTAGGACCCAAAAATTCCGAATTTTCGGGTGTTTTGAGCCTGAATTTGAGATATAAACGGGTACAGAAGATGCATGCACATATCGACTTTGGACACTTAAAATATCGATTTTATGCATGTTTTGAGCTTATATTTTGAAAACATTCTAGCACTGTGTAGGCATGTACAGATCGCTAATGGGACCCAAAAATATCGAATTTTCGGGTGTTTTGAGGTTGAATTTGAGATATAAACGAGTGCAGAAGATGCATACACATATTAACTTTGGGCACCTAAAATATCGATTTTCATCATGTTTTTGGCCTGTATATTGAAAATACTCTAACACAGAGTAGGCATGTACAGATCGCTTTTAGGACCCAAAAATACCGAATTTTCGGGTGTTTTGAGCCTGAATTTGAGATATAAACGGGTACAGAGATGCATACACATATTAACTATAGGCACCTAAAATATCGATTTTCAGCATGTTTTTGGCCTGTATCTGAATAGGCATGTTCAGATCGCTTCTGGGACCCCAAAATATCGAATTTTCGGGTGTTTGGAGCCTGAATTTGAGATATAAACGGGTACAGAAGATGCATGCACATATCGACTTTTGGGCACCTAAAATATCGATTTTGAGCATGTTTTTGGTCTGTATCTTGAAAACATTCTAACTAGGAGTAGGCATGTACAGATCGCTTCTGGTACCCAAAAATATCGAATTTTAGGGTTTTTTGGGCCTGAATTTGAGATATCGACTTTGGGCACCTAAAATATAGATTTTCAGCATGTTTTGGGCCTGTAGCTGAGAAGGCCTGTACAGATCGCTTCTGGGACCCCAAAATATCGAATTTTCGGGTGTTTGGAGCCTGAATTTTAGATATAAACGGGTACAGAAGATGCATGCACATATCGACTTTTGGGGACATAAAAGATCGATTTTCAGTATGTTTTGGGCCTGTATTTTGAAAATACTCTAACACGGATTAGGCATGTACAGATCGCTTCTGGGACCGCAAAAAAACGAATTTTCGGGTGTTTTGGGCCTGAATTTGAGATATCGAATTTGAGCACCTAAAATATCGATTTTTAGCATGTTTTGGGCTTATATTTTGAAAATATTCTAGCACTGAGTAGGCATGTACAGATCGCTTTTGGGACCCCAAAATATCAAATTTTCGGGTGTTTTGAGCCTGAAATTGAGATATAAACGGGTACTGAAGATGCATGCACATATCAACTTTTGGGCACCTAAAATATCGATTTTGAGCATGTTTTGAGCCTATATTTTGAAAACATTCTAGCCCGGAGTAGGCATGTACAGATCGCTTCTGGGACCCAAAAATATCGAATTTTCGGGTGTTTTGAGGTTGAATTTGGGATATAAACGGTTGCAGAAGATGCATACACATATCGACTTTGGGCACCTAAAAGATCGATTTTTAGTATAAAGTAATTTGGGCCTGTATTTTGAAAATACTCTAACACGGAGTAGGCATGTACAGATCGCTTCTGGGACTCCAAAATATCGGATTTTCGGGTGTTTTGGGCCTGAATTTGAGATATCGACTTTTGGCACCTAAAATATCTATTTCTAGCATGTTTTGGGTCTATATTTTGAAAATATTCTAGCACTGAGTAGGCATGTACAGATCGCTTCTGGGACCCCAAAATATCGAATTTCAGGGTGTTTTCAGCATGAATTTGAGATATAAACGGGTGCTGAAGATGCATGCACATATCGACGTTTGGGCACCTAAAATATCGATTTTTAAGTATGTTTTGGGTCTGTATCTTGAAAACATTCTAACTAGGAGTAGGCATGTACTGATCGCTTCTAGGACCCTGAAATACCGAATTTTCGGGTGTTTTGATCCTGAATTTGAGATGTAAACGGGTACAGAAGATGCATGCACATATCGACTTTGGACACTTAAAAAATCGATTTTTAGCATGTTTTGAGCCTATATTTTGAAAATACTCTATCACGGAGTAAGCATGTACATATCGCTTCTGGGACTCCAAAATATCGAATTTTCGGGTGTTTTGAGCCTGAATTTCAGATATAAACGGGTACAGAAGATGTATGCACATATCGACTTTGAACACTTAAAATATCGATTTTTAGCATGTTTTGAGCTTATATTTTGAAAACATTCTAGCACTGAGTAGGCATGTACAGATCGCTTCTGGGACCCCAAAATATCGAATTTTCAGGTGTTTTTGGCCTGAATTTGAGATATAAACGGGTACAGAAGATGCATGCACATATTAACTTTTGGGCTCCTAAAATATCGATTTTGAGCATGTTTTGGGTCTGTATCTTGAAAACATTCTTACTATGAGTAGGCATGTAGAGATCGCTTCTAGGACCCAAAAATACAGAATTTTCGGGTGTTTTGAGCCTGAATTTGAGATATAAACGTGTACTGAAGATGCATTCACATATCGACTTGTGGGCACCTAAAATATTGATTTTGAGCATATTTTGGGACTGTATCTTGAAAACATTCTAACTTGGAGTAGGCATGTACATATCGCTTCTAGGACCCAAAAATACCGAATTTTCGGGTGTTTTGAGCCTGAATTTAAGATATAAACGGGTACAGAAGATCGACTTTGGACACTAAAAATATCGATTTTTAGCTTGTTTTGAGCCTATATTTTGAAAACATTCTAGCACTGAGTAGGCATGTACAGATCGCTTCTGGGACCGAAAAATATCGATTTTTCGGGTGTTTTGGGGTTGAATTTGGGATATAAACGGTTGCAGAAGATGCATACACATATTGACTTTGTGCACCTAAAATATCGATTTTCAGCATGTTTTGGGCCTGTATCTGAATAGGCATGTACAGATCGCTTCTGGGATCCCAAAATATCGAATTTCCGGGTGTTTGGAACCTGAATTTGAGATTTAAACGGGTACAGAAGATGCATGCACATATCGACTTTTGGGCACCTAAAAGATCGATTTTCAGTATGTTTTGGGCCTGTATTTTGAAAATACTCTAACACGGATTAGGCATGTACATATCGCTTCTAGAACCCAAAAATACCGTATTTTCGGGAGTTTTGAGCCTGAATTTGAGATATAAACGGGTACAGAAGATGCATGCACATATCGACTTTTGGGCACCTAAAAGATCGATTTGCAGTATGTTTTGGACCTGTATTTTGAAAATACTCTGATACGGAGTAGGCATGTACAGATCGCTTCTGGGACCCCAAAATATCGAATTTGTGGGTGTTTTGGGCCTGAATTTGAGAAATCGACTTTGGGCACCTAAAATATTGATTTTTAGCATGTTTTGGGACTATATTTTAAAAATATTCTAGCAGTGAGTAGGCATGTACAGATCGCTTCTGGGACCCCAAAATATCGAATTTTCGGGTGTTTTGACCCTGAATTTGATATATAAACGGGTACTGAAGATGCATGCACATATCAACTTTTGGGCACATAAAATATCGATTTGGAGCATGTTTTGGGTCTGTATCTTGAAAACATTCTAACTAGGATTAGGCATGTACATATCGCTTCTAGGACCCAAAAATACCGAATTTTCGAGTGTTTTGAGCCTGAATTTAAGATATAAACGGGTACAGAAGATCGACTTTTGACACTAAAAATATTGATTTTTAGCATGTTTTGAGCCTATATTTTGAAAACATTCTAGCACTGAGTAGGCATGTACAGATCGCTTCTGGGACCCAAAAATATCGAATTTTAGGGTGTTTTGAGGTTGAATTTGAGATATGAACGGGTACAGAAGATGCATGCACATATCGACTATGGACACTTAAAATATCGATTTTAAGCATGTTTTGATCCTAAATTTTGAAAACATTCTATCACTGAGTAGGCATGTACAGATCGCTTCTGTGACCCAAAAATATCGAATTTTCGAGTGTTTTGAGGTTGAATTTGAGATATAAACGGGTATAGAAGATGCATGCACATATCGACTTTTGGGCACCTAAAAGATCGATTTTTAGTATGTTTTGGGCCTGTAATATGAAAATACTCTAACACGGAGTAGGCATGTGGAGATCGTTTCTGGTACCTCAAAATATCAAATTTTCGAGTGTTTTGAGCCTGAATTTGAGATATAAATGGGTCTTGAAGATGCATGCACATATCGACTTTTGGGCACCTAAAATATCGATTTCGAGCATGTTTTTGGTCTATATCATAAAAACATTCTAACTAGGAGTAGGCATGTACAGATCGCTTCTAGGACCCCGAAATACCGAATTTTCGGGTGTTTTGAGCCTGAATTTGAGATATAAACGGGTACAGAAGATGCATACACATATCGACTTTGCACACTTAAAATATCGATTTTTAGCATGTTTTGAGCCTATATTTTGAGAACATTCTAGCACTGTGTATTCATGTACAGAACGCTTCTGGGACCCAAAAATATCGAATTTTCGGGTGTTTTGAGGCTGAATTTGGGATATAAACGGGTGCAGAAGATGCATACACATATTGACTTTGGGCACCTAAAAGATCGATTTTCAGCTTGTTTTTTGCCTGTGTTTAAAAAATACTCTAACACGGATTAGGCATGTATCGATCGCTTCTGGGATCTCAAAATATCGAATTTTCGGGTGTTTTGAGGTTGAATTTGAGATATAAACGGGTACAGAAGATGCATGCACATATCGACTTTTGGGCGCCTAAAAGATCGATTTTCAATATGTTTTGGGCATGTATTTTGAAAATACTCAAACATGGAGTAGGCATGTACAGATCGCTTCTGGGACCCCAAAATATCGAATTTTCGGGTGTTTTGGGCATGAATTTGAGATATCGACTCTGGGCACCTAAAATATCGATTTTTAGGTTGTTTTCAGTCTATATTTTGAAAATAATCTAGCACTGAGTAGGCATGTGCAGATCGCTTCAGGGACCCCAAAATATCGAATTTTTGGGTGTTTTGAGCCTGAATTTGAGATATAAACGGGTACAGAAGATGAATGCCCATATTGATTTTGGGCAACTAAAAGATCGATTTTCAGCATGATTTGCGCCTGTATTCAGAAAATTCTCTAACACGGGGTAAGCATGTACAGATCGCTTCTGGAACCTCAAAATATCGAATTTTCGAGTGTTTTGAGCCTGAATTTGAGATATAAACGGGTACTGAAGATGCATGCACATATCGACTTTGGACACTTAAAATATCGATTTTTAGCATGTTTTAAGCCTATATTTTGAAAACATTCTAGCACTGTGTATTCATGTACAGATCGCTTATGGGACCCAAAAATATCGAATTTTCGGGTGTTTTGAGGCTGAATTTGGGATATAAACGGGTGCAGAAGATGAATACACATATTGACTTTGGGCACCTAAAAGATCGATTTTCAGCTTGTTTTTTGCCTGTATTTAAAAAATACTCTAACACGGATTAGGCATGTATCGATCGCTTCTGGGACCTCAAAATATCGAATTTTCGGGTGTTTTGAGGTTGAATTTGAGATATAAACGGGTACAGAAGATGCATGCACATATTGACTTTAGGCACCTAAAAGATCGATTTTTAGCTTGTTTTGCGCCTGTATTCAGAAAATTCTCTAACACGGGGTAGGCATGTACAGATCGCATCTGCGACCCCACAATATCGAGTTTTCGGGTGTTTTGAGGTTGAAATTGGGATATAAACGGGTGCAGAAGATGCATACACATATTGACTTTCGGCACCTAAAATATCGATTTTCAACATGTTTTGGGCCTGTATTTTGAAAATACTCTAACACGGAGTAGGCATGTACAGATCGCTTCTAGGACCCAAAAATACCGAATTTTCGGGTGTTTTGAGCCTGAATTTGTGATATAAACGTGGACAGAAGATCCATGCACATATTGACTTAGGGCACCTAAAAGATCGATTTTTAGCATGTTTTGCGCCTGTATTCAGAAAATTCTATAACACGGGGTAGGCATGTACAGATCGCTTCTTGGACCCCAAAATATCGAATTTTCGGGTGTTTTGGGCCTAAATTTGAGATATCGACTTTCGGCACCTCAAATATAGATTTTTAGCACTTTTGGGCCTATATTTTGAAAATATTCTAGCACTGAGTAGGCATGTACAGATTGCTTCTGGGACGCCAAAATATTGAATTTTCGGGTGTTTTGAGCCTGAATTTGAGATATAAATGTGTGCTGAAGATGCATGCACATATCAACTTTTGGACACCTAAAATATCGATTTTTAGCATGTTTTGGGTCTGTATCTTGAAAACATTCTATCTAGGAGTAGGCATGTACAGATCGCTTCTAGGACCCAAAAATACCGAATTTTCGGGTGTTTTGAGAATGAATTTGAGATATAAACAGGTACAGAAGATGCATGCACATATCGACTTTGGACAATTAAAATATCGATTTTTAACATGTTTTGAGCCTATATTTTGAAAACATTCTAGCACTGAGTAGACATGTACAGATCGCTTCTGGGACCCCAAAGTATCAAATTTTCGGGTGTTTTCAGCCTGAATTTGAGATATAAATGGGTACAGAAGATGCATACACATATTGACTTTGGGCACCTAAAATATCGATTTTCAGCATGTTTTGGGCCTGTATTTTGAAAATACGCTAACACGGATTAGGCATGTACAGATCGCTCCTGGGACCCCAAAATATCGAATTTTCGGGTGTTTTGGGCCTGAATTTGAGATATCGACTTTGGGCACCTATAATATCGCTTTTTAGCATGTTTTGGGCCTATATTTTGGAAATATTCTAGCACTGAGTAGGCATGTACAGATCGCTTCTGGGACCCCAAAATATCGAATTTTCGGGTGTTTTGAACCTGAATTTGAGATATAAACGGGTACAGAAGATGCATGCACGTATAGACTTTGGGCACCTAAAATATCCATTTTAAGTATGTTTTGGGTATGAATTTAAAAAAAAACTCTATCACGGAGTTGGCATGTACATATCGCTTCTGGGATACAAAAAAATCGAATTTTCGGGTGTTTTGAGGTTGAATTTGGGATATAAACGGGTGCAGAAGATGCATACACATATTGACTTTAAGCACCTAAAATATCGATTTTCAGCATGTTTTTTGCCTGTGTTTAAAAAATACTCTAACACGGATTAGGCATGTATCGATCGCTTCTGGGATCTCAAAATATCGAATTTTCGGGTGTTTTGAGGTTGAATTTGAGATATAAACGGGAACAGAAGATGCATGCACATATCGACTTTTGGGCGCCTAAAAGATCGATTTTCAATATGTTTTGGGCATGTATTTTGAAAATACTCAAACATGGAGTAGGCATGTACAGATCGCTTCTGGGACCCCAAAATATCGAATTTTCGGGTGTTTTGGGCATGAATTTGAGATATCGACTCTGGGCACCTAAAATATCGATTTTTAGGTTGTTTTCAGTCTATATTTTGAAAATAATCTAGCACTGAGTAGGCATGTGCAGATCGCTTCAGGGACCCCAAAATATCGAATTTTTGGGTGTTTTGAGCCTGAATTTGAGATATAAACGGGTACAGAAGATGAATGCCCATATTGATTTTGGGCAACTAAAAGATCGATTTTCAGCATGATTTGCGCCTGTATTCAGAAAATTCTCTAACACGGGGTAAGCATGTACAGATCGCTTCTGGAACCTCAAAATATCGAATTTTCGAGTGTTTTGAGCCTGAATTTGAGATATAAACGGGTACTGAAGATGCATGCACATATCGACTTTGGACACTTAAAATATCGATTTTTAGCATGTTTTAAGCCTATATTTTGAAAACATTCTAGCACTGTGTATTCATGTACAGATCGCTTATGGGACCCAAAAATATCGAATTTTCGGGTGTTTTGAGGCTGAATTTGGGATATAAACGGGTGCAGAAGATGAATACACATATTGACTTTGGGCACCTAAAAGATCGATTTTCAGCTTGTTTTTTGCCTGTATTTAAAAAATACTCTAACACGGATTAGGCATGTATCGATCGCTTCTGGGACCTCAAAATATCGAATTTTCGGGTGTTTTGAGGTTGAATTTGAGATATAAACGGGTACAGAAGATGCATGCACATATTGACTTTAGGCACCTAAAAGATCGATTTTTAGCTTGTTTTGCGCCTGTATTCAGAAAATTCTCTAACACGGGGTAGGCATGTACAGATCGCATCTGCGACCCCACAATATCGAGTTTTCGGGTGTTTTGAGGTTGAAATTGGGATATAAACGGGTGCAGAAGATGCATACACATATTGACTTTCGGCACCTAAAATATCGATTTTCAACATGTTTTGGGCCTGTATTTTGAAAATACTCTAACACGGAGTAGGCATGTACAGATCGCTTCTAGGACCCAAAAATACCGAATTTTCGGGTGTTTTGAGCCTGAATTTGTGATATAAACGTGGACAGAAGATCCATGCACATATTGACTTAGGGCACCTAAAAGATCGATTTTTAGCATGTTTTGCGCCTGTATTCAGAAAATTCTATAACACGGGGTAGGCATGTACAGATCGCTTCTTGGACCCCAAAATATCGAATTTTCGGGTGTTTTGGGCCTAAATTTGAGATATCGACTTTCGGCACCTCAAATATAGATTTTTAGCACTTTTGGGCCTATATTTTGAAAATATTCTAGCACTGAGTAGGCATGTACAGATTGCTTCTGGGACCCCAAAATATTGAATTTTCGGGTGTTTTGAGCCTGAATTTGAGATATAAATGTGTGCTGAAGATGCATGCACATATCAACTTTTGGACACCTAAAATATCGATTTTTAGCATGTTTTGGGTCTGTATCTTGAAAACATTCTATCTAGGAGTAGGCATGTACAGATCGCTTCTAGGACCCAAAAATACCGAATTTTCGGGTGTTTTGAGAATGAATTTGAGATATAAACAGGTACAGAAGATGCATGCACATATCGACTTTGGACAATTAAAATATCGATTTTTAACATGTTTTGAGCCTATATTTTGAAAACATTCTAGCACTGAGTAGACATGTACAGATCGCTTCTGGGACCCCAAAGTATCAAATTTTCGGGTGTTTTCAGCCTGAATTTGAGATATAAATGGGTACAGAAGATGCATACACATATTGACTTTGGGCACCTAAAATATCGATTTTCAGCATGTTTTGGGCCTGTATTTTGAAAATACGCTAACACGGATTAGGCATGTACAGATCGCTCCTGGGACCCCAAAATATCGAATTTTCGGGTGTTTTGGGCCTGAATTTGAGATATCGACTTTGGGCACCTATAATATCGCTTTTTAGCATGTTTTGGGCCTATATTTTGGAAATATTCTAGCACTGAGTAGGCATGTACAGATCGCTTCTGGGACCCCAAAATATCGAATTTTCGGGTGTTTTGAACCTGAATTTGAGATATAAACGGGTACAGAAGATGCATGCACGTATCGACTTTGGGCACCTAAAATATCCATTTTAAGTATGTTTTGGGTATGAATTTAAAAAAAAACTCTATCACGGAGTTGGCATGTACATATCGCTTCTGGGATACAAAAAAATCGAATTTTCGGGTGTTTTGAGGTTGAATTTGGGATATAAACGGGTGCAGAAGATGCATACACATATTGACTTTAAGCACCTAAAATATCGATTTTCAGCATGTTTTGGGCCTGTACTTTGAAAATACTCTAACACATAGTAGGCATGTACAGATAGCTTCTGGGACCCCAAAATATCGAATTTACGGGTGTTTTGGGCCTGAATTTGAGATATCGACTTTGGGCACCTATAATATCGCTTTTTAGCATGTTTTGGGCCTATATTTTGGAAATATTCTAGCACTGAGTAGGCATGTACAGGTCGCTTCTGGGACCCCAAAATATCGAATTTTCGGGTGTTTTGAACCTGAATTTGAGATATAAACGGGTACAGAAGATGCATGCACGTATTGACTTTGGGCACCTAAAATATCGATTTTCAGCATGTTTTGGGCCTGTATTTTGAAAACACTCTAACACGGAATAGGCATGTACAGATCGCTTCTGGGACCCCAAAATATCGAATTTTCGGGTGTTTGGAGCCTTAATTTGAGATATAAACGGGTACACAAGATGCATGTACAAATTGACTTTGGGCACATAAAACATCGATTTTCAGCATGTTTTGGGCCTGTATTTTGAAAATACTCTAACACGGAGTAGGCATGTACAGATCGCTTCTAGGACTTCAAAATATTGAATTTTCGGGTGTTTGAAGCCTGAATTTGAGATATAAACGGGTACCGGAGATGCATGCACATATCGACTTTTGGGTACCTAAAAGATCGATTTTCAGTATATTTTGGGCCTGTATTTTGAAAATACTCTAACACGGAGTAGGCATGTACAGATCGCATCTGGGACCCCAAAATAACGAATTTTCGGGTGTTTTGAGCCTGAATTTGAGATATAAACGGGTACAGAAGATTCATGCGCATATTGACTTTGGGCAACTAAAATATCGATTTTCAGCATTTTTTGAGCCCGTATTTTGAAAATACTCTAACACGGAGTAGGCTTGTACAGATCGCTTCTGGGACCTTAAAATATCGATTTTTCGGGTGTTTTGAGCCTGAATTTAAAATATAAACGTGTACTGAAGATGCATGCACATATCGACTTTTGGGCACCTATAATATCGATTTTGAGCATGTTTTGGTCTGTATCTTGAAAACATTCCAACTAGGAGCAGGCATGTACAGATCGCTTCTAGGACTCAAAAATCCCGAAGTTTCGGGTGTTTTGAGCCTGAATTTGAGATATAAACGGGTACAGAGAAGATGCATGCACATATCGACTTTGGACACTTAAAATATCGATTTTTAGCATGGTTTGAGCCTATATTTTGAAAACATTCTAGCACTGAGTAGGCACCTACAGATCGCTTCTAGAACCAAAAATATCGAATTTTCGGGTGTTTTGGGCCTGAATTTGTGATATCGACTTTGGGCACCTAAAATATCGATTTTTAGCATGTTTTGGACCTATATTTTGAAAATTTTCTAGCACTGAGTAGGCATGTACAGATCGCTTCTGGGACCCAAAAATATCAAATTTTCGGGTGTTTTGAGCCTGAATTTGAGATATCAACTTTGGGCACCTGAAATATCGATTTTTAACATGTTTTGGGCCTATGTTTTGAAAATATTTTAGCAATGAGTAGGTATGTACAGATCGCTTCTGGGACCCCAAAATATCGAATTTTCGGGTGTTTTGGGCCTTAATTTGAGATATCGACTTTGGGCACCTAAAATATAGATTTTTAGCATGTTTTGGGCCTGTATTTTGAAAATACTCTAACACGAAGTAGGCATGTACAGATCGCTGCTGGGACCCCAAAATATCGAATTTTCGTTTGTTTTGAGCCAAAATTTGAGATATAAACGGGTACAGAAAATGCATGCACATATCGACTTTTGGGCACCTAAAAGATCGATTTTCAGTATGTTTTGGGCTTGTATTTTGAAAATACTCTAACACGGAGTTGGCATGTACAGATCACTTCTTGGACCCCAAAATATCGAATTTTCGGGTGTTTTGGGCCTGAATTTGAGATATCAACTTTAGGCACCTAAAATATCGATATTTAGCATGTTTTGGACCTATAATTTGAAAATATTCTTGCAATGAGTAGGTATGTAGAGATCGCTTCTGGGACCCCAAAATATTGAATGTTCGGGTGTTTTGAGCCTGAATTTGAGATATAAACGGGTACAGAAGATGCATGCACATATTGACTTTGGGCACCTAAAATATCGATTTTCAGCATGTTTTGGGGCTCTATTTTGAAAATACTCTAACACGGAGTAGGCATGTACAGATCGTTTCAAGTACCCCAAAATATCGAATTTTCGGGTGTTTTGAGCCTGAATATGAGATATAAACGGGTACTGAAGATTCATGCACATATTGACTTTGGGCACCTAAAATATCGATTTTCAGCATGATTTGGGCCTGTATTTTGTAAATACTCTAACACAGAGTAGGCATGTACAGATCGCTTCTGGGACCCGAAAATATCGAATTTTCGGGTGTTTTGGGCCTTTATTTGAGTTATCGACTTTGGGCACCTAAAATATTTTTTTTTAGCATGTTTTGGGCCTATATTTTAAAAATACTCTAACACGAAGTAGGCATGTACAGATCGCTTCTGGGACCCCAAAATATCGAATTTTCGGGTGTTTTGAGCCTAAATTTGAGATATAAACGTGTACAGAAGATGCATACACATATCGACTTTTGGGGACTTAAAATATTGATATTTAGCATGATTTGGGCCTGTATTTTGAAAATACTCTAACACAGAGTAGGCATGTACAGATCGCTTCTGGGACCCAAAAATATAGAATTTTCGGGTGTTTTGAGCCTGAATTTGAGATATAAACGGGTACAGAAGATGCATGCACGTATTGACTTTGGGCACCTAAAATATCGATTTTCAGCATGTTTTGGGCCTGTATCTGAGTAGGCATGTACAGATCCCTTCTGGGACCCCAAAATATCGAATTTTCGGGTGTTTTGAGCCTGAATTTGAGATATATACGGGTACAGAAGATGCATGCACGTATTGACTTTGGGCACCTAAAATATCGATTTTCAGCATGTTTTGGGCCTTTATTTTGAAAATACTCTAACACGGAGTAGGCATGTAAAGATCGTTTCTGGGACCCCAAAATATCGAATTTTCGGGTGTTTTGAGCCTAAATTTGAGATATAAACGGGTACAGAAGATGCATGCACATATCGACTTTTGGGCACCTAAAAGATCGATTTTCAGTATGTTTTGGGCCTGTATTTTGAAAATACTCTAACACGGAGAGGGCATGTACAGATCGCTTCTGGGACCCCAAAATATCGAATTTTCGGGTGTTTTGGGACTTAATTTGAGATATCGACTTTGGGCACCTAAAATATTTTTTTTTAGCATGTTTTGCGCCTGTATTTTGAAAATACTCTAACACGAAGTAGGCATGTACAGATCGCTTCTGGGACCACAAAATATCGAATTTTCGGGTGTTTTGAGCTTAAATTTGAGATATAAACGGGTACAGAAGATGCATACACATATCGACTTTTGGGGACATAAAATATCGATATTTAGCATGATTTGGGCCTGTATTTTGAAAATACTCTAACAAAGAGTAGGCATGTACAGATCGCTTCTGGGACCCAAAAATATAGAATTTTCGGGTGTTTTGAGCCTGAATTTGAGATATAAACGGGTACAGAAAATGCATGCACATATCGACTTTGGACACTTAAAATATCGATTTTTAGCATGTTTTGAGCCTATATTCTGAAAACATTCTAGCACTGAGTAGGCACGTACAGATCGCTTCTAGAACCAAAAATATTGAATATTCGGGTGTTTTGGGCCTGAATTTGAGATATCGACTTTGGGCACCAAAAATATCGATTTTTAGCATGTTTTGGACCTATATTTTGAAAATATTCTAGCACTGAGTAGGCATGTACAGATCGCTTCTGGGACCCAAAAATATCAAATTTTCGGGTGTTTTGAGCCTGAATTTGAGATATCAACTTTGGGCACCTGAAATATCGATTTTTAACATGTTTTGGGCCTATGTTTTGAAAATATTTTAGCAATGAGTAGGTATGTACAGATCGCTTCTGGGACCCCTAAATATCGAATTTTCGGGTGTTTTGGGCCTTAATTTGAGATATCGACTTTGGGCACCTAAAATATAGATTTTTAGCATGTTTTGGGCCTGTATTTTGAAAATACTCTAACACGAAGTAGGCATGTACAGATCGCTTCTGGGACCCCAAAATATCGAATTTTCGGGTGTTTTGAGCCAAAATTTGAGATATAAACGGGTACAGAAAATGCATGCACATATCGACTTTTGGGCACCTAAAAGATCGATTTTCAGTATGTTTTGGGCCTGTATTTTGAAAATACTCTAACACGGAGTTGGCATGTACAGATCACTTCTTGGACCCCAAAATATCGAATTTTCGGGTGTTTTGGGCCTGAATTTGAGATATCAACTTTAGGCACCTAAAATATCGATATTTAGCATGTTTTGGACCTATAATTTGAAAATATTCTTGCAATGAGTAGGTATGTAGAGATCGCTTCTGGGACCCCAAAATATTGAATGTTCGGGTGTTTTGAGCCTGAATTTGAGATATAAACGGGTACAGAAGATGCATGCACATATTGACTTTGGGCACCTAAAATATCGATTTTCAGCATGATTTGGGCCTGTATTTTGTAAATACTCTAACACTGAGTAGGCATGTACAGATCGCTTCTGGGACCCCAAAATATCGAATTTTCGGGTGTTTTGGGCCTTTATTTGAGTTATCGACTTTGGGCACCTAAAATATTTTTTTTTAGCATGTTTTGGGCCTATATTTTAAAAATACTCTAACACGAAGTAGGCATGTACAGATCGCTTCTGGGACCCCAAAATATCGAATTTTCGGGTGTTTTGAGCCTAAATTTGAGATATAAACGGGTACAGAAGATGCATACACATATCGACTTTTGGGGACTTAAAATATCGATATTTAGCATGATTTGGGCCTGTATTTTGAAAATACTCTAACACAGAGTAGGCATGTACAGATCGCTTCTGGGACCCAAAAATATAGAATTTTCGGGTGTTTTGAGCCTGAATTTGAGATATAAACGGGTACACAAGATGCATGCACATATTGACTTTGGGCACCTAAAATATCGATTTTCAGCATGTTTTGGGCCTGTATTTTGAAAATACTCTAACACGTACTAGGCATGTCCAGATCGCTTCAGGGACCCCAAAATATCGAATTTTCGGGTGTTTTGAGGTTAAATTTGGGATATAAACGGGTGCAAAAGATGCATACACATATTGAGTTTGGGCACCTAAAATATCTATTTTCAGCATGTTTTGGGCCTGTATCTGAGTAGGCATGTACAGATCCCTTCTGGGACCCAAAAATATCGAATTTTCGGGTGTTTTGAGCCTGAATTTGAGATATAAACGGGTACAGAAGATGCATGCACGTATTGACTTTGGGCACCTAAAATATCGATTTTCAGCATGTTTTGGGCCTTTATTTTGAAAATACTCTAACACGGAGTAGGCATGTAAAGATCGCTTCTGGGACCCCAAAATATCGAATTTTCGGGTGTTTTGAGCCTAAATTTGAGATATAAACGGGTACAGAAGATGCATGCACATATCGACTTTTGGGCACCTAAAAGATCGATTTTGAGTATGTTTTGGGCCTGTATTTTGAAAATACTCTAACACGGAGAGGGCATGTACAGATCGCTTCTGGGACCCCAAAATATCGAATTTTAGGATGTTTTGGGCCTGAATTTGAGATATCGACTTTAGGAACCTAAAATATCGATATTTAGCATGTTTTGGACCTATATTTTGAAAATATTCTAGCAGTGAGTAGGCATGTACAGATCGATTCTGGGACCTAAAGATATCAAATGTTCGGGTGTTTTGAGCCTAAATTTGAGATATAAACGAGTACAGAAGATGCTTGCACATATCGACTTTTGGGCACCTAAAAGATCGATTTTCAGTATGTTTTGGGCCTGTATTTTGAAAATACTCTAAGACGGAGAGGGCATGTACAGATCGCTTCTGGGACCCCAAAATATCGAATTTTCGGGTGTTTTGGGACTTAATTTGAGATATCGACTTTGGGCACCTAAAATTTTTTTTTTTAGCATGTTTTGGGCCTGTATTTTGAAAATACACTAACACGAAGTAGGCATGTACAGATCGCTTCTGGGACCACAAAATATCGAATTTTCGGGTGTTTTGAGCCTAAATTTGAGATATAAACGGGTACAGAAGATGCATACACATATCGACTTTTGGGGACATAAAATATCGATATTTAGCATGATTTGGGCCTGTATTTTGAAAATACTCTAACAAAGAGTAGGCATGTACAGATCGCTTCTGGGACCCAAAAATATAGAATTTTCAGGTGTTTTGAGCCTGAATTTGAGATATAAAAGGGTACAGAAAATGCATGCACATATCGACTTTGGACACTTAAAATATCGATTTTTAGCATGTTTTGAGCCTATATTCTGAAAACATTCTAGCACTGAGTAGGCACGTACAGATTGCTTCTAGAACCAAAAATATTGAATATTCGGGTGTTTTGGGCCTGAATTTGAGATATCGACTTTGGGCACCTAAAATATCGATTTTTAGCATGTTTTGGACCTATAATTTGAAAATATTTTAGCACTGAGTAGGCATGTACAGATCGCTTCTGGGACCCAAAAATATCAAATTTTCGGGTGTTTTGAGCCTGAATTTGAGATATCAACTTTGGGCACCTGAAATATCGATTTTTAACATTTTTTGGGCCTATGTTTTGAAAATATTTTAGCAATGAGTAGGTATGTACAGATCGCTTCTGGGACCACAAAATATCGAATTTTCGGGTGTTTTGGGCCTTAATTTGAGATATCGACTTTGGGCACCTAAAATATCGATTTTTAGCATGTTTTGGGCCTGTATTTTGAAAATACTCTAACACGAAGTAGGCATATACAGATCGCTTCTGGGACCCCAAAATATCGAATTTTCGGGTGTTTTGAGCCTAAACTTGAGATATAAACGGGTACAGAAAATGCATGCACATATCAACTTTTGGGCACCTAAAAGATCGATTTTCAGTATGTTTTGGGCCTGTATTTTGAAAATACTCTAACACGGAGTAGGCATGTACAGATCGCTTCTTGTACCCCAAAATATCGAATTTTCGAATGTTTTGGGCCTGAATTTGAGATATCAACTTTAGGCACCTAAAATATCGATATTTAGCGTGTTTCGGACCTATAATTTGAAAATATTCTAGCAATGAGTAAGTATGTAGAGATCGCTTCTGGGACCCCAAAATATTAAATGTTCGGTTGTTTTGAGCCTGAATTTGGGATATAAACGGGTGCAGAAGATGCATACACATATTGACTTTGGGCACCAAAAATATCGATTTTTAGCATGTTTTGTGCCTGTATCTGATTAGGCATGTACAGATCGCTTCTGGGACCCCAAAATATCGAATTTTCGGGTGTTTGGAGCCAGAATTTGATATATAAACAGGTACTGAAGATGCATGCACATATCGACTTTTGGGCACCTAAAAGATCGATTTTCAGTATGTTTTAGGCCTGTATTTTGAAAATACTCTAACACGAAGTAGGCATGTACAGATTGCTTCAGGGACCCCAAAATATCGAATTTTTGGGTGTTTTGAGCCTAAATTTGAGATATAAACGGGTACGGAAGATGCATACATATATCGACTTTTGGGCAACTAAAAGATCGATTTTCAGTATGTTTTCGCCTTGTATTTTGAAAATACTCTAACACGGAGTAGGCATGTACAGATCGCTTCTGGGACCCCAAAATATCGAATTTTCGGGTGTTTTGGACCTTTATTTGAGTTATCGACTTTGGGCACCTAAAATATATATTTTTTTAGCATGTTTTGGGCCTGTATTTTGAAAATACTCTAACACGAAGTAGGCATGTACAGATCACTTCTGGGACCCCAAAATATCGAATTTTCGGGTGTTTAGGGCCTTAATTTGAGATATCGACTTTGGGCACCTAAAATATCAATTTTAGCATGTTTTGGGCCTGGATTTTGTAAATACTCTAACAAGAAGTAAGCATGTACGGATCGCTTCTGGGACCCCAAAATATCGAATTTTCGTGTGTTTTGAGCCTAAATTTGAGATATAAACGGGTACAGAAGATGCATGCGCATATTGACTTTGGGCACCTAAAATATCGATTTTTAGTATGTTTTGGGCCTGTATTTTGAAAAAACTCTAACACGGAGTAGGCATGTACAGATCCCTGCAGGGACCCCAAAATATCGAATTTGTGGGTGTTTTGGGCCTGAATTTGAGATTTAAACGGGTACTGAAGATGCATGCACATATCGACTTTTGGGCACCGAAAATATCGATTTTAAGCATGTTTTGGGTCTGTAATTTGAAAATACTCTAACACGGAGTGGGCATGTACAGATCGCTTCTGGGACCCCAAAATATCGAATTTTCGGGTGTTTTGGGCCTGAATTTGAGATATCGACTTTAGGAACCTAAAATATCGATATTTAGCATGTTTTGGACCTATATTTTGAAAATATTCTAGCACTGAGTAGGCATGTACAGATCGCTTCTGGGACCCAAAAATATCAAATTTTCGGGTGTTTTGAGCCTAAATTTGAGATATAAACGGGTACAGAAGATGCATGCACATATCGACTTTTGGGCACCTAAAAGATCGATTTTCAGTATGTTTTGGGCCTGTATTTTGAAAATACTCTAACACGGAGTGGGCATGTACAGATCGCTTCTTGGACCCCAAAATATCGAATTTTCGAATGTTTTTGGCCTGAATTTGAGATATCAACTTTAGGCACCTAAAATATCGATATTTAGCGTGTTTCGGACCTATAATTTGAAAATATTCTAGCAATGAGTAAGTATGTAGAGATCGCTTCTGGGACCCCAAAATATTAAATGTTCGGGTGTTTTGAGCCTGAATTTGGGATATAAACGGGTGCAGAAGATGCATACACATATTGACTTTGGGCACCAAAAATATCGATTTTTAGCATGTTTTGTGCCTGTATCTGATTAGGCATGTACAGATCGCTTCTGGGACCCCAAAATATCGAATTTTCGGGTGTTTGGAGCCAGAATTTGAGACATAAACAGGTACTGAAGATGCATGCACATATCGACTTTTGGGCACCTAAAAGATCGATTTTCAGTATGTTTTGGGCCTGTATTTTGAAAATACTCTAACACAGAGTAGGCATGTACAGATCGCTACTGGGACCCAAAAATATCGAATTTTCGGGTGTTTTGATGCTTAATTTGAGATATCGTTTTTGGGCACCTAAAATATTTTTTTTTAGCATGTTTTAGGCCTGTATTTTGAAAATACTCTAACACGAAGTAGGCATGTACAGATTGCTTCAGGGACCCCAAAATATCGAATTTTTGGGTGTTTTGAGCCTAAATTTGAGATATAAACGGGTACGGAAGATGCATACATATATCGACTTTTGGGCAACTAAAAGATCGATTTTCAGTATGTTTTCGCCTTGTATTTTGAAAATACTCTAACACGGAGTAGGCATGTACAGATCGCTTCTGGGACCCCAAAATATCGAATGTTCGGGTGTTTTGGACCTTTATTTGAGTTATCGACTTTGGGCACCTAAAATATTTTTTTTTTTAGCATGTTTTGGGCCTGTATTTGGAAAATACTCTAACACGAAGTAGGCATGTACAGATCACTTCTAAGACCCCAAAATATCGAATTTTCGGGTGTTTAGGGCCTTAATTTGAGATATCGACTTTGGGCACCTAAAATATCAATTTTAGCATGTTTTGGGCCTGGATTTTGTAAATACTCTAACAAGAAGTAAGCATGTACGGATCGCTTCTGGGACCCCAAAATATCGAATTTTCGGGTGTTTTGAGCCTAAATTTGAGATATAAACGGGTACAGAAGATGCATGCGCATATTGACTTTGGGCACCTAAAATATCGATTTTTAGTATGTTTTGGGCCTGTATTTTGAAAATACTTTAACTCGGAGTAGGCATGTACAGATCCCTGCAGGGACCCCAAAATATCGAATTTGTGGGTGTTTTGGGCCTGAATTTGAGATTTAAACGGGTACTGAAGATGCATGCACATATCGACTTTTGGGCACCGAAAATATCGATTTTAAGCATGTTTTGGGTCTGTAATTTGAAAATACTCTAACACGGAGTGGGCATGTACAGATCGCTTCTGGGACCCCAAAATATCGAATTTTCGGGTGTTTTGGGCCTGAATTTGAGATATCGACTTTAGGAACCTAAAATATCGATATTTAGCATGTTTTGGACCTATATTTTGAAAATATTCTAGCACGAAGTAGGCATGTACAGATCGCTTCTGGGACCCCAAAATATCGAATTTTCGGGTTTTTTGAGCCTAAATTTGAGATATAAACGGGTACAGAAGATGCATACACATATCGACTTTTGGGCACTTAAAATATCGATTTTCAGTATGTTTTGGGTCTGTATCTTGAAAACATTCTAACTAGGAGTAGGCATGTACAGATCGCTTCAAGGACCCAAAAATACCGAATTTTCGGGTGTTTTGAGCCTGAATTTGAGATATAAACGGGTACAGAAGATGCATGCACATATCGACTTTTGGGCACCTAAAATATCGATTTTAAGCATGTTTTGGGTTTGTATCTTGAAAACATTCTAACTAGGAGTAGGCATGTACAGATTGCTTCAAGGAACCAAAAATACCGAATTTTCGGATGTTTTGAGCCTGAATTTGAGATATAAACGGGTACAGAAGATGCATGCACATATCGACTTTTGGGCACCTTATAGATCGATTTTCAGTATGTTTTGGGCCTGTATTTTGAAAATACTCTAACACGGAGTAGGCATGTACAGATCGCTTCTGGGACCCCAAAATATCGAATTTTCGGGTGTTTTGGGCCTGAATTTGAGATATCAACTTTAGGCACCTAAAATATCGATATTTAGCATGTTTTGGACCTATATTTTGAAAATATTCTAGCAATGAGTAGACATGTACAGATCCCTGCAGGGACCCCAAAATATCGAATTTTTGCGTATTTTGGGCCTGAATTTGAGATATAAACGGGTACTGAAGATGCAGGCACATATCAACTTTTGGGCACGGAAAATATCGATTTTAAGCATGTTTTGGGTCTGTATCTTGAAAACATTCTAACTTGGAGTAGGCATGAACAGATCGCTTCCAGGACCCAAAAATACCGAGTTTTCGGGTGTTTTGAGCCTGAATTTGAGATATAAACGGGTACAGAAGATGCATTCACATATCGACTTTTCAGCACCTAAAAGATCGATTTTCAGTATGTTTTGGGCCTGTATTTTGAAAATACTCTAACACAGAGTAGGCATGTACAGATCGCTTCTGGGACCCCAAAATATCGAATTTTCGGGTGTTTTGGGCCTTAATTTGAGATATCGACTTTTGGCACCTAAAATATCGATTTTTAGCATGTTTTGGGCCTATATTTTGAAAATATTCTAGCAATGACTAGGTATGTACAGATCGCTTCTGGGACCCCAAGATATCGAATTTTCGGGTGTTTAGTGCATTAATTTGAGATATCGACTTTGGGCACCTAAAATATCAATTTTAACATGTTTTGGGCCTGTATTTTGAAAATATTCTAACACGAAGTAGGCATGTACAGATCGCTTCTGGGACCCCAAAATATCGAATTTTCGGGTGTTTTGAGCCTAAATTTGAGATATAAAAGGGTACAGAAGATGCATGCACATGTCGACTTTTGGGCACCTAAAAGATTGATTTTCAGTATGTTTTGGGCCTGTATTTTGAAAATACTCTAACACGGAGTAGGCATGTACAGATCGCTTCTTGGACCCTAAAATATCGAATTTTCGGGTGTTTTGGGCCTGAATTTGCGATATCAACTTTAGGCACCTAAAATATCGATATTTAGCATGTTTTGAACCTATATTTTGAAAATATTCTAGCAATGAGTAGGTATGTACAGATCGCTTCTTGGAACCCCAAAATATTGAATTTTCGGGTGTTTTGAGCCTGAATGTAAGATTTAAACGGGTACAGAAGATGCATGCGCATATTGACTTTGGGCACCTAAAATATCGATTTTCAGTATGTTTTGGGCCTGTATTTTGAAAATACTCAAACACGGAGTAAGCATGTACAGATCCCTGCAGGGACCCCAAAATATCGAATTCTTGGGTGTTTTGGGTCTGAATTTCAGATATAAACGGGTACTGAAGATGCATGCACATATCGACTTTTGGGAACCGAAAATATCGATTTTAAGAATGTTTTGGGTCTGTATCTTGAAAACATTCTAACTAGGAGTAGGCATGTACAGATCGCTTCTGGGACCCCAAAAAATAGAATTCTTGGGTGTTTTGGGTCTTAATTTGAGATATCGACTTTTGGCACCTAAAATATCGATTTTCAGGATGTTTTGGGCCTGCAATTTGAAAATATTCTAACACAAAGTAGGCATGTACAGATCGCTTCTGGGACCTAAAAATATCGAATTTTCGGGTGTTTTGAGCCTAAATTTGAGATATAAACGGGTACAGAAGATGCATGCACATATCGACTTTTGGGCACCTAAAAGATCGATTTTCAGTATGTTTTGGGCCTGTATTTTGAAAATACTCTAACACGAAGTATTCATGTACAGATCGCTTCTGTGACCCCAAAATATCGAATTTTCGGGTGTTTTGTGCCTGAATTTGAGATATCGACTTTGGGCACCTAAAATATCGATTTTTAGCTTGTTTTGGGCCTGTATTTTGAAAATACTCTAACACGAAGTAGGCATGTACAGATCGCTTCTGGGACCCCAAAGTATCGAATTTTTGGGTGTTTTGAGCCTAAATTTGAGATATAAACGGGTACAGAAGATGCATGCACATATCGACTTTTGGGCACCTAAAAGATCGATTTTCAGTATGTTTTGGGCCTGTATTTTGAAATTACTCTAACACGGAGTAGGCATGTACAGATCGCTTCTGGGACCCCAAAATATCGAATTTTCGGGTGTTTTGGGCCTGAATTTGAGATATCAACTTTAGGCACCTAAAATAACGATATTTAGCATGTGTTGGACCTATATTTTGAAAATATTCTAGCAATGAGTAGGTATGTACACATCGCTTCTGGGACCCCAAAATATTGAATTTTCGGGTGTTTTGGGACTGAATTTGATATATAAACGGGTACTGAAGATGCATGCACATATCGACTTTTGGGAACCGAAAATATCGATTTTAAGCATGTTTTGGTATGTAACTTGAAAATATTCTATCTAGGAGTAGGCATGTACAGATCGCTTCCAGGACCCAAAAATGCCGAATTTTCGGGTGTTTTGAGCCAAAATTTGAGATATAAACGGGTACAGAAGATGCATGCACATATCGACTTTTGGGCACCTAAAAGATCGATTTTCAGTATGTTTTGGGCCTGTATTTTGAAAATACTCTAACACGGAGTGGGCATGTACAGATCGCTTCTGGGACCCCAAAATATCGAATTTTCGGGTGTTTTGGGCCTTAATTTGAGATATCGACTTTGGGCACCTAAAATATTTTTTTTTAGCATGTTTTGGGCCTATATTTTGAAAATACTCTAACACGAAGTAGGCATGTACAGATCGCTTCTGGGACCCCAAAATATCGAATTTTCGGGTTTTTTGAGCCTAAATTTGAGATATAAACGGGTACAGAAGATGCATACACATATCGACTTTTGGGCACTTAAAATATCGATTTTCAGTATGTTTTGGGTCTGTATCTTGAAAACATTCTAACTAGGAGTAGGCATGTACAGATCGCTTCAAGGACCCAAAAATACCGAATTTTCGGGTGTTTTGAGCCTGAATTTGAGATATAAACAGGTACAGAAGATGCATGCACATATCGACTTTTGGGCACCTAAAATATCGATTTTAAGCATGTTTTGGGTCTGTATCTTGAAAACATTCTAACTAGGAGTAGGCATGTACAGAATGCTTCAAGGAACCAAAAATACCGAATTTTCGGATGTTTTGAGCCTGAATTTGAGATATAAACGGGTACAGAAGATGCATGCACATATCGACTTTTGGGCACCTTATAGATCGATTTTCAGTATGTTTTGGGCCTGTATTTTGAAAATACTCTAACACGGAGTAGGCATGTACAGATCGCTTCTGGGACCCCAAAATATCGAATGTTCGGGTGTTTTGGGCCTGAATTTGAGATATCAACTTTAGGCACCTAAAATATCGATATTTAGCATGTTTTGGACCTATATTTTGAAAATATTCTAGCAATGAGTAGACATGTACAGATCCCTGCAGGGACCCCAAAATATCGAATTTTTGCGTGTTTTGGGCCTGAATTTGAGATATAAACGGGTACTGAAGATGCAGGCACATATCGACTTTTGGGCACGGAAAATATCGATTTTAAGCATGTTTTGGGTCTGTATCTTGAAAACATTCTAACTTGGAGTAGGCATGAACAGATCGCTTCCAGGACCCAAAAATACCGAGTTTTCGGGTGTTTTGAGCCTGAATTTGAGATATAAACGGGTACAGAAGATGCATTCACATATCGACTTTTCAGCACCTAAAAGATCGATTTTCAGTATGTTTTGGGCCTGTATTTTGAAAATACTCTAACACAGAGTAGGCATGTACAGATCGCTTCTGGGACCCCAAAATATCGAATTTTCGGGTGTTTTGGGCCTTAATTTGAGATATCGACTTTTGGCACCTAAAATATCGATTTTTAGCATGTTTTGGGCCTATATTTTGAAAATATTCTAGCAATGAGTATGTATGTAAAGATCACTTCTGGGACCCCAAGATATCGAATTTTCGGGTGTTTATGGCATTAATTTGAGATATCGACTTTGGGCACCTAAAATATCAATTTTAACATGTTTTGGGCCTGTATTTTGAAAATATTCTAACACGAAGTAGGCATGTACAGATCGCTTCTGTGACCCCAAAATATCGAATTTTCGGGTGTTTTGAGCCTAAATTTGAGATATAAAAGGGTACAGAAGATGCATGCACATGTCGACTTTTGGGCACCTAAAAGATTGATTTTCAGTATGTTTTGGGCCTGTATTTTGAAAATACTCTAACACGGAGTAGGCATGTACAGATCGCTTCTGGGACCCCAAAATATCGAATTTTCGGGTGTTTTGGGCCTGAATTTGCGATATCAACTTTAGGCACCTAAAATATCGATATTTAGCATGTTTTGAACCTATATTTTGAAAATATTCTAGCAATGAGTAGGTATGTACAGATCGCTTCTTGGAACCCCAAAATATTGAATTTTCGGGTGTTTTGAGCCTGAATGTAAGATTTAAACGGGTACAGAAGATGCATGCGCATATTGACTTTGGGCACCTAAAATATCGATTTTCAGTATGTTTTGGGCCTGTATTTTGAAAATACTCAAACACGGAGTAAGCATGTACAGATCCCTGCAGGGACCCCAAAATATCGAATTCTTGGGTGTTTTGGGTCAGAATTTCAGATATAAACGGGTACTGAAGATGCATGCACATATCGACTTTTGGGAACCGAAAATATCGATTTTAAGAATGTTTTGGGTCTGTATCTTGAAAACATTCTAACTAGGAGTAGGCATGTACAGATCGCTTCTGGGACCCCAAAAAATCGAATTCTTGGGTGTTTTGGGTCTTAATTTGAGATATCGACTTTTGGCACCTAAAATATCGATTTTCAGGATGTTTTGGGCCTGCAATTTGAAAATATTCTAACACAAAGTAGGCATGTACAGATCGCTTCTGGGACCTAAAAATATCGAATTTTCGGGTGTTTTGAGCCTAAATTTGAGATATAAACGGGTACAGAAGATGCATGCACATATCGACTTTTGGGCACCTAAAAGATCGATTTTCAGTATGTTTTGGGCCTGTATTTTGAAAATACTCTAACACGAAGTATTCATGTACAGATCGCTTCTGTGACCCCAAAATATCGAATTTTCGGGTGTTTTGTGCCTGAATTTGAGATATCGACTTTGGGCACCTAAAATATCGATTTTTAGCTTGTTTTGGGCCTGTATTTTGAAAATACTCTAACACGAAGTAGGCATGTACAGATCGCTTCTGGGACCCCAAAGTATCGAATTTTTGGGTGTTTTGAGCCTAAATTTGAGATATAAACGGGTACAGAAGATGCATGCACATATCGACTTTTGGGCACCTAAAAGATCGATTTTCAGTATGTTTTGGGCCTGTATTTTGAAATTACTCTAACACGGAGTAGGCATGTACAGATCGCTTCTGGGACCCCAAAATATCGAATTTTCGGGTGTTTTGGGCCTGAATTTGAGATATCAACTTTAGGCACCTAAAATAACGATATTTAGCATGTGTTGGACCTATATTTTGAAAATATTCTAGCAATGAGTAGGTATGTACACATCGCTTCTGGGACCCCAAAATATTGAATTTTCGGGTGTTTTGGGACTGAATTTGATATATAAACGGGTACTGAAGATGCATGCACATATCGACTTTTGGGAACCGAAAATATCGATTTTAAGCATGTTTTGGTATGTAACTTGAAAATATTCTATCTAGGAGTAGGCATGTACAGATCGCTTCCAGGACCCAAAAATACCGAATTTTCGGGTGTTTTGAGCCAAAATTTGAGATATAAACGGGTACAGAAGATGCATGCACATATCGACTTTTGGGCACCTAAAAGATCGATTTTCAGTATGTTTTGGGCCTGTATTTTGAAAATACTCTAACACGGAGTGGGCATGTACAGATCGCTTCTGGGACCCCAAAAAATCGAATTTTCGGGTGTTTTGGGCCTTAATTTGAGATATCGACTTTGGGCACCTAAAATATTTTTTTTTAGCATGTTTTGGGCCTGTATTTTGAAAATACTCTAACACGAAGTAGGCATGTACAGATCGCTTCTGGGACCCCAAAATATCGAATTTTCGGGTGTTTTGAGCCTAAATTTGAGATATAAACGGGTACAGAAGATGCATGCACATATCGACTTTTGGGCACCTAAAAGATCGATTTTCAGTATGTTTTGGGCCTGTATTTTGAAAATACTCTAACACGAAGTATTCATGTACAGATCGCTTCTGTGACCCCAAAATATCGAATTTTCGGGTGTTTTGTGCCTGAATTTGAGATATCGACTTTGGGCACCTAAAATATCGATTTTTAGCTTGTTTTGGGCCTGTATTTTGAAAATACTCTAACACGAAGTAGGCATGTACAGATCGCTTCTGGGACCCCAAAGTATCGAATTTTTGGGTGTTTTGAGCCTAAATTTGAGATATAAACGGGTACAGAAGATGCATGCACATATCGACTTTTGGGCACCTAAAAGATCGATTTTCAGTATGTTTTGGGCCTGTATTTTGAAATTACTCTAACACGGAGTAGGCATGTACAGATCGCTTCTGGGACCCCAAAATATCGAATTTTCGGGTGTTTTGGGCCTGAATTTGAGATATCAACTTTAGGCACCTAAAATAACGATATTTAGCATGTGTTGGACCTATATTTTGAAAATATTCTAGCAATGAGTAGGTATGTACACATCGCTTCTGGGACCCCAAAATATTGAATTTTCGGGTGTTTTGGGACTGAATTTGATATATAAACGGGTACTGAAGATGCATGCACATATCGACTTTTGGGAACCGAAAATATCGATTTTAAGCATGTTTTGGTATGTAACTTGAAAATATTCTATCTAGGAGTAGGCATGTACAGATCGCTTCCAGGACCCAAAAATACCGAATTTTCGGGTGTTTTGAGCCAAAATTTGAGATATAAACGGGTACAGAAGATGCATGCACATATCGACTTTTGGGCACCTAAAAGATCGATTTTCAGTATGTTTTGGGCCTGTATTTTGAAAATACTCTAACACGGAGTGGGCATGTACAGATCGCTTCTGGGACCCCAAAAAATCGAATTTTCGGGTGTTTTGGGCCTTAATTTGAGATATCGACTTTGGGCACCTAAAATATTTTTTTTTAGCATGTTTTGGGCCTGTATTTTGAAAATACTCTAACACGAAGTAGGCATGTACAGATCGCTTCTGGGACCCCAAAATATCGAATTTTCGGGTTTTTTGAGCCTAAATTTGAGATATAAACGGGTACAGAAGATGCATACACATATCGACTTTTGGGCACTTAAAATATCGATTTTCAGTATGTTTTGGGTCTGTATCTTGAAAACATTCTAACTAGGAGTAGGCATGTACAGATCGCTTCAAGGACCCAAAAATACCGAATTTTCGGGTGTTTTGAGCCTGAATTTGAGATATAAACGGGTACAGAAGATGCATGCACATATCGACTTTTGGGCACCTAAAATATCGATTTTAAGCATGTTTTGGGTCTGTATCTTGAAAACATTCTAACTAGGAGTAGGCATGTACAGATTGCTTCAAGGAACCAAAAATACCGAATTTTCGGATGTTTTGAGCCTGAATTTGAGATATAAACGGGTACAGAAGATGCATGCACATATCGACTTTTGGGCACCTTATAGATCGATTTTCAGTATGTTTTGGGCCTGTATTTTGAAAATACTCTAACACGGAGTAGGCATGTACAGATCGCTTCTGGGACCCCAAAATATCGAATTTTCGGGTGTTTTGGGCCTGAATTTGAGATATCAACTTTAGGCACCTAAAATATCGATATTTAGCATGTTTTGGACCTATATTTTGAAAATATTCTAGCAATGAGTAGACATGTACAGATCCCTGCAGGGACCCCAAACTATCGAATTTTTGCGTGTTTTGGGCCTGAATTTGAGATATAAACGGGTACTGAAGATGCAGGCACATATCGACTTTTGGGCACGGAAAATATCGATTTTAAGCATGTTTTGGGTCTGTATCTTGAAAACATTCTAACTTGGAGTAGGCATGAACAGATCGCTTCCAGGACCCAAAAATACCGAGTTTTCGGGTGTTTTGAGCCTGAATTTGAGATATAAACGGGTACAGAAGATGCATTCACATATCGACTTTTCAGCACCTAAAAGATCGATTTTCAGTATGTTTTGGGCCTGTATTTTGAAAATACTCTAACACAGAGTAGGCATGTACAGATCGCTTCTGGGACCCCAAAATATCGAATTTTCGGGTGTTTTGGGCCTTAATTTGAGATATCGACTTTTGGCACCTAAAATATCGATTTTTAGCATGTTTTGGGCCTATATTTTGAAAATATTCTAGCAATGAGTATGTATGTAAAGATCACTTCTGGGACCCCAAGATATCGAATTTTCGGGTGTTTATGGCATTAATTTGAGATATCGACTTTGGGCACCTAAAATATCAATTTTAACATGTTTTGGGCCTGTATTTTGAAAATATTCTAACACGAAGTAGGCATGTACAGATCGCTTCTGTGACCCCAAAATATCGAATTTTCGGGTGTTTTGAGCCTAAATTTGAGATATAAAAGGGTACAGAAGATGCATGCACATGTCGACTTTTGGGCACCTAAAAGATTGATTTTCAGTATGTTTTGGGCCTGTATTTTGAAAATACTCTAACACGGAGTAGGCATGTACAGATCGCTTCTTGGACCCCAAAATATCGAATTTTCGGGTGTTTTGGGCCTGAATTTGCGATATCAACTTTAGGCACCTAAAATATCGATATTTAGCATGTTTTGAACCTATATTTTGAAAATATTCTAGCAATGAGTAGGTATGTACAGATCGCTTCTGGGAACCCAAAATATTGAATTTTCGGGTGTTTTGAGCCTGAATGTAAGATTTAAACGGGTACAGAAGATGCATGCGCATATTGACTTTGGGCACCTAAAATATCGATTTTCAGTATGTTTTGGGCCTGTATTTTGAAAATACTCTAACACGGAGTAAGCATGTACAGATCCCTGCAGGGACCCCAAAATATCGAATTCTTGGGTGTTTTGGGTCTGAATTTGAGATATAAACGGGTACTGAAGATGCATGCACATATCGACTTTTGGGAACCGAAAATATCTATTTTAAGAATGTTTTGGGTCTGTATCTTGAAAACATTCTAACTAGGAGTAGGCATGTATGGATCACTTCAAGGACCCAAAAATATCGAATTTTCGGGTGTTTTGAGCCTGAATTTGAGATATAAACGGGTACAGAAGATGCATGCACATATCGACTTTTGGTCACCAAAAAGATCGATTTTCAGTATGTTTTGGGCCTGTATTTTGAAAATACTCTAACACGGAGTAGGCATGTACAGATCGCTTCTGGGACCCCAAAAAATCGAATTCTTGAGTGTTTTGGGTCTTAATTTGAGATATCGACTTTTGGCACCTAAAATATCGATTTTCAGGATGTTTTGGGCCTGCATTTTGAAAATATTCTAACACAAAGTAGGCATGTACAGATCGCTTCTGGGACCAAAAATATCGAATTTTCGGGTGTTTTGAGCCTAAATTTGAGATATAAACTGGTACAGAAGATGCATGCACATATCGACTTTTGGACACCTAAAAGATCGATTTTCAGTATGTTTTGGGCCTGTATTTTGAAAATACTCTAACACGAAGTATTCATGTACAGATCGCTTCTGTGACCCCAAAATATCGAATTTTCGGGTGTTTTGTGCCTGAATTTGAGATATCGACTTTAGGCACCTAAAATATCGATATTTAGCATGTTTTTGGACCTATATTTTGAAAATATTCTAGCACTTAGTAGGCAAGTACAGATCGCTTCTGGGACCCAAAAATATCGAATTTTCAGGAATTGAGCCTGAATTTGAGATATAAACGGGTACTGAAGATGCATCCACATATTGACTTTGGGCACCTAAAATATCGATTTTGATCATGTTTTAGGCCTGTATTTTGAAAATACTCTAACACGGAGTAGGCATGTACAGATCGCTTCTGGGACCCCAAAATAACGAATTTTCGGGTGTTTTGGGCCTTAATTTGAGATATCGACTTTGGGCACCTAAAATATCGATTTTTAGCTTGTTTTGGGCCTGTATTTTGAAAATACTCTAACACGAAGTAGGCATGTACAGATCGCTTCTGGGACCCCAAAGTATCGAATTTTTGGGTGTTTTGAGCCTAAATTTGAAATATAAACAGGTACTGAAGACTTTTGGGCACCTAAAATATCGATTTTTCGGGTGTTTTGGGCCTGAATTTGAGATATCAACTTTAGGCACCTAAAATATCGATATTTAGCATGTGTTGGACCTATATTTTGAAAATATTCTAGCAATGAGTAGGTATGTACACATCGCTTCTGGGACCCCAAAATATTGAATTTTCGGGTGTTTTGGGACTGAATTTGATATATAAACGGGTACTGAAGATGCATGCACATATCGACTTTTGGGAACCGAAAATATCGATTTTAAGCATGTTTTGGTATGTAACTTGAAAATATTCTAACTAGGAGTAGGCATGTACAGATCGCTTCCAGGACCCAAAAATGCCGAATTTTCGGGTGTTTTGAGCCTAAATTTGAGATATAAACGGGTACAGAAGATGCATGCACATATCGACTTTTGGGCACCTAAAAGATCGATTATTAGTATGTTTTGGGCCAGTATTTTGAAAATACTCTGACACGGAGTAGGCATGTACAGCTAGGAGTAGGCATGTACAGAGTGCTTCTAGGACCCAAAAATACCGATTTTTCGGGGGTTTTGAGCCTGAATATGACATATAAAAGGGTATAGAAGATGCATTCACATATCGACTTTGGACACTGAAAATATCGATTTTTAGCATGTTTTGAGCCTATTTTTTCAAAACATTCTAGCACTGAGTAGGCATGTACAGATCGCTTCTGGGACCCAAAAATATCGAATTTTCGAGTTATTTGAGGTTGAATTTGAGATATAAACGAGTGCAGAAGATGCATACACATATTGACTTTGGGCACTTAAAATATCGATTTTCACCATGTTTTGGGCTTTTATCTGAGTAGGCATGTAGAGATCGCTTCTGGGACCAAAAAATATCGAATTTTCGAGTGTTTTGAGGTTGAATTTGAGATATAAACGGGTACAGAATATGCATGCACATATTGACTTTGGGCACCTAAAATATCGATATTCAGCATGTTTTGGGCCTGTAGTTTGAAAATACTCTAACACGGAGTAGGCATTTACAGATCGCTTCTTGGGCCCAAAAATATCGAATTTTCAGATGTTTTGAGCCTGAATTTGAAATATAAACAGGTACTGAAGACTTTTGGGCACCTAAAATATCGATTTTGAGCATGCTTTGGGTCTGTATCTTGGAAACATTCTAACTAGGAGTAGGCATGTACATATAACTTCAATTACCCTAAAATACCGAATTTTCGGGTGTTTTGAGCCTGAATTTGAGATATAAACGGGTACAGAAGAGGCATGCACATATCGACTTTGGACACTTAAAATATCGATTTTTGGCATGTTTTGAGCCTATATTTTGAAAACATTTTAGCACTGAGTAGGCATGTACAGATCGCTTCAGGGACCCACAAATATCGAATTTATGGGTGTTTTGAGGTTGAATTAGAGATTTAAACGAGTGCAGAAGATGCATACACATATTGAATTTTGGGCACCTAAAATATCGATTTTCAGCATGTTTTGGGCCTGTATCTGAGTAGGCATGTAGAGATCGCTTCTGGGAACCCAAATTATCGAATTTTCGGGTGTTTGGAGCCTGAATTTGAGATATAGACGGGTACAGAAGATGCATGCACATATCGACTTTTGGGCATCTAAAAGATCGATTTTCAGTAAGTGTTGGGCCTATAATTTGAAAATACTCTAACACGGAGTAGGCATGTAAAGTTCGCTTCTGGGACCCCATAATATCGAATTTTTGGGTGTTTTGGGCCTGAATTTAAGATATCGACTTTGGGCACCTAAAATATCGATTTTTAGGATGTTTTGGGCCTATATTTTGAAAATATTCTAACACTAAGTAGGCATGTACAGATCACTTCTGGGACCCCAAAATATCGAATTGTCGGTGTTTTGAGCCAGAATTTGAGATATAAACGGGTATAGAAGATTCATGCACATACCTACTTTGGACACTTAAAATATCGATTTTTAGTATGTTTTGAGCCTATATTTTGAAAACATTCTAGCACTGAGTAGGCATGTAGAGATCGCTTCTGGGACCCAAAAATATCGATTTTTCGGGTGTTTTGAGGTTGAATTTGGGATAAAAACGGGTGCAGAAGATGCATACACATATTGACTTTGGGCACCTAAAATATCGATTTTCAGCATGTTTTGGGCCTGTATCGGAGTAGGCATGTACAGACCGCTTCTGGGACCCAAAAATATCGAATTTTCGGGCGTTTGGAGCCTGAATTTGAGATATAAACGGGTATAGAAAATGCATTCACATATCGACTTTTGGGCACCTAAAATATCGATTTTCTGTATGTTTTGGGCCTGTATTTTGAAAATACTCTAACACGGAGTAGGCATGTACAGATCGCTTCTGGGAACCCAAAATATCGAATTTTCGGGTATTTGGGGATAAATTTGAGATATCGACTTTGGGCACCTAAAATATCGATTTTTAGCATGTTTTGGGCCTGTATTTTGAAAATATTCTAGCACTGCGTAGGCATGTACAGATCGCTTCTGGGACCCCAAAATGTCGAATTTTTGGGTGTTTTGAGCCTTAATTTGGGATATAAACGGGAGCAGAAAATGCATGCACATATCGACTTTGGACACTTAAAATATCGATTTTTAGTATGTTTTGAGCCTGTATCTGAGTAGGCATGTACAGATCGCTTCTGAGACCAAAAAATATCGAATTTTCGGGTGGTTTGGGCCTGAATTTGAGATACCGACTTTGGGAACCTAAAATATCGATTTTAGCATGTTTTGGGCCTATATTTTGAAAATATTCTAGCACTGAGTAGGCATGTACAGATCGCTTCTGGGACCCCAAAATATCGAATTTTCGAATGTTTTGAGCCTGAATTTGAGATATAAACGGGTACAGAAAATGCGTGCACATATTGACTTTGGGCACCTAAAATATCGATTCTCAGCATGTTTTGGGCCTGTATTTTGAAAATACTCTAAAACGGAGGAGGCAAGTACAGATCGCTTATGGTACCCCAAAATATCGAATTTTCGGGTGTTTGGAGGCTGAATTTGAGATATAAACGGGTACAGAAGATGCATCCACATATCGACTTTTGGGCACCTAAAAGATCGATTTTCAGTATGTTTTGGGCCTGTATATTAAAAATACTCTAACACGGAGTAGGCATGTACAGATCGCTTCTGGGACCCCAAAATATCGATTTTTCGGGTGTTTTGGGCTTGAATTTGAGATATCGACTTTAGGCACCTAAAATATCGATTTTTAGCATGTTTTGGGCCTCTATTTTGAAAATATTCTAGCACTGCGTAGGCATGTACAGATCGCTTCTGGGACCCCAAAATATCGAGTTTTCGGGTGTTTTGAGCCTGAATTTGAGATATAAACGGGTACAGAAGATGCATGCACATATCGACTTTTGGGCACCTAAAATATCGAGTTTTCGGGTGTTTTGAGCCTGAATTTGAGATATAAACGGGTACAGAAGATGCATGCACATATCGACTTTTGGGCACCTAAAATATCGATTTTGAGCATGTTTTGGGTCTGTATTTTAGAATCATTCTAACTAAAAGTAGGCATGTACAGATCGCTTCTAGGACCCAAAAATACCGAATTTTCGGGTGTTTGGAGCCTGAATTTGAGATATAAACGAGTATAGAAGATGCATGCACATATCGACTTTTGGGCACCTAAAATATCGATTTTCTGTATGTTTTTGGCCTGTGTTTTGAAAATACTCTAACACGGGGTAGGCATGTACAGATAGCTTCTGGGAACCCAAAATATCGAATTTTCGGGTGTTTTGGGGATAAATTTGAGATATCGACTTTGGGCACCTAAAATATCGATTTTGATCATGTTTTGGGCCTGTATTTTTAAAATACTCTAACACGGAGTAGGCATGTACAGATCGCTTCTGGGATCCAAAAATATCGAATTTTCGGGTGTTTTGAGCCTGAATTTGAGATATAACGGGTACAGAAAATGCATGCACATATCGACTTTGGGCACCCACAATATCGATTTTCAGCATGTTTTGGGCCTGTATTTTGAAAATACTCTAACACGGAGTAGGCATGTACAGATCGCTTCTGGGACCCAAAAATATCGAATTTTCGGGTGTTTTGAGCCTGAATTTGGGATATAAACGGGTGCAGAAGATGCATGCACATATCGACTTTGGACACTTAAGATATCGATTTTTAGCATGTTTTGAGCCTGTATCTGAGTAGGCATGTACAGATCGCTTCTGAGACCAAAAAATATCGAATTTTCGGGTGTTTTGGGCCTGAATTTGAGATATAAACGGGTACAGAAGATGAATGCACATATCGACTTTGGACACTTAAAATATCGATTTTTAGCATGTTTTAAGCCTATATTTTGAAAACATTCTAGCAGTGAGTAGGCATGTACAGATCGCTTCGGGGACCCAAAAATATCGAATTTTCGGGTGTTTTGAGGTTGAATTTGGGATATAAACGGGTGCAGAAGATGCATACACATATCGACTTTAGGTCACCTAAAAGATCGATTTTCAGTATGTTTTGGGCCTGTATATTAAAAATACTCTAACACGAAGTAGGCATGTACAGATCGCTTCTGGGACCAAAAAATATAAATTTTTCGGGTGTTTTGGGCCTGAATTTGAGATATCGACTTTGGGCACCTAAAATATCGATTTTTAGCATGTTTTGGGCCTGTTTTTTGAAAATATTCTAGCACTGCGTAGGCATGTACAGATTGCTTCTGGGACCCCAAAATATCGAATTCTAGGGTGTTTTGAGCCTGAATTTGAGATATAAACGGGTACAGAAGATGCATGCTCATATCGACTTTTGGGCACCTAAAATATCGATTTTGAGCATGTTTTGGGTCTGTATTTTGAAAACATTCTAACTAGGAGTAGGCATGTACAGATCGCTTCTAGGACCCAAAAATATAGAATTTTCGGGTGTTTTGAGCCTGAATTTGAGATAGAAACCGGTACTGAAGATACATGCACACATCGACTTTGGTCACTTGAAGTATCGATTTTTAGGATGTTTTGGCCCTATATTTTGAATGTATTCCAGCATTGTGTAAGCATGTTCAGATTGCTTCTGAGACCTAAAAATATCGAATTTTCGGGTGTTTTGAGGTTGAATTTGGGATATAAACGGGTGCAGAAGATGCATACACATATTGACTTTGGGCACCTAAAATATCGATTTTCAGCATGTTTTTGGGCTTGTATCTGAGTAGGCATGTACAGATCGCTTCTGGGACCAAAAAATATCGAATTTTCGGGTGTTTGGAGCCTGAATTTGAGATATAAACGGGTATAGAAGATGCATGCACATATCGACTTTTGGGCACCTAAAATATCGATTTTCTGTATGTTTTGGGCCTGTATTTTGAAAATACTCTAACACGGAGTAGACATGTACAGATAGCTTCTGGGACCAAAAAATATCGAATTTTCGGGTGTTTTGGGCTTGAATTTAAGATATCAAATTTGGGCACCTAAAATATCGATTGTTAGCATGTTTTGGGCCTATATTTTGAAAATATTCTAGCACTGAGTAGGCATGTACAGATCGCTTCTGGGACCCCAAAATATCGAATTTTAGGGTGTTTTGAGCCTGAATTTGAGATATAAACGGGTACAGAAAATGCATCCACATATTGACTTTGGGCACCTAAAATATCGATTGTCAGCATGTTTTGGGCCTGTATTTTGAAAATACTCTAACACGGAGTAGGCATGTACAGATCGCTTCTGGGACCCAAAAATATCGAATTTTCGGGTGTTTTGAGCCTGAATTTGGGATATAAACGGGTGCAGAAGATGCATGCACATATCGACTTTGGACACTTAAAATATCGATTTTTAGCATGTTTTAAGCCTGTTTCTGAGTAGGCATGTACAGATCGCTTCTGGGACCAAAAAATATCGAATTTTCGGGTGTTTTGGGCTTGAATTTAAGATATCGACTTTGGGCACCTAAAATATCGATTTTTAGCATGTTTTGGGCCTATATTTTTAAAATGTTCTAGCACTGAGAAGGCATGTACAGATCGCTTCTGGGACCCCAAAATATCGAATTTTCGGGTGTTTGGAGCCTGAATTTGAGATATAAACGGGTACAGAAGATGCATCCGCATATCGACTTTTGGGCACCAAAAATATCGATTTTGAGCATGTTTTGGGTCTGTATTTTGAAAACATTCTAACTAGGAGTAGGCATGTACAGATCACTTCTAAGACCCAAAAATACCGAATTTTCGGGTGTTTTGAGCCAGAATTTGAGATATAAACGGGTACAGAAAAGTCATGCCCATATCGACTTTGGACACTTAAAATATCGATTTTTAGTATATTTTGAGCCTTTATTTTGAAAACATTCTAGCACTGAGTAGGCATGTACAGATCGCTTCTGGGACCAAAAAATATCGAATTTTCGGGTGTTTTGAGGTTGAATTTGGGATATAAACGGGTGCAGAAGATGCATACACATATTGACTTTGGGCACCTAAAATATCGATTTTCAGCATGTTTTGGGCCTGTATCTGAGTAGGCATGTACAGATCGCTTCTGGGACCAAAACATATGGAATTTTCGGGTGTTTGGAGCCTGAATTTGAGAAATAAACGGGTGTAGAAGATGCATGCACATATCGACTTTTGGGCACCTAAAATATCGATTTTCTGTATGTTTTGGGCCTGTATTTTGAAAATACTCTAACACGGAGTAGGCATGTACAAATCGCTTCTGGGACCCCAAAATATCGAATTTTCGGGTGTTTTGGGGATAAATTTGAGATATCGACTTTGGGCACCAAAAATCTCGATTTTTAGCATGTTTTAAGCATATATTTTGAAAATATTCAAGCACTGAGTAAGCATGTACAGATCGCTTCTGGGACCCCAAAATATCGAATTTTCGGGTGTTTTGAGCCTGAATTTGAGATATAAACGGGTACACAAAATGCATGCACATATTGACTTTGGGCACCTAAAATATCGATTTTCAGCATGTTTTAGGCCTGTATTTTGAAAATATTCTAACACGGAGTAGGCATGTACAGATCGCTTCAGGGACCCAAAAGTATCGAATTTTCGGGTGTTTTGAGCCTGAATTTGAGATATAAACAGGTAGGAGGAGGAGGCTGAAGACACCAGCCAAACAGGGCAGTACTCCTAGGGTAGACGCTGGATTGGTGATAGGGAGGGTTGGAACTCCCGTTTCACCTGTCTGTCCACCTTTGCTGATCTTTTTTCGTGTCTCACATACACTGAGAGTAGTCCAACATACTCCCAAAGACATCACTCTCTCTCTATTTACACAATATACACAAACACGCTACACACCACACCCTTTGTCCAAATTATATCCCCCCAAAATTACACAAATATGAAAGGAATTAAAAATCAAGCCTCGGAGGCCCCTGGGGATGGGTCAATAAACTCCCCTCGGCCTGGACCCTTTGTTGACGACCCCCTGAAATGCCCTGGACCATTGTCTGACTCACTCTTTATCAACTTTTGCAACATTCGTGGTCTTTCCTCTAACTTCTCTTCTGTTGAACACCACCTCTTCTCTGCTAAACCTCATCTTCTCTTCCTCACCGAGACCCAGATCTCAGCATCAACTGACAGCAACCCCTACTCTGTCTCCTCTTACTTTCTCTATCCTCAGTTTCGTGCAAAAGGCGGCTGTTGCGTATACGTACGCAACGACCTCACTTGTTCTCGTGTTCCCGAACTAGACTCTTCTGAATTCTCAACCATCTGGCTTCGGCTAACCTGTTACTCTCAAACTAAATACATCTGTGCTGTATATCTCTCTCCTAACTCTACTGACTATCCAAAATTCTTTGACTATCTTACCTCAAAAGTGGAACACATTCTATCCCATTCTCCTTTCTCAGAAATCTCCATTTTAGGAGATTTCAACGTTCACCACCGCCTTTGGCTCTCATCTCCCTTCACTGATCCACCTGGTGAACAAGCCTTCATCTTTTCTATCCTCAACGACCTTGAGCAGTTAATTCAGTACCCTACCCGTATTCCAGACCGCCTTGGAGATCAGCCCAATATTCTTGATTTATTCCTAACCTCTCATCCTTCTGCTTATACTGTTGAACTTTTCTCTCCTTTGGGCTCCTCCGATCACAATCTTATTTCAGTATCCTGTCCTATCGCTCCAATAAAACCTTTAGACCCTCCCAGGAAGCGGCGTCTGTGGCATTACAGCGCTGCCAACTGGGATGATCTGAGGCAATACTTTAATGATTTCCCATGGAATGATTTTTGCTTTCGTGGCCGGGGTCCCTCTGAGTGTGCTGCACGCATCACAGAGGTGATCCTCTCGGGCATGGAGGCATACATTCCATATTCTTTCCCTCTTACTAATTCACGAAACTCTTGGTTTAATCACGCTTGTTCTACTGCTGTCCACAACAAGGAGGAAGCTTTCAGACGGTATCGACGCCTTCAAACTGATGAATCTCGTGCTCTGTATATTTCTGCCCGGAATCGTGCCAAATCTGTTCTCAGACTAGCCAAAAAATCCTTCATCCGTGCCAAGTGCAATGATCTGTCCAACTCTTCCACCTCTCGTTCTTTCTGGCATCTAGCCAAAAATCTCTCCAGTAACTTTACTTCTTCCTCTTTCCCTCCTCTCATCCTTCCTGATGGAAATGTTGCCATCTCTTCACCTGATAAAGCTGAACTCTTCTCTCAAACCTTTGCCTTTAACTCCACACTGGACGATTCCGGCTCTATTCCTCCAACTCCGCCCCCCTCTGACTTACTTATGCCTGTCATCAGAATCTCTTCAAAGGAAGTATATTCTGCCCTCTCTGGCCTTAACACTCGGAAGGCGTACGGGCCTGATGGGATTCCTCCTGTTGTTCTCAAGAACTGTGCTTCCGTACTGACACCCTGCCTAGGCAAACTGTTCCGTCTATGTCTATCATTTAACACTTTTCCTTCTAGCTGGAAGTTTGCTCTGATCCAACCTGTTCCGAAGAAAGGTGACCGCTCCCAACCCTCCAACTATCGCCCCATTGCTTTGACCTCATGTCTATCTAAAGTCTTCGAATCTGTTCTTAACTCCAAAATTCATAAGCACCTTATTTGTCACGACCTTCTTTCAGATCGTCAGTATGGTTTCCGTCAAGGACGCTCTACTGGCGATCTTCTATCCCTCCTTTCTGATTCTTGGTCAACCTCTTTTCGGAACTTTGGTGAAACTTTTACTGTTGCCCTCGACATATCCAAAGCTTTTGATAGAGTCTGGCACAAAGCTTTAATCTCCAAACTGCCCTCATTCGGTTTCTATCCCTCTCTCTGCACCTTTATCTCTGATTTCCTTTCTGGCCGGTCTATAGCTGCTGTTGTAGACGGTCACTGTTCTTCTTCCAAGTCTATTAATAGTGGTGTTCCTCAGGGTTCTGTTCTATCACCCACCCTCTTTCTCCTGTTCATTAATGACCTTCTTACCTGTACCTCTTCCCCTATCCACTCCTATGCTGATGATTCCACCCTTCACTACTCCACTCACTATGACAACCGTCCATCCCAGCAGCTTCTCTCCACATCACGTGATGATGCAGTAGCACGCCTGACTTCTGATCTTTCCCTCATCTCTAACTGGGGCAGAGAGAACCTTGTTGTTTTTAATGCCTCAAAAACACAGTTCCTTCATCTTTCGACTCGTACTAATCTTCCTGATAACTATCCCCTCTCCTTCAATGACACACAACTTAACCTTTCCCCCTCTCTTAATATTCTTGGAGTCTCTTTCTCTCATAATCTCTCTTGGAGAGATCACATTACCTCTCTTGCTAAAACCGCCTCAAAGAAGTTAGGTGTGCTGCGCAGATTCCGGGATTATTTCACCCCCTCACAATTGCTGTCTCTGTACAGGGGTCTCATCCGCCCCTGTATGGAGTATGGCTCTCATGTGTGGGGTGGTTCAACCTTCACAACACTCCTGGACAAGGTGGAATCAAAAGCTTTTCGTCTCATCAACTCTCCTCCTCTTACTGATTCACTACAACCTCTCTCTCTTCGCCGCAATGTTGCATCACTTTCTCTCTTCTATCGCTACTACACTGGACATTGCTCTTCTGAACTCTCTCAATGTATGCTTCCTCCCCTCAGGAGAGCATGCAACACTCGTCAAGCCTCTCATTCTCACCCCTTTTCTGTCCAACTCCCTAATGCAAGAGTTAACCGGTACTCTCAGTCTTTCATATACACAACTGGTCAACTCTGGAACACTCTACCTTCATCCATCTTTCCACCTTACTACGACTTATGTTCCTTCAAACGCAATGTATCTAGGCATCTCGAACGAAATTGGACATGATTTTGGACACTTCCATTAATGACTATGCAGATGGGGACAGAGAGCGGGCCCGTGGCCTTTAGTCCCCATCTTTTTTTTTAATATAGAAAAAAAAAAAAAAAAAAAAAAAACTGAAGATGCATGCACATATCGACTTTTGGGCACCTAAAATATCGATTATGAGCATGTTTTGGGTCAGTATCTTGAAAACATTCTAACTAGGAGTAGGCAAGTACAGATCGCTTCTGGGACCCAAAAATACCGATTTTTCGGGTGTTTTAAACCTGAATTTGATATATAAACGGGTACAGAAGATGCATGCACATATTGACTTTGGACACTTAAAATATCGATTTTTAGCATGTTTTGAGCCAATATTTCGAAAACATTCTAGCACTGAGTAGGCATGTACAGATCGCTTCTGAGACCGAAAAATATCGAATTTTCGGGTGTTTTGTGGTTGAATTTGGGATATAAACGGGTGCAGAAGATGCATACACATATCGACTTTTGGGCACCTAAAAGATCGATTTTCAGTATGTTTTGGGCCTGTATATTAAAAATACTCTAACACGAAGTAGGCATGTACAGATCGCTTCTGGGACCAAAAAATATCGATTTTTCGGGTGTTTTGGGCCTGAATTTGAGATATCGACTTTGGGCACCTAAAATATCGATTTTTAGCATGTGTTGGGCCTGTATTTTGAAAATATTTTAGCACTGCGTAGGCATGTACAGATCGCTTCTGGGACCCCAAAATATCGAATTTTTGGGTGTTTTGAGCCTGAATTTGAGATATAAAAGGGTACAGAAGATGCATGCTCATATCGAATTTTGGGCACCTAAAATATCGATTTTAAGCATGTTTTGGGTCTGTATTTTGAAAACATTCTAACTAGGTGTAGGCATGTACAGATCGCTTCTAGGACCCCAAAACATAGAATTTTCGGGTGTTTTGAGCCTGAATTTGAGATAGAAACCGGTACTGAAAATACATGCACTCATCGACTTTGGTCACTTGAAGTATCGATTTGTAGGATGTTTTGGCCCTATATTTTGAATGTATTCTAGCATTATGTAAGCATGTTCAGATTGCTTCTGAGACCCAAAAATATCTAATTTTCGGGTGTTTGGAGGTTGAATTTGGGATATAAACGGGTGCAGAAGATGCATACACATATTGACTTTGGGCACCTAAAATATCGATTTTCAGCATGTTTTGGGCCTGTATCTGAGTAGGCATGTACAGATCGCTTCTGGGACCAAAACATATGGAATTTTCGGGTGTTTGGAGCCTGAATTTGAGAAATAAACGGGTATAGAAGATGCATGCACATATCGACTTTTGGGCACCTAAAATACCGATTTTCTATATGTTTTGGGCCTGTATTTTCAAAATACTCTAACACGAAGTAGGCATGTACAAATCGCTTCTGGGACCCCAAAATATCGAATTTTCGGGTGTTTTGGGGAAAAATTTGAGATATCGACTTTGGGCACCCAAAATATCGATTTTTAGCATGTTTTGGGCATATATTTTGAAAATATTCTAGCACAGAGTAAGCATGTACAGATCGCTTCTGGGACCCCAAAATATCGAATTTTCGGGTGTTTTGAGCCTGAATTTGAGATATAAACGGGTACAGAAAATGCATGCACATATTGACTTTGGGCACCTAAAATATCGATTTTCAGCATGTTTTAGGCCTATATTTTGAAAATATTCTAACACGGGGTAGGCATGTACAGATCGCTTTAGGGACCCAAAAGTATCGAATTTTCGGGTGTTTTGAGCCTGAATTTGAGATATAAACAGGTACTGAAGGTGCATGCACATATCGACTTTTGGGCACCTAAAATATCGATTTTGAGCATGTTTTGGGTCAGTATCTTGAAAACATTCTAACTAGGAGTAGGCAAGTACAGATCGCTTCTGAGACCCAAAAATACCGATTTTTCGGGTGTTTTGAGCCTGAATTTGATATATAAACGGGTACAGAAGATGCATGCACATATCGACTTTGGACACTTAAAATATCGATTTTTAGCATGTTTTGAGCCTATATTTCGAAAACATTCTAGCACTGAGTAGGCATGTACAGATCGCTTCTGAGACCGAAAAATATCGAATTTTCGGGTGTTTTGTGGTTGAATTTGAGATATAAACGGGTGCAGAAGTTGCATACACATATTGACTTTGGGCACCTAAAATATCGATTTTCAGCATGTTTTGGGCCTGTATCTGAGTAGGCATGTACAGATCGCTTCTGGGACCCCAAATATCGAATTATCAGGTGTTTCGAGCCTGAATTTGAGATATAAACGGGTTCAGAAGGTGCATGCACATATCGACTTTAGACAATTAAAATATCGATTTTTAGCATGTTTTGAGCCTATATATTGAAAACATTCTAGCACTGAGTAGGCATGTACAGATCGCTTCTGGGACCCAAAAATATCGAATTTTCGGGTGTTTTGAGGTTGAATTTGGGATATAAACGGGTGCAGAAGATGCATACACATATCGACTTTTTGGCACCTAAAGGATCGATTTTCAGTATGTTTTGGGCCTGTATATTAAAAATACTCTAACACGATGTAGGCATGTACAGATCGCTTGTGGGACCAAAAAATATCGATTTTTCGGGTGTTTTGGGCCTGAATTTGAGATATCGACTTTGGGCACCTAAAATATCGATTTTTAGCATGTTTTGGGCCTGTATTTTGAAAATATTCTAGCACTGCGTAGGCATGTACAGATCGCTTCTGGGACCCCAAAATATCGAATTTTCGGGTGTTTGGAGGTTGAATTTGGGATATAAACGGGTGCAGAAGATGCATACACATATTGACTTTGGGCACCTAAAATATCGATTTTCAGCATGTTTTGGGCCTGTATCTGAGTAGGCATGTACAGATCGCTTCTGGGACCAAAACATATGGAATTTTCGGGTGTTTGGAGCCTGAATTTGAGAAATAAACGGGTATAGAAGATGCATGCACATATCGACTTTTGGGCACCTAAAATATCGATTTTCTGTATGTTTTGGGCCTGTATTTTCAAAATACTCTAACACGGAGTAGGCATGTACAAATCGCTTCTGGGACCCCAAAATATCGAATTTTCGGGTGTTTTGGGGATAAATTTGAGATATCGACTTTGGGCACCCAAAATATCGATTTTTAGCATGTTTTGGGCATATATTTTGAAAATATTCTAGCACAGAGTAAGCATGTACAGATCGCTTCTGGGACCCCAAAATATCGATTTTTCGGGTGTTTTGAGCCTGAATTTGAGATATAAACGGGTACAGAAAATGCATGCACATATTGACTTTGGGCACCTAAAATATCGATTTTCAGCATGTTTTAGGCCTATATTTTGAAAATATTCTAACACGGAGTAGGCATGTACAGATCGCTTTAGGGACCCAAAAGTATCGAATTTTCGGGTGTTTTGAGCCTGAATTTGAGATATAAACAGGTACTGAAGATGCATGCACATATCGACTTTTGGGCACCTAAAATATCGATTTTGAGCATGTTTTGGGTCAGTATCTTGAAAACATTCTAACTATGAGTAGGCAAGTACAGATCGCTTCTGGGACCCAAAAATACCGATTTTTCCGGTGTTTTGCGCCTGAATTTGATATATAAACGGGTACAGAAGATGCATGCACATATCGACTTTGGACACTTAAAATATCGATTTTTAGCATGTTTTGAGCCTATATTTCGAAAACATTCTAGCACTGAGTAGGCATGTACAGATCGCTTCTGAGACCGAAAAATATCGAATTTTCGGGTGTTTTGTGGTTGAATTTGAGATATAAACGGGTGCAGAAGATGCATACACATATTGACTTTGGGCACCTAAAATATCGATTTTCAGCATGTTTTGGGCCTGTATCTGAGTAGGCATGTACAGATCGCTTCTGGTACCCCAAATATCGAATTATCAGGTGTTTCGAGCCTGAATTTGAGATATAAACGGGTTCAGAAGGTGCATGCACATATCGACTTTAGACAATTAAAATATCGATTTTTAGCATGTTTTGAGCCTATATATTGAAAACATTCTAGCACTGAGTAGGCATGTACAGATCGCTTCTGGGACCCAAAAATATCGAATTTTCGGGTGTTTTGAGGTTGAATTTGGGATATAAACGGGTGCAGAAGATGCATACACATATCGACTTTTGGGCACATAAAAGATCGATTTTCAGTATGTTTTGGGCATGTATATTAAAAATACTCTAACTCGAAGTTGGCATGTACAGATTGCTTCTGGGACCAAAAAATATCGATTTTTCGGGTGTTTTGGGCCTGAATTTGAGATATCGACTTTGGGCACCTAAAATATCGATTTTTATCATGTTTTGGGCCTGTATTTTGAAAATATTCTAGCACTGCGTAGGCATGTACAGATCGCTTCTGGGACCCCAAAAAATCGAATTTTTGGGTGTTTTGAGCCTGAATTTGAGATATAAAAGGATACAGAAGATGCATGCTCATATCGACTTTTGGGCACCTAAAATATCGATTTTAAACATGTTTTGGGTCTGTATTTTGAAAATATTCTAACTAGGTGTAGGCATGTACAGATCGCTTCTAGGACCCAAAAATATAGAATTTTCGGGTGTTTTGAGCCTGAATTTGAGATAGAAACCGGTACTGAAAATACATGCACTCATCGACTTTGTTCACTTGAAGTATCGATTTGTAGGATGTTTTGGCCCTATATTTTGAATGTATTCTAGCATTGTGTAAGCATGTTCAGATTGCTTCTGAGACCCAAAAATATCGAATTTTCGGGTGTTTGGAGGTTGAATTTGGAATATAAACGGGTGCAGAAGATGCATACACATATTGACTTTGGGCACCTAAAATATCGATTTTCAGCATGTTTTGGGCCTGTATCTGAGTAGGCATGTACAGATCGCTTCTAGGACCAAAACATATGGAATTTTCGGGTGTTTGGAGCCTGAATTTGAGAAATAAACGGGTATAGAAGATGCATGCACATATCGACTTTTGGGCACCTAAAATATCGATTTTCTGCATGTTTTCGGCCTGTATTTTCAAAATACTCTAACACGGAGTAGGCATGTACAGATCGCTTCTGGGACCCAAATATATCGTATTTTCGGGTGTTTTGAGCCTGATTTTGGGATATAAACGGGTGCAGAAGATGCATGCACATATCGACTTTGGACACTTAAAATATCGATTTTTAGCATGTTTTAAGCCTGTTTCTGAGTAGGCATGTACAGATCGCTTCTGGGACCAAAAAATATCGAATTTTCGGGAGTTTTAGGCTTGAATTTAAGATATCGACTTTGGGCACCTAAAATATCGATTTTTAGCATGTTTTGGGCCTATATTTTGAAAATATTCTAGCACTGAGAAGGCATGTACAGATCGCTTCTGGGACCCCAAAATATCGAATTTTCGGGTGTTTGGAGCCTCAATTTGAGATATAAACGGGTACAGAAGATGCATCCACATATCGACTTTTGGCCACCTAAAAGATCGATTTTCAGTATGTTTTGGGCCTGTATATTGAAAATACTCTAACACGGAGTAAGCATGTACAGATCGCTTCTGGGACCCCAAAATATCAAATTTTCGGGTGTATTGGGCCTGAATTTGAGATATCGACTTTGGGCACCTAAAATATCTATTTTATAGCATGTTTTGGGCCTGAATTTTGAAAATATTCTAGCACCGAGTAGGCATGTACAGATCGCTTCTAGGACCCCAAAATATCGATATTTCGGGTGTTTTGGGGATAAATTTGAGATATCGACTTTGGGCACCAAAAATTTCGATTTTTAGCATGTTTTGGGCATATATTTTGAAAATATTCTAGCACTGAGTAAGCATGTACAGATCGCTTCTGGGACCCCAAAATATCGAATTTTCGGGTGTTTTGAGCCTGAATTTGAGATATAAACGGAAACAGAAAATGCATGCACATATTGACATTGGGCACCTAAAATATCGATTTTCAGCATGTTTTAGGCCTGTATTTTGAAAATATTCTAACACGGAGCAGGCATGTACAGATCGCTTCTGGGACCCAAAAATATCGAATTTTCGGATGTTTTGAGCCTGAATTTGAGATATAAACGGGTACAGAAGATGCATGCACATATCGACTTTGGTCAATTAAAATATCGATTTTTAGCATGTTTTGAGCCTATATATTGAAAACATTCTAGCACTGAGTAGGCATGTACAGATCGCTTCTGGGACCCAAAAATATCGAATTTTCGGGTGTTTTGAGGTTGAATTTGGGATATAAACGGGTGCAGAAGATGCATACACATATCGACTTTTGGGCACCTAAAAGATCGATTTTCAGTATGTTTTGGGCCTGTATATTAAAAATACTCTAACACGATGTAGGCATGTACAGATCGCTTGTGGGACCAAAAAATATCGATTTTTCGGGTGTTTGGGCCTGAATTTGAGATATCGACTTTGGGCACCTAAAATATCGATTTTTAGCATGTTTTGGGCCTGCATTTTGAAAATATTCTAGCACTGCGTAGGCATGTACAGATCGCTTCTGGGACCCCAAAATATCGAATTTTTGGGTGTTTTGAGCCAGAATTTGAGATATAAAAGGGTACAGAAGATGCATGCTCATATCGACTTTTGGGCACCTAAAATATCGATTTTAAGCATGTTTTGGGTCTGTATTTTGAAAACATTCTAACTAGGTGTAGGCATGTACAGATCGCTTCTAGGACCCCAAAATATAGAATTTTCGGGTGTTTTGGGCCTGAATTTGAGATAGAAACCGGTACTGAAAATACATGCACTCATCGACTTTGGTCACTTGAAGTATCGATTTGTAGGATGTTTTGGCCCTATATTTTGAATGTATTCTAGCATTGTGTAAGCATGTTCAGATTGCTTCTGAGACCCAAAAATATCGAATTTTCGGGTGTTTGGAGGTTGAATTTTGGATATAAACGGGTGCAGAAGATGCATACACATATTGACTTTGGGCACCTAAAATATCGATTTTCAGCATGTTTTGGGCCTGTATCTGAGTAGGCATGTACAGATCGCTTCTGGGACCAAAACATATGGAATTTTCGGGTGTTTGGAGCCTGAATTTGAGAAATAAACGGGTATAGAAGATGCATGCACATATCGACTTTTGGGCACCTAAAATACCGATTTTCTGTATGTTTTGGGCCTGTATTTTCAAAATACTCTAACACGGAGTAGGCATGTACAAATCGCTTCTGGGACCCCAAAATATCGAATTTTCGGGTGTTTTGGGGATAAATTTGAGATATCGACTTTGGGCACCCAAAATATCGATTTTTCGTATGTTTTGGGCATATATTTTGAAAATATTCTAGCACAGAGTAAGCATGTACAAATCGCTTCTGGGACCCCAAAATATCGAATTTTCGGGTGTTTTGAGCCTGAATTTGAGATATAAACGGGTACAGAAAATGCATGCACATATTGACTTTGGGCACCTAAAATATCGATTTTCAGCATGTTTTAGGCCTATATTTTGAAAATATTCTAACACGGGGTAGGCATGTACAGATCGCTTTAGGGACCCAAAAGTATCGAATTTTCGGGTGTTTTGAGCCTGAATTTGAGATATAAACAGGTACTGAAGATGCATGCACATATCGACTTTTGGGCACCTAAAATATCGATTTTGAGCATGTTTTGGGTCAGTATCTTGAAAACATTCTAACTAGGAGTAGGCAAGTACAGATCGCTTCTGAGACCCAAAAATACCGATTTTTCGGGTGTTTTGAGCCTGAATTTGATATATAAACGGGTACAGAAGATGCATGCACATATCGACTTTGGACACTTAAAATACCGATTTTTAGCATGTTTTGAGCCTATATTTCGAAAACATTCTAGCACTGAGTAGGCATGTACAGATCGCTTCTGAGACCGAAAAATATCGAATTTTCGGGTGTTTTGTGGTTGAATTTGAGATATAAACGGGTGCAGAAGATGCATACACATATTGACTTTGGGCACCTAAAATATCGATTTTCAGCATGTTTTGGGCCTGTATCTGAGTAGGCATGTACAGATCGCTTCTGGGACCCCAAATATCGAATTATCAGGTGTTTCGAGCCTGAATTTGAGATATAAACGGGTTCAGAAGGTGCATGCAGATATCGACTTTAGACAATTAAAATATCGATTTTTAGCATGTTTTGAGCCTATATATTGAAAACATTCTAGCACTGAGTAGGCATGTACAGATCGCTTCTGGGACCCAAAAATATCGAATTTTCGGGTGTTTTGAGGTTGAATTTGGGATATAAACGGGTGCAGAAGATGCATACACATATCGACTTTTTGGCACCTAAAAGATCGATTTTCAGTATGTTTTGGGCCTGTATATTAAAAATACTCTAACACGATGTAGGCATGTACAGATCGCTTGTGGGACCAAAAAATATCGATTTTTCGGGTGTTTTGGGCCTGAATTTGAGATATCGACTTTGGGCACCTAAAATATCGATTTTTAGCATGTTTTGGGCCTGTATTTTGAAAATATTCTAGCACTGCGTAGGCATGTACAGATCGCTTCTGGGACCAAAACATATGGAATTTTCGGGTGTTTGGAGCCTGAATTTGAGAAATAAACGGGTATAGAAGATGCATGCACATATCGACTTTTGGGCACCTAAAATATCGATTTTCTGTATGTTTTGGGCCTGTATTTTCAAAATACTCTAACACGGAGTAGGCATGTACAAATCGCTTCTGGGACCCCAAAATATCGAATTTTCGGGTGTTTTGAGGATAAATTTGAGATATCGACTTTGGGCACCCAAAATATCGATTTTTAGCATGTTTTGGGCATATATTTTGAAAATATTCTAGCACAGAGTAAGCATGTACAGATCGCTTCTGGGACCCCAAAATATCGAATTTTCGGGTGTTTTGAGCCTGAATTTGAGATATAAACGGGTACAGAAAATGCATGCACATATTGACTTTGGGCACCTAAAATATCGATTTTCAGCATGTTTTAGGCCTATATTTTGAAAATATTCTAACACGGAGTAGGCATGTACAGATCGCTTTAGGGACCCAAAAGTATCGAATTTTCGGGTGTTTTGAGCCTGAATTTGAGATATAAACAGGTACTGAAGATGCATGCACATATCGACTTTTGGGCACCTAAAATATCGATTTTGAGCATGTTTTGGGTCAGTATCTTGAAAACATTCTAACTAGGAGTAGGCAAGTACAGATCGCTTCTGGGACCCAAAAATACCGATTTTTCCGGTGTTTTGAGCCTGAATTTGATATATAAACGGGTACAGAAGATGCATGCACATATCGACTTTGGACACTTAAAATATCGATTTTTAGCATGTTTTGAGCCTATATTTCGAAAACATTCTAGCACTGAGTAGGCATGTACAGATCGCTTCTGAGACCGAAAAATATCGAATTTTCGGGTGTTTTGTGGTTGAATTTGAGATATAAACGGGTGCAGAAGATGCATACACATATTGACTTTGGGCACCTAAAATATCGATTTTCAGCATGTTTTGGGCCTGTATCTGAGTAGGCATGTACAGATCGCTTCTGGTACCCCAAATATCGAATTATCAGGTGTTTCGAGCCTGAATTTGAGATATAAACGGGTTCAGAAGGTGCATGCACATATCGACTTTAGACAATTAAAATATCGATTTTTAGCATGTTTTGAGCCTATATATTGAAAACATTCTAGCACTGAGTAGGCATGTACAGATCGCTTCTGGGACCCAAAAATATCGAATTTTCGGGTGTTTTGAGGTTGAATTTGGGATATAAACGGGTGCAGAAGATGCATACACATATCGACTTTTGGGCACATAAAAGATCGATTTTCAGTATGTTTTGGGCCTGTATATTAAAAATACTCTAACTCGAAGTTGGCATGTACAGATTGCTTCTGGGACCAAAAAATATCGATTTTTCGGGTGTTTTGGGCCTGAATTTGAGATATCGACTTTGGGCACCTAAAATATCGATTTTTATCATGTTTTGGGCCTGTATTTTGAAAATATTCTAGCACTGCGTAGGCATGTACAGATCGCTTCTGGGACCCCAAAATATCGAATTTTTGGGTGTTTTGAGCCTGAATTTGAGATATAAAAGGGTACAGAAGATGCATGCTCATATCGACTTTTGGGCACCTAAAATATCGATTTTAAACATGTTTTGGGTCTGTATTTTGAAAATATTCTAACTAGGTGTAGGCATGTACAGATCGCTTCTAGGACCCAAAAATATAGAATTTTCGGGTGTTTTGAGCCTGAATTTGAGATAGAAACCGGTACTGAAAATACATGCACTCATCGACTTTGTTCACTTGAAGTATCGATTTGTAGGATGTTTTGGCCCTATATTTTGAATGTATTCTAGCATTGTGTAAGCATGTTCAGATTGCTTCTGAGACCCAAAAATATCGAATTTTCGGGTGTTTGGAGGTTGAATTTGGGATATAAACGGGTGCAGAAGATGCATACACATATTGACTTTGGGCACCTAAAATATCGATTTTCAGCATGTTTTGGGCCTGTATCTGAGTAGGCATGTACAGATCGCTTCTAGGACCAAAACATATGGAATTTTCGGGTGTTTGGAGCCTGAATTTGAGAAATAAACGGGTATAGAAGATGCATGCACATATCGACTTTTGGGCACCTAAAATATCGATTTTCTGCATGTTTTGGGCCTGTATTTTCAAAATACTCTAACACGGAGTAGGCATGTACAGATCGCTTCTGGGACCCAAATATATCGAATTTTCGGGTGTTTTGAGCCTGATTTTGGGATATAAACGGGTGCAGAAGATGCATGCACATATCGACTTTGGACACTTAAAATATCGATTTTTAGCATGTTTTAAGCCTGTTTCTGAGTAGGCATGTACAGATCGCTTCTGGGACCAAAAAATATCGAATTTTCGGGAGTTTTAGGCTTGAATTTAAGATATCGACTTTGGGCACCTAAAATATCGATTTTTAGCATGTTTTGGGCCTATATTTTGAAAATATTCTAGCACTGAGAAGGCATGTACAGATCGCTTCTGGGACCCCAAAATATCGAATTTTCGGGTGTTTGGAGCCTCAATTTGAGATATAAACGAGTACAGAAGATGCATCCACATATCGACTTTTGGCCACCTAAAAGATCGATTTTCAGTATGTTTTGGGCCTGTATATTGAAAATACTCTAACACGGAGTAAGCATGTACAGATCGCTTCTGGGACCCCAAAATATCAAATTTTCGGGTGTATTGGGCCTGAATTTGAGATATCGACTTTGGGCACCTAAAATATCTATTTTATAGCATGTTTTGGGCCTGAATTTTGAAAATATTCTAGCACCGAGTAGGCATGTACAGATCGCTTCTAGGACCCCAAAATATCGATATTTCGGGTGTTTTGGGGATAAATTTGAGATATCGACTTTGGGCACCAAAAATTTCGATTTTTAGCATGTTTTGGGCATATATTTTGAAAATATTCTAGCACTGAGTAAGCATGTACAGATCGCTTCTGGGACCCCAAAATATCGAATTTTCGGGTGTTTTGAGCCTGAATTTGAGATATAAACGGAAACAGAAAATGCATGCACATATTGACATTGGGCACCTAAAATATCGATTTTCAGCATGTTTTAGGCCTGTATTTTGAAAATATTCTAACACGGAGCAGGCATGTACAGATCGCTTCTGGGACCCAAAAATATCGAATTTTCGGGTGTTTTGAGGTTGAATTTGGGATATAAACGGGTGCAGAAGATGCATACACATATCGACTTTTTGGCACCTAAAAGATCGATTTTCAGTATGTTTTGGGCCTGTATATTAAAAATACTCTAACACGATGTAGGCATGTACAGATCGCTTGTGGGACCAAAAAATATCGATTTTTCGGGTGTTTTGGGCCTGAATTTGAGATATCGACTTTGGGCACCTAAAATATCGATTTTTAGCATGTTTTGGGCCTGTATTTTGAAAATTTTCTAGCACTGCGTAGGCATGTACAGATCGCTTCTGGGACCCCAAAATATCTAATTTTCGGGTGTTTGGAGGTTGAATTTGAGATATAAACGGGTGCAGAAGATGCATACACATATTGACTTTGGGCACCTAAAATATCGATTTTCAGCATGTTTTGGGCCTGTATCTGAGTAGGCATGTACAGATCGCTTCTGGGACCAAAACATATGGAATTTTCGGGTGTTTGGAGCCTGAATTTGAGAAATAAACGGGTATAGAAGATGCATGCACATATCGACTTTTGGGCACCTAAAATATCGATTTTCTGTATGTTTTGGGCCTGTATTTTCAAAATACTCTAACACGGAGTAGGCATGTACAAATCGCTTCTGGGACCCCAAAATATCGAATTTTCGGGTGTTTTGGGGATAAATTTGAGATATCGACTTTGGGCACCCAAAATATCGATTTTTATTTTTTTTTGTGCATATATTTTGAAAATATTCTAGCACAGAGTAAGCATGTACAGATCGCTTCTGGGACCCCAAAATATCGATTTTTCGGGTGTTTTGAGCCTGAATTTGAGATATAAACGGGTACAGAAAATGAATGCACATATTGACTTTGGGCACCTAAAATATCGATTTTCAGCATGTTTTAGGCCTATATTTTGAAAATATTCTAACACGGAGTAGGCATGTACAGATCGCTTTAGGGACCCAAAAGTATCGAATTTTCGGGTGTTTTGAGCCTGAATTTGAGATATAAACAGGTACTGAAGATGCATGCACATATCGACTTTTGGGCACCTAAAATATCGATTTTGAGCATGTTTTGGGTCAGTATCTTGAAAACATTCTAACTAGGAGTAGGCAAGTACAGATCGCTTCTGGGACCCAAAAATACCGATTTTTCCGGTGTTTTGCGCCTGAATTTGATATATAAACGGGTACAGAAGATGCATGCACATATCGACTTTGGACACTTAAAATATCGATTTTTAGCATGTTTTGAGCCTATATTTCGAAAACATTCTAGCACTGAGTAGGCATGTACAGATCGCTTCTGAGACCGAAAAATATCGAATTTTCGGGTGTTTTGTGGTTGAATTTGAGATATAAACGGGTGCAGAAGATGCATACACATATTGACTTTGGGCACCTAAAATATCGATTTTCAGCATGTTTTGGGCCTGTATCTGAGTAGGCATGTACAGATCGCTTCTGGTACCCCAAATATCGAATTATCAGGTGTTTCGAGCCTGAATTTGAGATATAAACGGGTTCAGAAGGTGCATGCACATATCGACTTTAGACAATTAAAATATCGATTTTTAGCATGTTTTGAGCCTATATATTGAAAACATTCTAGCACTGAGTAGGCATGTACAGATCGCTTCTGGGACCCAAAAATATCGAATTTTCGGGTGTTTTGAGGTTGAATTTGGGATATAAACGGGTGCAGAAGATGCATACACATATCGACTTTTGGGCACATAAAAGATCGATTTTCAGTATGTTTTGGGCCTGTATATTAAAAATACTCTAACTCGAAGTTGGCATGTACAGATTGCTTCTGGGACCAAAAAATATCGATTTTTCGGGTGTTTTGGGCCTGAATTTGAGATATCGACTTTGGGCACCTAAAATATCGATATTTATCATGTTTTGGGCCTGTATTTTGAAAATATTCTAGCACTGCGTAGGCATGTACAGATCGCTTCTGGGACCCCAAAATATCGAAATTTTGGGTGTTTTGAGCCTGAATTTGAGATATAAAAGGGTACAGAAGATGCATGCTCATATCGACTTTTGGGCACCTAAAATATCGATTTTAAACATGTTTTGGGTCTGTATTTTGAAAATATTCTAACTAGGTGTAGGCATGTACAGATCGCTTCTAGGACCCAAAAATATAGAATTTTCGGGTGTTTTGAGCCTGAATTTGAGATAGAAACCGGTACTGAAAATACATGCACTCATCGACTTTGTTCACTTGAAGTATCGATTTGTAGGATGTTTTGGCCCTATATTTTGAATGTATTCTAGCATTGTGTAAGCATGTTCAGATTGCTTCTGAGACCCAAAAATATCGAATTTTCGGGTGTTTGGAGGTTGAATTTTGGATATAAACGGGTGCAGAAGATGCATACACATATTGACTTTGGGCACCTAAAATATCGATTTTCAGCATGTTTTGGGCCTGTATCTGAGTAGGCATGTACAGATCGCTTCTAGGACCAAAACATATGGAATTTTCGGGTGTTTGGAGCCTGAATTTGAGAAATAAACGGGTATAGAAGATGCATGCACATATCGACTTTTGGGCACCTAAAATATCGATTTTCTGTATGTTTTGGGCCTGTATTTTCAAAATACTCTAACACGGAGTAGGCATGTACAAATCGCTTCTGGGACCCCAAAATATCGAATTTTCGGGTGTTTTGGGGATAAATTTGAGATATCGACTTTGGGCAACCAAAATATCGATTTTTAGCATGTTTTGGGCATATATTTTGAAAATATTCTAGCACTGAGTAAGCATGTACAGATCGCTTCTGGGACCCCAAAATATCGAATTTTCGGGTGTTTTGAGCCTGAATTTGAGATATAAACGGGTACAGAAAATGAATGCACATATTGACTTTGGGCACCTAAAATATCGATTTTCAGCATGTTTTAGCCCTGTATTTTGAAAATATTCTAACACGGAGTAGGCATGTACAGATCGCTTCAGGGACCCAAAAGTATCGAATTTTCGGGTGTTTTGAGCCTGAATTTGAGATATAAACAGGTACTGAAGATGCATGCACATATCGACTTTTGGGCACCTAAAATATCGATTTTGAGCATGTTTTGGGTCAGTATCTTGAAAACATTCTAACTAGGAGTAGGCAAGTACAGATCGCTTCTGGGACCCAAAAATACCGATTTTTCGGGTGTTTTGAGCCTGAATTTGGGATATAAACGGGTACAGAAGATGCATGCACATATCGACTTTGGACACTTAAAATATCGATTTTTAGCATGTTTTGAGCCTATATTTCGAAAACATTCTAGCACTGAGTAGGCATGTACAGATCGCTTCTGAGACCGAAAAATATCGAATTTTCGGGGGTTTTGTGGTTGAATTTGAGATATAAACGGGTGCAGATGATGCATACACATATTGACTTTGGGCTCCTATAATATCGATTTTCAGCATGTTTTGGGCCTGTATCTGAGTAGGCATGTACAGATCGCTTCTGGGACCCCAAATATCGAATTTTCGGGTGTTTGGAGCCTGAATTTGAGATATAAACGGGTACAGAAGATGCATGCACATATCGACTTTGGACACTTAAAATATCGATTTTTAGCATGTTTTGAGCCTATATTTTGAAAATATTCTGGCACAAATTAGATATGTACAGATCACTTCTGGGACCCCAAAATATCGAATTTTCGGGTGTTTTAAGCCTGAATTTCAGATATAAACGGGTACAGAAGATGCATGCACATATCGACTTTGGACACTTAAAATATCGATTTTTAGCATGTTTTAAGCCTATATTTTGAAAACATTCTAGCACTGAGTAGGCATGTACAGATCGCTTCTGGGACCCAAAAATATCGAATTTTCGGGTGTTTTGAGGTTGAATTTGGGATATAAACGGGTGCAGAAGATGCATACACATATCGACTTTTGGGCACCTAAAAGATCGATTTTCAGTATGTTTTGGGCCTGTATATTGAAAATACTCTAACACGGAGTAAGCATGTACAGATCGCTTCAGGGACCCCAAAATATCGAATTTTCGGGTGTTTTGGGCCTGAATCTGAGATATCGACTTTGGGCACCTAAAATATCGATTTTAGCATGTTTTGGGCCTGAATTTTGAAAATATTCTAGCACTGAGTAAGCATGTACAGATCGCTTCTGGGACCCCAAAATATCGAATTTTCGGTTGTTTTGAGCCTGAATTTGAGATATAAACGGGTACAGAAAATGAATGCACATATTGACTTTGGGCACCTAAAATATCGATTTTCAGCATGTTTTAGCCCTGTATTTTGAAAATATTCTAACACGGAGTAGGCATGTACAGATCGCTTCAGGGACCCAAAAGTATCGAATTTTCGGGTGTTTTGAGCCTGAAATTGAGATATAAACAGGTACTGAAGATGCATGCACATATTGACTTTGGGCACCTAAAATATCGATTTTCAGCATGTTTTAGCCCTGTATTTTGAAAATATTCTAACACGGAGTAGGCATGTACAGATCGCTTCTGAGACCGAAAAATATCGAATTTTCGGGTGTTTTGTGGTTGAATTTGAGATATAAACGGGTGCAAAAGATGCATACACATATTGACTTTGGGCACCTAAAATATCGATTTTCAGCATGTTTTGGGCCTGTATCTGAGTAGGCATGTACAGATCGCTTCTGGGACCCCAAATATCGAATTATCAGGTGTTTCGAGCCTGAATTTGAGATATAAACGGGTTCAGAAGGTGCATGCAGATATCGACTTTAGACAATTAAAATATCGATTTTTAGCATGTTTTGAGCCTATATATTGAAAACATTCTAGCACTGAGTAGGCATGTACAGATCGCTTCTGGGACCCAAAAATATGGAATTTTCGGGTGTTTTGAGGTTGAATTTGGGATATAAACGGGTGCAGAAGATGCATACACATATCGACTTTTTGGCACCTAAAAGATCGATTTTCAGTATGTTTTGGGCCTGTATATTAAAAATACTCTAACACGATGTAGGCATGTACAGATCGCTTGTGGGACCAAAAAATATCGATTTTTCGGGTGTTTTGGGCCTGAATTTGAGATATCGACTTTGGGCACCTAAAATATCGATTTTTAGCATGTTTTGGGCCTGTATTTTGAAAATATTCTAGCACTGCGTAGGCATGTACAGATCGCTTCTGGGACCCCAAAATATCGAATTATCGGGTGTTTGGTGGTTGAATTTGGGATATAAACGGGTGCAGAAGATGCATACACATATTGACTTTGGGCACCTAAAATATCAATTTTCAGCATGTTTTGGGCCTGTATCTGAGTAGGCATGTACAGATCGCTTCTGGGACCAAAACATATGGAATTTTCGGGTGTTTGGAGCCTGAATTTGAGAAATAAACGGGTATAGAAGATGCATGCACATATCGACTTTTGGGCACCTAAAATATCGATTTTCTGTATGTTTTGGGCCTGTATTTTCAAAATACTCTAACACGGAGTAGGCATGTACAAATCGCTTCTGGGACCCCAAAATATCGAATTTTCGGGTGTTTTGGGGATAAATTTGAGATATCGACTTTGGGCACCCAAAATATCGATTTTTAGCATGTTTTGGGCATATATTTTGAAAATATTCTAGCACAGAGTAAGCATGTACAGATCGCTTCTGGGACCCCAAAATATCGAATTTTCGGGTGTTTTGAGCCTGAATTTGAGATATAAACGGGTACAGAAAATGCATGCACATATTGACTTTGGGCACCTAAAATATCGATTTTCAGCATGTTTTAGGCCTATATTTTGAAAATATTCTAACACGGAGTAGGCATGTACAGATCGCTTTAGGGACCCAAAAGTATCGAATTTTCGGGTGTTTTGAGCCTGAATTTGAGATATAAACAGGTACTGAAGATGCATGCACATATCGACTTTTGGGCACCTAAAATATCGATTTTGAGCATGTTTTGGGTCAGTATCTTGAAAACATTCTAACTAGGAGTAGGCAAGTACAGATCGCTTCTGGGACCCAAAAATACCGATTTTTCCGGTGTTTTGAGCATGAATTTGATATATAAACGGGTACAGAAGATGCATGCACATATCGACTTTGGACACTTAAAATATCGATTTTTAGCATGTTTTGAGCCTATATTTCGAAAACATTCTAGCACTGAGTAGGCATGTACAGATCGCTTCTGAGACCGAAAAATATCGAATTTTCGGGTGTTTTGTGGTTGAATTTGAGATATAAACGGGTGCAGAAGATGCATACACATATTGACTTTGGGCACCTAAAATATCGATTTTCAGCATGTTTTGGGCCTGTATCTGAGTAGGCATGTACAGATCGCTTCTGGTACCCCAAATATCGAATTATCAGGTGTTTCGAGCCTGAATTTGAGATATAAACGGGTTCAGAAGGTGCATGCACATATCGACTTTAGACAATTAAAATATCGATTTTTAGCATGTTTTGAGCCTATATATTGAAAACATTCTAGCACTGAGTAGGCATGTACAGATCGCTTCTGGGACCCAAAAATATCGAATTTTCGGGTGTTTTGAGGTTGAATTTGGGATATAAACGGGTGCAGAAGATGCATACACATATCGACTTTTGGGCACATAAAAGATCGATTTTCAGTATGTTTTGGGCCTGTATATTAAAAATACTCTAACTCGAAGTTGGCATGTACAGATTGCTTCTGGGACCAAAAAATATCGATTTTTCGGGTGTTTTGGGCCTGAATTTGAGATATCGACTTTGGGCACCTAAAATATCGATTTTTATCATGTTTTGGGCCTGTATTTTGAAAATATTCTAGCACTGCGTAGGCATGTACAGATCGCTTCTGGGACCCCAAAATATCGAATTTTTGGGTGTTTTGAGCCTGAATTTGAGATATAAAAGGGTACAGAAGATGCATGCTCATATCGACTTTTGGGCACCTAAAATATCGATTTTAAACATGTTTTGGGTCTGTATTTTGAAAATATTCTAACTAGGTGTAGGCATGTACAGATCGCTTCTAGGACCCAAAAATATAGAATTTTCGGGTGTTTTGAGCCTGAATTTGAGATAGAAACCGGTACTGAAAATACATGCACTCATCGACTTTGTTCACTTGAAGTATCGATTTGTAGGATGTTTTGGCCCTATATTTTGAATGTATTCTAGCATTGTGTAAGCATGTTCAGATTGCTTCTGAGACCCAAAAATATCGAATTTTCGGGTGTTTGGAGGTTGAATTTGGGATATAAACGGGTGCAGAAGATGCATACACATATTGACTTTGGGCACCTAAAATATCGATTTTCAGCATGTTTTGGGCCTGTATCTGAGTAGGCATGTACAGATCGCTTCTAGGACCAAAACATATGGAATTTTCGGGTGTTTGGAGCCTGAATTTGAGAAATAAACGGGTATAGAAGATGCATGCACATATCGACTTTTGGGCACCTAAAATATCGATTTTCTGCATGTTTTCGGCCTGTATTTTCAAAATACTCTAACACGGAGTAGGCATGTACAGATCGCTTCTGGGACCCAAATATATCGAATTTTCGGGTGTTTTGAGCCTGATTTTGGGATATAAACGGGTGCAGAAGATGCATGCACATATCGACTTTGGACACTTAAAATATCGATTTTTAGCATGTTTTAAGCCTGTTTCTGAGTAGGCATGTACAGATCGCTTCTGGGACCAAAAAATATCGAATTTTCGGGAGTTTTAGGATTGAATTTAAGATATCGACTTTGGGCACCTAAAATATCGATTTTTAGCATGTTTTGGGCCTATATTTTGAAAATATTCTAGCACTGAGAAGGCATGTACAGATCGCTTCTGGGACCCCAAAATATCGAATTTTCGGGTGTTTGGAGCCTCAATTTGAGATATAAACGGGTACAGAAGATGCATCCACATATCGACTTTTGGCCACCTAAAAGATCGATTTTCAGTATGTTTTGGGCCTGTATATTGAAAATACTCTAACACGGAGTAAGCATGTACAGATCGCTTCTGGGACCCCAAAATATCAAATTTTCGGGTGTATTGGGCCTGAATTTGAGATATCGACTTTGGGCACCTAAAATATCTATTTTATAGCATGTTTTGGGCCTGAATTTTGAAAATATTCTAGCACCGAGTAGGCATGTACAGATCGCTTCTAGGACCCCAAAATATCGATATTTCGGGTGTTTTGGGGATAAATTTGAGATATCGACTTTGGGCACCAAAAATTTCGATTTTTAGCATGTTTTGGGCATATATTTTGAAAATATTCTAGCACTGAGTAAGAATGTACAGATCGCTTCTGGGACCCCAAAATATCGAATTTTCGGGTGTTTTGAGCCTGAATTTGAGATATAAACGGAAACAGAAAATGCATGCACATATTGACATTGGGCACCTAAAATATCGATTTTCAGCATGTTTTAGGCCTGTATTTTGAAAATATTCTAACACGGAGCAGGCATGTACAGATCGCTTCTGGGACCCAAAAATATCGAATTTTCGGGTGTTTTGAGCCTGAATTTGAGATATAAACGGGTACAGAAGATGCATGCACATATCGACTTTGGTCAATTAAAATATCGATTTTTAGCATGTTTTGAGCCTATATATTGAAAACATTCTAGCACTGAGTAGGCATGTACAGATCGCTTCTGGGACCCAAAAATATCGAATTTTCGGGTGTTTTGAGGTTGAATTTGGGATATAAACGGGTGCAGAAGATGCATACACATATCGACTTTTTGGCACCTAAAAGATCGATTTTCAGTATGTTTTGGGCCTGTATATTAAAAATACTCTAACACGATGTAGGCATGTACAGATCGCTTGTGGGACCAAAAAATATCGATTTTTCGGGTGTTTTGGGCCTGAATTTGAGATATCGACTTTGGGCACCTAAAATATCGATTTTTAGCATGTTTTGGGCCTGTATTTTGAAAATATTCTAGCACTGCGTAGGCATGTACAGATCGCTTCTGGGACCCCAAAATATCTAATTTTCGGGTGTTTGGAGGTTGAATTTGAGATATAAACGGGTGCAGAAGATGCATACACATATTGACTTTGGGCACCTAAAATATCGATTTTCAGCATGTTTTGGGCCTGTATCTGAGTAGGCATGTACAGATCGCTTCTGGGACCAAAACATATGGAATTTTCGGGTGTTTGGAGCCTGAATTTGAGAAATAAACGGGTATAGAAGATGCATGCACATATCGACTTTTGGGCACCTAAAATATCGATTTTCAGCATGTTTTAGGCCTATATTTTGAAAATATTCTAACACGGAATAGGCATGTACAGATCGCTTTAGGGACCCAAAAGTATCGAATTTTCGGGTGTTTTGAGCCTGAATTTGAGATATAAACAGGTACTGAAGATGCATGCACATATCGACTTTTGGGCACCTAAAATATCGATTTTGAGCATGTTTTGGGTCAGTATCTTGAAAACATTCTAACTAGGAGTAGGCAAGTACAGATCGCTTCTGGGACCCAAAAATACCGATTTTTCCGGTGTTTTGAGCCTGAATTTGATATATAAACGGGTACAGAAGATGCATGCACATATCGACTTTGGACACTTAAAATATCGATTTTTAGCATGTTTTGAGCCTATATTTCGAAAACATTCTAGCACTGAGTAGGCATGTACAGATCGCTTCTGAGACCGAAAAATATCGAATTTTCGGGTGTTTTGTGGTTGAATTTGAGATATAAACGGGTGCAGAAGATGCATACACATATTGACTTTGGGCACCTAAAATATCGATTTTCAGCATGTTTTGGGCCTGTATCTGAGTAGGCATGTACAGATCGCTTCTGGTACCCCAAATATCGAATTATCAGGTGTTTCGAGCCTGAATTTGAGATATAAACGGGTTCAGAAGGTGCATGCACATATCGACTTTAGACAATTAAAATATCGATTTTTAGCATGTTTTGAGCCTATATATTGAAAACATTCTAGCACTGAGTAGGCATGTACAGATCGCTTCTGGGACCCAAAAATATCGAATTTTCGGGTGTTTTGAGGTTGAATTTGGGATATAAACGTGTGCAGAAGATGCATACACATATCGACTTTTGGGCACATAAAAGATCGATTTTCAGTATGTTTTGGGCCTGTATATTAAAAATACTCTAACTCGAAGTTGGCATGTACAGATTGCTTCTGGGACCAAAAAATATCGATTTTTCGGGTGTTTTGGGCCTGAATTTGAGATATCGACTTTGGGCACCTAAAATATCGATATTTATCATGTTTTGGGCCTGTATTTTGAAAATATTCTAGCACTGCGTAGGCATGTACAGATCGCTTCTGGGACCCCAAAATATCGAATTTTTGGGTGTTTTGAGCCTGAATTTGAGATATAAAAGGGTACAGAAGATGCATGCTCATATCGACTTTTGGGCACCTAAAATATCGATTTTAAACATGTTTTGGGTCTGTATTTTGAAAATATTCTAACTAGGTGTAGGCATGTACAGATCGCTTCTAGGACCCAAAAATATAGAATTTTCGGGTGTTTTGAGCCTGAATTTGAGATAGAAACCGGTACTGAAAATACATGCACTCATCGACTTTGTTCACTTGAAGTATCGATTTGTAGGATGTTTTGGCCCTATATTTTGAATGTATTCTAGCATTGTGTAAGCATGTTCAGATTGCTTCTGAGACCCAAAAATATCGAATTTTCGGGTGTTTGGAGGTTGAATTTGGGATATAAACGGGTGCAGAAGATGCATACACATATTGACTTTGGGCACCTAAAATATCGATTTTCAGCATGTTTTGGGCCTGTATCTGAGTAGGCATGTACAGATCGCTTCTAGGACCAAAACATATGGAATTTTCGGGTGTTTGGAGCCTGAATTTGAGAAATAAACGGGTATAGAAGATGCATGCACATATCGACTTTTGGGCACCTAAAATATCGATTTTCTGTATGTTTTGGGCCTGTATTTTCAAAATACTCTAACACGGAGTAGGCATGTACAAATCGCTTCTGGGACCCCAAAATATCGAATTTTCGGGTGTTTTGGGGATAAATTTGAGATATCGACTTTGGGCAACCAAAATATCGATTTTTAGCATGTTTTGGGCATATATTTTGAAAATATTCTAGCACTGAGTAAGCATGTACAGATCGCTTCTGGGACCCCAAAATATCGAATTTTCGGGTGTTTTGAGCCTGAATTTGAGATATAAACGGGTACAGAAAATGAATGCACATATTGACTTTGGGCACCTAAAATATCGATTTTCAGCATGTTTTAGCCCTGTATTTTGAAAATATTCTAACACGGAGTAGGCATGTACAGATCGCTTCAGGGACCCAAAAGTATCGAATTTTCGGGTGTTTTGAGCCTGAATTTGAGATATAAACAGGTACTGAAGATGCATGCACATATCGACTTTTGGGCACCTAAAATATCGATTTTGAGCATGTTTTGGGTCAGTATCTTGAAAACATTCTAACTAGGAGTAGGCAAGTACAGATCGCTTCTGGGACCCAAAAATACCGATTTTTCGGGTGTTTTGAGCCTGAATTTGGGATATAAACGGGTACAGAAGATGCATGCACATATCGACTTTGGACACTTAAAATATCGATTTTTAGCATGTTTTGAGCCTATATTTCGAAAACATTCTAGCACTGAGTAGGCATGTACAGATCGCTTCTGAGACCGAAAAATATCGAATTTTCGGGGGTTTTGTGGTTGAATTTGAGATATAAACGGGTGCAGAAGATGCATACACATATTGACTTTGGGCTCCTAAAATATCGATTTTCAGCATGTTTTGGGCCTGTATCTGAGTAGGCATGTACAGATCGCTTCTGGGACCCCAAATATCGAATTTTCGGGTGTTTGGAGCCTGAATTTGAGATATAAACGGGTACAGAAATGCATGCACATATCGACTTTTGACACTTAAAATATCGATTTTTAGCATGTTTTGAGCCTATATTTTGAAAATATTCTGGCACAAATTAGATATGTACAGATCACTTCTGGGACCCCAAAATATCGAATTTTCGGGTGTTTTAAGCCTGAATTTCAGATATAAACGGGTACAGAAGATGCATGCACATATCGACTTTGGACACTTAAAATATCGATTTTTAGCATGTTTTAAGCCTATATTTTGAAAACATTCTAGCACTGAGTAGGCATGTACAGATCGCTTCTGGGACCCAAAAATATCGAATTTTAGGGTGTTTTGAGGTTGAATTTGGGATATAAACGGGTGCAGAAGATGCATACACATATCGACTTTTGGGCACCTAAAAGATCGATTTTCAGTATGTTTTGGGCCTGTATATTGAAAATACTCTAACACGGAGTAAGCATGTACAGATCGCTTCAGGGACCCCAAAATATCGAATTTTCGGGTGTTTTGGGCCTGAATCTGAGATATCGACTTTGGGCACCTAAAATATCGATTTTAGCATGTTTTGGGCCTGAATTTTGAAAATATTCTAGCACTGAGTAAGCATGTACAGATCGCTTCTGGGACCCCAAAATATCGAATTTTCGGTTGTTTTGAGCCTGAATTTGAGATATAAACGGGTACAGAAAATGAATGCACATATTGACTTTGGGCACCTAAAATATCGATTTTCAGCATGTTTTAGCCCTGTATTTTGAAAATATTCTAACACGGAGTAGGCATGTACAGATCGCTTCAGGGACCCAAAAGTATCGAATTTTCGGGTGTTTTGAGCCTGAAATTGAGATATAAACAGGTACTGAAGATGCATGCACATATCGACTTTGGACACTTAAAATATCGATTTTTAGCATGTTTTGAGCCTATATTTCGAAAACATTCTAGCACTGAGTAGGCATGTACAGATCGCTTCTGAGACCGAAAAATATCGAATTTTCGGGTGTTTTGTGGTTGAATTTGAGATATAAACGGGTGCAGAAGATGCATACACATATTGACTTTGGGCTCCTAAAATATCGATTTTTAGCATGTTTTGGGCCTGTATCTGAGTAGGCATGTACAGATCGCTTCTGGGACCCCAAATATCGAATTTTCGGGTGTTTGGAGCCTGAACTTGAGATATAAACGGGTACAGAAGATGCATGCACATATCGACTTTGGACACTTAAAATATCGATTTTTAGCATGTTTTGAGCCTATATTTTGAAAATATTCTGGCACAAATTAGATATGTACAGATCACTTCTGGGACCCCAAAATATCGAATTTTCGGGTGTTTTAAGCCTGAATTTCAGATATAAACGGGTACAGAAGATGCATGCACATATCGACTTTGGACACTTAAAATATCGATTTTTAGCATGTTTTAAGCCTATATTTTGAAAACATTCTAGCACTGAGTAGGCATGTACAGATCGCTTCTGGGACCCAAAAATATCGAATTTTCGGGTGTTTTGAGGTTGAATTTGGGATATAAACGGGTGCAGAAGATGCATACACATATCGACTTTTGGGCACCTAAAAGATCGATTTTCAGTATGTTTTGGGCCTGTATATTGAAAATACTCTAACACGGAGTAAGCATGTACAGATCGCTTCTGGGACCCCAAAATATCGAATTTTCGGGTGTTTTGGGCCTGAATCTGAGATATCGACTTTGGGCACCTAAAATATCGATTTTAGCATGTTTTGGGCCTGAATTTTGAAAATATTCTAGCACTGAGTAGGCATGTACAGATCGCTTCTGAGACCGAAAAATATCGAATTTTCGGGTGTTTTGTGGTTGAATTTGAGATATAAACGGGTGCAGAAGATGCATACACATATTGACTTTGGGCTCCTAAAATATCGATTTTCAGCATGTTTTGGGCCTGTATCTGAGTAGGCATGTACAGATCGCTTCTGGGACCCCAAATATCGAATTTTCGGGTGTTTGTAGCCTGAATTTGAGATATAAACGGGTACAGAAGATGCATGCACATATCGACTTTGGACACTTAAAATATCGATTTTTAGCATGTTTTGAGCCTATATTTTGAAAATATTCTGGCACAAATTAGATATGTACAGATCACTTCTGGGACCCCAAAATATCGAATTTTCGGGTGTTTTAAGCCTGAATTTCAGATATAAACGGGTACAGAAGATGCATGCACATATCGACTTTGGACACTTAAAATATCGATTTTTAGCATGTTTTAAGCCTATATTTTGAAAACATTCTAGCACTGAGTAGGCATGTACAGATCGCTTCTGGGACCCAAAAATATCGAATTTTCGGGTGTTTTGAGGTTGAATTTGGGATATAAACGGGTGCAGAAGATGCATACACATATCGACTTTTGGGCACCATAAAAGATCGATTTTCAGTATGTTTTGGTCCTGTATATTGAAAATACTCTAACACGGAGTAAGCATGTACAGATCGCTTCTGGGACCCCAAAATATCGAATTTTCGGGTGTTTTGGGCCTGAATCTGAGATATCGACTTTGGGCACCTAAAATATCGATTTTAGCATGTTTTGGGCCTGAATTTTGAAAATATTCTAGCACTGAGTAGGCATGTACAGATCGCTTCTGGTACCAAAAAATATCGAATTTTCGGGTGTTTTCAGCCTGAATTTGAGATACAAACGGGTACAGAAGATGCATGCACATATCGACTTTTGGGCACCTAAAATATCGATTTTGAGCATGTTTTGGATCTGTATCTTGAAAACATTCTAACTAGGAGTAGGCATGTACAGATCGCTTCTAGGACCCAAAAATACCGAATTTTCGGGTGTTTTGAGGCTGAATTTGAGATATAAACAGGTACAGAAGATGCATGCACATATCGACTTTGGACACTTAAAATATCGATTTTTAGCATGTTTTAGCCTATATTTTGAATTTAATCTAGCACTGGGTAAGCATGTACAGATCGCTTCTAAGACCCAAAAATACCGAATTTTCTGGTATTTTGAGAATGAATTTGGGATATAAACGGGTACAGAAGATTCATGCACATATCTACTTTCTACACACAAAAAAAACTATTTTCAGCATGTTTTAGGCCTATATTTTGTAAAATATTCTTGCACAGAGTGAACATGTACAGATTGCTTCTGGGATCCAAAAATATTGAATTTTTAGGTGTTTTGAACCTAAATTTGGAATGTAAACGGTTACTGAAGATGCATGCACATATCGACTTTGGGCACCCAAAATAACGATTTTGAGCATGTTTTTGGCCTGTATTTTGAAAATACTCTAACACGGAGTAGGTATGTACAGATCGCTTCTGGGACCCAAAAATGTCTAATTTTCGGGTGTTTTAAGCCTGAATTTGAGATATAAACGGGTACAGAAAATGCATGCACATATCGACTTTGGGCAACAACAATATCGATTTTTAGGATGTTTTGGGCCAATATTTGGAAAATACTCTAACAAGGAGGAGGCATGTACAGATCGCTTCTGGGACCCAAAAATATCGAATTTTCAGGTGTTTTGAGCCTGAATTTGGGATATAAACGGGTGCAGAAGATGCATGCACATATCGACTTTGGACACTTAAAATATCGAATTTTAGCATGTTTTGAGCCTGTATCTGAGTAGGCATGTACAGATCGCTTCTGGGACCAAAAAATATCGAATTTTCGGATGTTTTGGGCCTGAATTTGAGATATCGACTTTGGGCACCTAAAATATCGATTTTTAGCATGTTTTGGGCCTATATTTTGAAAATATTCTAGCACTGAGTAGGCATGTACAGATCGCTTCTGGGACCCCAAAATATCGAATTTTCGGGTGTTTTGACCCTGAATTTGAGATATAAACAGGTACTGAAGATGCATGCACATATCGACTTTTGGGCACCTAAAATATCGATTTTGAGCATGTTTTGGGTCTGTATAATGAAAACATTCTAACTAGGAGTAGGCAAGTCAAGATCGCTTCTAGGACCCAAAAATACCGATTTTTCGGGTGTTTTGAGCCTGAATTTGAGATATAAACGGGTACAGAAGATGCATGCACATATCGACTTTGGACACTTAAAATATCGATTTTTAGCATGTTTTGAGCCTATATTTTGAAAACATTCTAGAACTGATTAGGCATGTACAGATCGCTTCTGGGACCGAAAAATATCGAATTTTCGGGTGTTTTGTGGTTGAATTTGAGATATAAACGGGTGCAGAAGATGCATACACATATTGACTTTGGGCACCTAAAATATCGATTTTTAGCATGTTTTGGGCCTGTATCTGAGTAGGCATGTACAGATCGCTTCTGGGACCCCAAAATATCGAATTTTCGGGTGTTTGGAGCCTGAATTTGAGATATAAACGGGTACAGAAGATGCATGCACATATCGACTTTGGACACTTAAAATATCGATTTTTAGCATGTTTTGAGCCTATATTTTGAAAATATTCTGGCACAAATTAGATATGTACAGATCACTTCTGGGACCCCAAAATATCGAATTTTCGGGTGTTTTAAGCCTGAATTTCAGATATAAACGGGTACAGAAGATGCATGCACATATCGACTTTGGACACTTAAAATATCGATTTTTAGCATGTTTTAAGCCTATATATTGAAAACATTCTAGCACTGAGTAGGCATGTACAGATCGCTTCTGGGACCCAAAAATATCGAATTTTCGGGTGTTTTGAGGTTGAATTTGGGATATAAACGGGTGCAGAAGATGCATACACATATCGACTTTTGGGCACCTAAAAGATCGATTTTCAGTATGTTTTGGGCCTGTATATTGAAAATACTCTAACACGGAGTAAGCATGTACAGATCGCTTCTGGGACCCCAAAATATCGAATTTTCGGGTGTTTTGGGCCTGAATCTGAGATATCGACTTTGGGCACCTAAAATATCGATTTTAGCATGTTTTGGGCCTGAATTTTGAAAATATTCTAGCACTGAGTAGGCATGTACAGATCGCTTCTGGTACCAAAAAATATCGAATTTTCGGGTGTTTTCAGCCTGAATTTGAGATACAAACGGGTACAGAAGATGCATGCACATATCGACTTTTGGGCACCTAAAATATCGATTTTGAGCATGTTTTGGATCTGTATCTTGAAAACATTCTAACTAGGAGTAGGCATGTACAGATCGCTTCTAGGACCCAAAAATACCGAATTTTCGGGTGTTTTGAGGCTGAATTTGAGATATAAACAGGTACAGAAGATGCATGCACATATCGACTTTGGACACTTAAAATATCGATTTTTAGCATGTTTTAGCCTATATTTTGAATTTAATCTAGCACTGGGTAAGCATGTACAGATCGCTTCTAAGACCCAAAAATACCGAATTTTCTGGTATTTTGAGAATGAATTTGGGATATAAACGGGTACAGAAGATGCATGCACATATCTACTTTCTACACACAAAAAAAACTATTTTCAGCATGTTTTAGGCCTATATTTTGTAAAATATTCTTGCACAGAGTGAACATGTACAGATTGCTTCTGGGATCCAAAAATATTGAATTTTTAGGTGTTTTGAACCTAAATTTGGAATGTAAACGGTTACTGAAGATGCATGCACATATCGACTTTGGGCACCCAAAATATCGATTTTGAGCATGTTTTTGGCCTGTATTTTGAAAATACTCTAACACGGAGTAGGTATGTACAGATCGCTTCTGGGACCCAAAAATGTCTAATTTTCGGGTGTTTTAAGCCTGAATTTGAGATATAAACGGGTACAGAAAATGCATGCACATATCGACTTTGGGCAACAACAATATCGATTTTTAGGATGTTTTGGGCCAATATTTGGAAAATACTCTAACAAGGAGGAGGCATGTACAGATCGCTTCTGGGACCCAAAAATATCGAATTTTCGGGTGTTTTGAGCCTGAATTTGGGATATAAACGGGTGCAGAAGATGCATGCACATATCGACTTTGGACACTTAAAATATCGAATTTTAGCATGTTTTGAGCCTGTATCTGAGTAGGCATGTACAGATCGCTTCTGGGACCAAAAAATATCGAATTTTCGGATGTTCTGGGCCTGAATTTGAGATATCGACTTTGGGCACCTAAAATATCGATTTTTAGCATGTTTTGGGCCTATATTTTGAAAATATTCTAGCACTGAGTAGGCATGTACAGATCGCTTCTGGGACCCCAAAATATCGAATTTTCGGGTGTTTTGACCCTGAATTTGAGATATAAACAGGTACTGAAGATGCATGCACATATCGACTTTTGGGCACCTAAAATATCGATTTTGAGCATGTTTTGGGTCTGTATAATGAAAACATTCTAACTAGGAGTAGGCAAGTCAAGATAGCTTCTAGGACCCAAAAATACCGATTTTTCGGGTGTTTTGAGCCTGAATTTGAGATATAAACGGGTACAGAAGATGCATGCACATATCGACTTTGGACACTTAAAATATCGATTTTTAGCATGTTTTGAGCCTATATTTTGAAAACATTCTAGAACTGATTAGGCATGTACAGATCGCTTCTGGGACCGAAAAATATCGAATTTTCGGGTGTTTTGTGGTTGAATTTGAGATATAAACGGGTGCAGAAGATGCATACACATATTGACTTTGGGCACCTAAAATATCGATTTTTAGCATGTTTTGGGCCTGTATCTGAGTAGGCATGTACAGATCGCTTCTGGGACCCCAAAATATCGAATTTTCGGGTGTTTGGAGCCTGAATTTGAGATATAAACGGGTACAGAAGATGCATGCACATATCGACTTTGGACACTTAAAATATCGATTTTTAGCATGTTTTGAGCCTATATTTTGAAAATATTCTGGCACAAATTAGATATGTACAGATCACTTCTGGGACCCCAAAATATCGAATTTTCGGGTGTTTTAAGCCTGAATTTCAGATATAAACGGGTACAGAAGATGCATGCACATATCGACTTTGGACACTTAAAATATCGATTTTTAGCATGTTTTAAGCCTATATTTTGAAAACATTCTAGCACTGAGTAGGCATGTACAGATCGCTTCTGGGACCCAAAAATATCGAATTTTCGGGTGTTTTGAGGTTGAATTTGGGATATAAACGGGTGCAGAAGATGCATACACATATCGACTTTTGGGCACCTAAAAGATCGATTTTCAGTATGTTTTGGGCCTGTATATTGAAAATACTCTAACACGGAGTAAGCATGTACAGATCGCTTCTGGGACCCCAAAATATCGAATTTTCGGGTGTTTTGGGCCTGAATCTGAGATATCGACTTTGGGCACCTAAAATATCGATTTTAGCATGTTTTGGGCCTGAATTTTGAAAATATTCTAGCACTGAGTAGGCATGTACAGATCGCTTCTGGTACCAAAAAATACCAAATTTTCAGGTGTTTTGAGGCTGAATTTGAGATATAAACAGGTACAGAAGATGCATGCACATATCGACTTTGGACACTTAAAATATCGATTTTTAGCATGTTTTAGCCTATATTTTGAAAACATTCTAGCACTGAGTAAGCATGTACAGATCGCTTCGGGGACCCAAAAATATCGAATTTTCGGGTGTTTTGTGGTTGAATTTGAGATATAAACGGGTGCAGAAGATGCATACACATATTGACTTTGGGCACCTAAAATATCGCTTTTTAGCATGTTTTGAGCCTGTATCTGAGTAGGCATGTACAGATCGCTTCGGGGACCAAAAAATATCGAATTTTCGGGTGTTTTGGGCCTGAATTTGAGATATCGACTTTGGGCACCTAAAATATCGATTTTTAGCATGTTTTGGGCCTATATTTTGAAAATATTCTAGCACTGAGTAGGCATGTACAGATCGCTTATGGGACCCCAAAATATCAAATTTTCGGGTGTTTTGAGCCTGAATTTGAGATATAAACGGGTACAGAAAATGCGTGCACATATTGACTTTGGGCACCTAAATTATCGATTCTCAGCATGTTTTGGGCCTGTATTTTGAAAATACTCTAAAACGGAGTAGGCAAGTACAGATCACTTCTGGGACCCCAAAATATCGAATGTTCGGGTGTTTTGGGCCTAAATTTGAGATATCGACTTTGGGCACCTAAAATATCGATTTTTAGCATGTTTTGGGCCTATATTTTGAAAATATTCTAGCACTGAGTAGGCATGTACAGATCGCTTCTGGGACCCCAAAATATCGAATTTTCGGGTGTTTTGAGCCTGAATTTGAGATATAAACGGGTACAAAAAATGCTTGCACATATTGACTTTGGGCACCTAAAATATCGATTCTCAGCATGTTTTGGGCCTGTATTTTGAAAATACTCTAAAACGGAGTAGGCAAGTACAGATCGCTTCTGGGATCCAAAAATATCGAATTTTCGGGTGTTTTGAGGTTGAATTTGGGATATAAACGGGTTCGATGATGCATACACATATTGACTTTGGGCACCTAAAATATCATTTTTCAGCATGTTTTGGGCCTGTATCTGAGTAGGCATGTACAGATCGCTTTTGGGACCCCAAAATATCGAATTTTCGGGTGTTTGAAGCCTGAATTTGAGATATAAACGGGTATAGAAGATGCATGCACATATCGACTTTTGGGCACCTAAAATATCGATTTTCTGTATGTTTTGGGCCTGTATTTTGAAAATACTCTAACACGGAGTAGGCATGTACAGATCGCTTCTGGGATCCCAAAATGTCGAATTTTCGGGTGTTTTTGGGATAAATTTGAGATATCGACTTTGGGCACCTAAAATATCGATTTTTAGCATGTTTTGGGCATATATTTTGAAAATATTCTAGCACTGCGTAGGCATGTACAGATCGCTTCTGGGACCCCAAAATATCGAATTTTCGGGTGTTTTGAGTCTGAATTTGAGATATAAACGGGTACAGAAGATGAATGCATATATCACTTTTGGGCACCTAAAATATCGATTTTGAGCATGTTTTGGGTCTGTATCTTGAAAACATAATAACTAGGAGTAGGCATGTACAGATCGCTTCTAGGACCCAAAAATATAGAATTTTCGGGTGTTTTGAGCCTGAATTTGAGATATAAACGGGTACAGAAGATGCATGCACATATCGACTTTGGACACTTAAAATATCGATTATTAGCATGTTTTGAGCCTATATTTTGAAAACATTCTAGCACTGAGTAGGCATGTACAGATCGCTTCTGGGACCGAAAAATATCGAATTTTCGGGTGTTTTGTGGCTGAATTTGAGATATAAACGGGTGCAGAAGGTGCATACACATATTGACTTTGGGCACCTAAAATATCGATTTTTAGCATGTTTTGGGCCTGTATCTGAGTAGGCATGTACAGATCGCTTCTGGGACCCCAAAATATCGAATTTTCGGGTGTTTGGAGCCTGAATTTGAGATATAAACGGGTACAGAAGATGCATGCACATATTGACTTTGGACACTTAAAATATCGATTTTTAGCATGTTTTGAGCCTATATTTTGAAAATATTCTGGCACAAATTAGATATGTACAGATCACTTCTGGGACCCCAAAATATCGAATTTTCGGGTGTTTTAAGCGTGAATTTCAGATATAAACGGGTACAGAAGATGCATGCACATATCGACTTTGGACACTTAAAATATCGATTTTTAGCATGTTTTAAGCCTATATTTTGAAAACATTCTAGCACTGAGTAGGCATGTACAGATCGCTTCTGGGACCCAAAAATATCGAATTTTCGGGTGTTTTGAGGTTGAATTTGGGATATAAACGGGTGCAGAAGATGCATACACATATCGACTTTTGGGCACCTAAAAGATCGATTTTCAGTATGTTTTGTGCCTGTATATTGAAAATACTCTAACACGGAGTAAGCATGTACAGATCCTTTCTGGGACCCCAAAATATCGAATTTTCGGGTGTTTTGGGCCTGAATCTGAGATATCGACTTTGGGCACCTAAAATATCGATTTTAGCATGTTTTGGGCCTGAATTTTGAAAATATTCTAGCACTGAGTAGGCATGTACAGATCGCTTCTGGTACCAAAAAATACCAAATTTTCAGGTGTTTTGAGGCTGAATTTGAGATATAAACAGGTACAGAAGATGCATGCACATATCGACTTTGGACACTTAAAATATCGATTTTTAGCATGTTTTAGCCTATATTTTGAAAACATTCTAGCACTGAGTAAGCATGTACAGATCGCTTCGGGGACCCAAAAATATCGAATTTTCGGGTGTTTTGTGGTTGAATTTGAGATATAAACGGGTGCAGAAGATGCATACACATATTGACTTTGGGCACCTAAAATATCGCTTTTTAGCATGTTTTGAGCCTGTATCTGAGTAGGCATGTACAGATCGCTTCGGGGACCAAAAAATATCGAATTTTCGGGTGTTTTGGGCCTGAATTTGAGATATCGACTTTGGGCACCTAAAATATCGATTTTTAGCATGTTTTGGGCCTATATTTTGAAAATATTCTAGCACTGAGTAGGCATGTACAGATCGCTTATGGGACCCCAAAATATCAAATTTTCGGGTGTTTTGAGCCTGAATTTGAGATATAAACGGGTACAGAAAATGCGTGCACATATTGACTTTGGGCACCTAAATTATCGATTCTCAGCATGTTTTGGGCCTGTATTTTGAAAATACTCTAAAACGGAGTAGGCAAGTACAGATCACTTCTGGGACCCCAAAATATCGAATGTTCGGGTGTTTTGGGCCTAAATTTGAGATATCGACTTTGGGCACCTAAAATATCGATTTTTAGCATGTTTTGGGCCTATATTTTGAAAATATTCTAGCACTGAGTAGGCATGTACAGATCGCTTCTGGGACCCCAAAATATCGAATTTTCGGGTGTTTTGAGCCTGAATTTGAGATATAAACGGGTACAAAAAATGCTTGCACATATTGACTTTGGGCACCTAAAATATCGATTCTCAGCATGTTTTGGGCCTGTATTTTGAAAATACTCTAAAACGGAGTAGGCAAGTACAGATCGCTTCTGGGATCCAAAAATATCGAATTTTCGGGTGTTTTGAGGTTGAATTTGGGATATAAACGGGTTCGATGATGCATACACATATTGACTTTGGGCACCTAAAATATCATTTTTCAGCATGTTTTGGGCCTGTATCTGAGTAGGCATGTACAGATCGCTTTTGGGACCCCAAAATATCGAATTTTCGGGTGTTTGAAGCCTGAATTTGAGATATAAACGGGTATAGAAGATGCATGCACATATCGACTTTTGGGCACCTAAAATATCGATTTTCTGTATGTTTTGGGCCTGTATTTTGAAAATACTCTAACACGGAGTAGGCATGTACAGATCGCTTCTGGGATCCCAAAATGTCGAATTTTCGGGTGTTTTTGGGATAAATTTGAGATATCGACTTTGGGCACCTAAAATATCGATTTTTAGCATGTTTTGGGCATATATTTTGAAAATATTCTAGCACTGCGTAGGCATGTACAGATCGCTTCTGGGACCCCAAAATATCGAATTTTCGGGTGTTTTGAGTCTGAATTTGAGATATAAACGGGTACAGAAGATGAATGCATATATCACTTTTGGGCACCTAAAATATCGATTTTGAGCATGTTTTGGGTCTGTATCTTGAAAACATTCTAACTAGGAGTAGGCATGTACAGATCGCTTCTAGGACCCAAAAATATAGAATTTTCGGGTGTTTTGAGCCTGAATTTGAGATATAAACGGGTACAGAAGATGCATGCACATATCGACTTTGGACACTTAAAATATCGATTATTAGCATGTTTTGAGCCTATATTTTGAAAACATTCTAGCACTGAGTAGGCATGTACAGATCGCTTCTGGGACCGAAAAATATCGAATTTTCGGGTGTTTTGTGGCTGAATTTGAGATATAAACGGGTGCAGAAGGTGCATACACATATTGACTTTGGGCACCTAAAATATCGATTTTTAGCATGTTTTGGGCCTGTATCTGAGTAGGCATGTACAGATCGCTTCTGGGACCCCAAAATATCGAATTTTCGGGTGTTTGGAGCCTGAATTTGAGATATAAACGGGTACAGAAGATGCATGCACATATTGACTTTGGACACTTAAAATATCGATTTTTAGCATGTTTTGAGCCTATATTTTGAAAATATTCTGGCACAAATTAGATATGTACAGATCACTTCTGGGACCCCAAAATATCGAATTTTCGGGTGTTTTAAGCGTGAATTTCAGATATAAACGGGTACAGAAGATGCATGCACATATCGACTTTGGACACTTAAAATATCGATTTTTAGCATGTTTTAAGCCTATATTTTGAAAACATTCTAGCACTGAGTAGGCATGTACAGATCGCTTCTGGGACCCAAAAATATCGAATTTTCGGGTGTTTTGAGGTTGAATTTGGGATATAAACGGGTGCAGAAGATGCATACACATATCGACTTTTGGGCACCTAAAAGATCGATTTTCAGTATGTTTTGTGCCTGTATATTGAAAATACTCTAACACGGAGTAAGCATGTACAGATCCTTTCTGGGACCCCAAAATATCGAATTTTCGGGTGTTTTGGGCCTGAATCTGAGATATCGACTTTGGGCACCTAAAATATCGATTTTAGCATGTTTTGGGCCTGAATTTTGAAAATATTCTAGCACTGAGTAGGCATGTACAGATCGCTTCTGGTACCAAAAAATATCGAATTTTCGGGTGTTTTGAGCCTGAATTTGAGATACAAACGGGTACAGAAGATGCATGCACATATCGACTTTTGGGCACCTAAAATATCGATTTTGAGCATGTTTTGGGTCTGTATCTTGAAAACATTCTAACTAGGAGTAGGCATGTACAGATCGCTTCTAGGACCCAAAAATACCGAATTTTCGGGTGTTTTGAGGCTGAATTTGAGATATAAACAGGTACAGAAGATGCATGCACATATCGACTTTGGACACTTAAAATATCGATTTTTAGCATGTTTTAGCCTATATTTTGAAAACATTCTAGCACTGAGTAAGCATGTACAGATCGCTTCGGGGACCCAAAAATATCGAATTTTCGGGTGTTTTGTGGTTGAATTTGAGATATAAACGGGTGCAGAAGATGCATACACATATTGACTTTGGGCACCTAAAATATCGCTTTTTAGCATGTTTTGGGCCTGTATTTTGAAAATATTCTAAAACGGAGTAGGCAAGTACAGATCGCTTCTGGGATCCAAAAATATCGAATTTTCGGGTGTTTTGAGGTTGAATTTGGGATATAAACGGGTGCAGATGATGCATACACATATTGACTTTGGGCACCTAAAATATCAATTTTCAGCATGTTTTGGGCCTGTATCTGAGTAGGCATGTACAGATCGCTTCTGGGACCCCAAAATATCGAATTTTCGGGTGTTTGAAGCCTGAATTTGAGATATAAACGGGTATAGAAGATGCATGCACATATCGACTTTTGGGCACCTAAAATATCGATTTTCTGTATGTTTTGGGCCTGTATTTTGAAAATACTCTAACACGGAGTAGGCATGTACAGATCGCTTCTGGGATCCCAAAATGTCGAATTTTCGGGTGTTTTTGGGATAAATTTGAGATATCGACTTTGGGCACCTAAAATATCGATTTTTAGCATGTTTTGGGCATATATTTTGAAAATATTCTAGCACTGCGTAGGCATGTACAGATCGCTTCGGGGACCCCAAAATATCGAATTTTCGGGTGTTTTGAGTCTGAATTTGAGATATAAACGGATACAGAAGATGAATGCATATATCACTTTTGGGCACCTAAAATATCGATTTTGAGCATGTTTTGGGTCTGTATCTTGAAAACATTCTAACTAGGAGTAGGCATGTACAGATCGCTTCTAGGACCCAAAAATATAGAATTTTCGGGTGTTTTGAGCCTGAATTTGAGATATAAACGGGTACAGAAGATGCATGCACATATCGACTTTGGACACTTAAAATATCGATTATTAGCATGTTTTGAGCCTATATTTTGAAAACATTCTAGCACTGAGTAGGCATGTACAGATCGCTTCTGGGACCGAAAAATATCGAATTTTCGGGTGTTTTGTGGCTGAATTTGAGATATAAACGGGTGCAGAAGGTGCATACACATATTGACTTTGGGCACCTAAAATATCGATTTTCGGCATGTTTTGGGCCTGTATCTGAGTAGGCATGTACAGATCGCTTCTGGGACCCCAAAATATCGTATTTCCGGGTGTTTGGAGCCTGAATTTGAGATATAAACGGGTACAGAAGATGCATGCACATATCGACTTTGGACACTTAAAATATCGATTTTTAGCATGTTTTGAGCCTATATTTTGAAAACATTCTAGCACTGAGTAGGCATGTACAGATCGCTTCTGGGACCCAAAAATATCGAATTTTCGGGTGTTTTGAGGTTGAATTTGGGATATAAACGGGTGCAGAAGATGCATACACATATCGACTTTTGGGCACCTAAAAGATCGATTTTTAGTATGTTTTGGGCCTGTATATTAAAAATACTCTAACACGGAGTAGGCATGTACAAATTGCTTCTGGGACCCCAAAATATCGAATTTTCGGGTTTTTGGCCTGAATTTGAGATATCGACTTTGGGCACCTGTACCAGTTCTGAAGGCTTGAACTCTGGGCAGAACCTGGTAAGTTACTTGTGTGTAATTCTTGGAGTTGTAGTTGTAGTAGTTGTTGTTGTTGTGGTTTTAGGTAACGTGGAAGACGGGGTGCTTTCTTAGGTTTGCTTAGGTGATTGACTTCACAAGTTTCTTAAGGCTTAATTTATTAATGTGTGTACTTATCTATACAGGGTATTATCGTGATGTGCCTTGTCTTATATGGTATTATGTCTCTCTCTATGGAGACAGTTTATAGCGCTTAGGGAGTCAGTGTGGTATCCTAAATCCTAGTGTACCTCCTCTGCTTATATACATTTCAAACTCAATAGTTTACAGAATGGCTAGAGTGTGACTGTGTTGCCTGTGAATGGTCAGTTTGATTCTGTACCTACTTCTCTCTTCTCGTGTGAAAGGGAAAGTGGGCCAACCCTTTCCTATCTCTCTCTCTCTCTCTCTCTCTCTCCTTTACTCTCTTTCCTACTCTCCTTCGAAGGGGAGGTAGGAAAGGTTAATAATGTCTTTGTATGACCTGACGCCGCACCTGTGTGTGTGTGTGTGTGTGTCCAACCTGCCCAGGTGGCCTGTTTCTGATTTGTAAACAGATTAGAAGTAGTGACCCTTTTCTAAATGGTTTTATGGTGTGTACACACCTAAAATATCGATTTTTAGCATGTTTTTGGCCAGTATTTTGAAAATATTCTAGCACTGCGTAGGCATGTACAGATCGCTTCTGGGACCCCAAAATATCGAATTTTTGGGTGTTTTGAGCCTGAATTTGAGATATAAACGGGAACAGAAGATGCATGCACATATCGACTTTTGGGCACCTAAAATATCGATTTTAAGCATGTTTTGGGTCTGTATCTTAAAAACATTCTAACTAGGAGTAGGCATGTACAGATCGCTTCTAGGACCCAAAAATATAGAATTTTCGGGTGTTTTGAGCCTGAATTTGAGATATAAACGGGTACAGAAGATACATGCACATATCGACTTTGGACACTTAAAATATCGATTTTTAGCATGTTTTGAGCCTATATTTTGAAAATATTCTGGCACTGAGTAGGCATGTACAGATCGCTTCTGGGACCGAAAAATATCGAATTTTCGGGTGTTTTGTGGTTGAATTTGAGATATAAACGGGTGCAGAAGATGCATACACATATTGACTTTGGGCACCTAAAATATCGATTTTCAGCATGTTTTGGGCCTGTATCTGAGTAGGCATGTACAGATCGCTTCTGGGACCAAAAAATATCGAATTTTCGGGTGTTTGGAGCCTGAATTTGAGATATAAACGGGTACAGAAGATGCATGGACATATCGACTTTGGACACTTAAAATATCGATTTTTAGCATGTTTTAAGCCTATATTTTGAAAACATTCTAGCACTGAGTAGGCATGTACAGATCGCCTATGGGACCCAAATATATCGAATTTTCGGGTGTTTTGAGGTTGAATTTGGGATATAAACGGGTGCAGAAGATGCATACACATATCGTCTTTTGGGCACCTAAAAGATCGATTTTCAGTATGTTTTGGGCCTGTATATTAAAAATACTCTAACACGGAGTAGGCATGTACAGATCGCTTCTAGGACCCAAAAATATAGAATTTTCGGGTGTTTTGAGCCTGAATTTGAGATAGAAACTGGTACTGAAGATACATGCACATATCGACTTTGGTCACCTGAAGTATCGATTTTCAGGATGTTTTGGCCCTATATTTTGAATGTATTCTAGCATTGTGTAAGCATGTTCAGATTGCTTCTGAGACCCAAAAATATCGAATTTTCGGGTGTTTTGAGCCTGAATTTGGGATATAAACGGGTACAGAATATGAATGCACATATGGATTTTGGGCACATAAAATATCGGTTTTCAGCTTGTTTTGGGTCTGTATGTTGAAAATATTTTAATTTTGAGTAGGCATTTACAGGTCCCTTCTGGGAACAAAAAGAATGGAATTTTAAGGTGTTTTAAGCCTGAATTTGTGATACAAGCGAGTGCTGATGATTCATGCACATATCGATTTTGGGCACCAAAAATTGCGATTTTCAGCTTATTTTGGGCCTGTATTTTGAAAATATTCTAACACTGAGTAGACATGTACAGATCGATTCTGGGACCCAAAAATATCGAATTTTCAGGTGTTTTTAGCCTGAATTTGGGATATAAACGGGAACAGAAGATGCATGCAGATATCGACTTTGATCACCTATAATATCGATTTTGAGCATGTTTTGGGCCTGTATTTTGAAAATATTCTAGCACTGACTATGCATGTGGAGATTGCTTCTGGGATCCAAAAATATCGAATTTTCAGGTGTTTTGAGACTGAATTTGGGATATAAACGGGTACAGAAGATGCATGAACATTTTGACTTTGTTCACCTAAAATATCAATTTTTAGTATGTTTTGGCCCTATATTTTGAATTTAATCTAGCACTGGGTAAGCATGTACAGAGCGCTTCTAAGACCCAAAAATACCGAATTTTCTGGTGTTTTGAGAATGAATTTAGGATATAAACGGGTACAGAAGATGCATGCACATATCGACTTTCTTCACACAAAAAAAAACGATTTTCAGCATGTTTTAGGCCTATATTTTGTAAAATATTCTTGCACAGAGTAAGCATGTACAGATCGCTTTTGAGACCCAAAAATATTGAATTTTCGGGTGTTTTGAACTTTAATTTGGAATGTAAACGGGTACTGAAGATGCATGCACATATAGACTTTGGGCACCCAAAATATCGATCTTTAAGCATGTTTTTGGCCTGTATTTTGAAAATACTCTAACACGGAGTAGGCATGTACAGATCGCTTCTGGGACCCAAAAATATCGAATTTTCGGGTGTTTTGAGCCTGAATTTGAGATATAAACGGGTACCGAAAATGCATGCACATATCGACTTTGGGCACCCACAATATCGATTTTTAGCATGTTTTGGGCCAATATTTGGAAAATACTCTAACACGGAGGAGGCATGTACAGATCGCTTCTGGGACCCAAAAATATCGAATTTTCGGTTGTATTGAGCCTGAATTTGGGATATAAACGGGTGCAGAAGATGCATGCACATATCGACTTTGGACACTTAAAATAGCGATTTTTAGCATGTTTTGAGCCTGTATCTGAGTAAGCATGTATAGATCGCTTCTGGGACCCAAATATATCGAATTTTCGGGCGTTTTGAGCCTGAATTTGAGATATAAACGGGTACAGAAGATGCATGCACATATTGACTTTGGGCACCCAAAATATCGATTTTGAGCATGTTTTTAGCCTGTATTTTGAAAATACTCTAACACGGAGTAGGCATGTACAGATCGCTTCTGGAACATAAAAATATCGAATTTTCGGGTATTTTGAGCCTGAATTTGATATATAATCGCGTACAGAAGATGCATGCACATATCGACTTTGGGAACCCAAAATATCGATTTTGAGCATGTTTTGGGCCTGTACTTTGAAAATACTCTAACACGAAGTAGGCATGTACAGATCGCGTCTGGGACACACAAAAATCGAATTTTCCGTTGTTTTGAGGCTGAATTTGAGATATAAACGGGTACAGAAGTTGCATGCACATATCGACTTTTGGCACCCAAAATATTTATTTATATCATGTTTTGGGCCTGTATTTTTAAAAATACTCTAACACTAAGTAGGCATGTACAGATCGCTTCTGTAGCACTGAGTAGACATGTACAGATCGGTTCTGGAACCCAAAAATATCGATTTTTCGGGTGTTTTGAGCCTGAATTTGAAATATAAACGGGTACAGAAGATGCATGCACATATCGTCATTTGGCACCTAAAATATCGATTTTTAGCATGTTTTAGGCCTATATTTTGAAAATATTCTATCACTGAGTAGGCATGTACAGATCGCTTTTGGGACCCAAAAATTTCGAATTTTCGGGTGTTTTGAGCATGAATTTGGGATATACACGGGTACAAAAGATGTATGCACATATCGACTTTGGACACATAAAATATTGATTTTTAGCATGTTTTAGGCCTATATTTTAAAACATTCTAGCACTGAGTAGACATGAACAGATTGCTTCGGGGACCCAAGCATATTGAAATTTTGGGTGTTTTGAGCCTGAATTTGAGATATAAACGGGCACTGAAGATGCATGCAGATATCGACTTTTTGCACCTAAAATATCGATTTTGAGCATGTTTTGGGTCTGTATCTTGAAAACATTCTAGCATGGAGTAGGGATGTACAGATCGCTTCTGGGACACAAAAATACCGAATTTGCGGGTGTTTTGGGCCTGAATTTGAGATATCGACTTTGGGCACCTAAAATATCGATTTTTAGCATGTTTTGGCCCTGAATTTTGAAAATATTCTAGCACTGAGTAGGCATGTACAGATCGCTTCTGGGACCTCAAAATATCGAATTTTCGGGTGTTTTGAGCCTGAATTTGAGATATAAACGGGTACAGAAGATGCATGCACAAATCGACTTTGGACACTTAAAATATCGATTTTTAGTATGTTTTGAGCCTATATTTTGAAAACATTCTAGCATTGAGTAGGCATGTACGGATCGCTTCTGGGACCGAAAAATATCGAATTTTCGGGTGTTTTGTGGTTGAATTTGAGATATAAACGGGTGCAGAAGATGCATACACATATTGACTTTGGGCACCTAAAATATCGATTTTCAGCATGTTTTGGGCCTGTATCTGACTAGGCATGTACAGATCGCTTCTGGGACCAAAAAATATCGCATTTTCGGGTGTATGGAGCCTGAATTTGAGATATAAACGGGTATAGAAGATTCATGCACATATCGACTTTTAGGCACCTAAAATATCGATTTTCTGTATGTTTTGGGCCTGTAATTTGAAAATACTCTAACACGGAGTAGGCATGTACAGATCGCTTCTGGGATCCCAAAATATCGAATTTTCGGGTGTTTCGGGGATAAATTTGAGATATCGACTTTGGGCACCTAAAATATCGATTTTTAGCATGTTTTGGGCCTATATTTTGAAAATATTCTAGCACTGAGTAAGCATGTACTGATCGCTTCTGGGCCCCCAAAATGTCGAATTTTCAGGTGTTTTGAGCCTGAATTTGAGATATAAACGGGTACAGAAAATGCATGCACATATTGACTTTGGGCACCTAAAATATCGATTTTCAGCATGTTTTGGGGCTGTTTTTTGAAAATACTCTAACACGGAGTAGGCATGTACAGATCGCTTCTGGGACCCAAAAATATCGAATTTTCGGGGGTTTTGAGCCTGAATTTGAGATATAAACATGTACTGAAGATGCATGAACATATCGACTTTTAGGCACCTAAAATATCGGTTTTCAGCTTGTTTTGGGTCTGTATGTTTAAAATATTTTAATTTTGAGTAGGCATTTACAGGTCCCTTCTGGGAACAAAAAGTATCGAATTTTAAGGTGTTTTAAGCCTGAATTTGTGATACAAGCGAGTGCTGATGAATCATGCACATATCGATTTTGGGCACCAAAAATTGCGATTTTCAGCTTATTTTGGGCCTGTATTTTGAAAATATTCTAACACTGAGTAGACATGTACAGATCGATTCTGGGACCCAAAAATATCGAATTTTCAGGTGTTTTTAGCCTGAATTTGGGATATAAACGGGAACAGAAGATGCATGCAGATATCGACTTTGATCACCTATAATATCGATTTTGAGCATGTTTTGGGCCTGTATTTTGAAAATATTCTAGCACTGACTATGCATGTGGAGATTGCTTCTGGGATCCAAAAATATCGAATTTTCAGGTGTTTTGAGACTGAATTTGGGATATAAACGGGTACAGAAGATGCATGAACATTTTGACTTTGAGCACCTAAAATATCAATTTTTAGTATGTTTTGGCCCTATATTTTGAATTTAATCTAGCACTGGGTAAGCATGTACAGAGCGCTTCTAAGACCCAAAAATACCGAATTTTCTGGTGTTTTGAGAATGAATTTAGGATATAAACGGGTACAGAAGATGCATGCACAAATCGACTTTCTTCACAAAAAAAAAAACGATTTTCAGCATGTTTTAGGCCTATATTTTGTAAAATATTCTTGCACAGAGTAAGCATGTACAGATCGCTTTTGAGACCCAAAAATATTGAATTTTCGGGTGTTATGAACTTCAATTTGGAATGTAAACGGGTACTGAAGATGCATGCACATATAGACTTTGGGCACCCAAAATATCGATCTTTAAGCATGTTTTTGGCCTGTATTTTGAAAATACTCTAACACGGAGTAGGCATGTACAGATCGCTTCTGGGACCCAAAAATATCGAATTTTCGGGTGTTTTGAGCCTGAATTTGAGATATAAACGGGTACCGAAAATGCATGCACATATCGACTTTGGGCACCCACAATATCGATTTTTAGCATGTTTTGGGCCAATATTTGGAAAATACTCTAACACGGAGGAGGCATGTACAGATCGCTTCTGGGACCCAAAAATATCGAATTTTCGGTTGTATTGAGCCTGAATTTGGGATATAAACGGGTGCAGAAGATGCATGCACATATCGACTTTGGACACTTAAAATAGCGATTTTTAGCATGTTTTGAGCCTGTATCTGAGTAGGCATGTATAGATCGCTTCTGGGACCCAAATATATCGAATTTTCGGGCGTTTTGAGCCTGAATTTGAGATATAAACGGGTACAGAAGATGCATGCACATATTGACTTTGGGCACCCAAAATATCGATTTTGAGCATGTTTTTAGCCTGTATTTTGAAAATACTCTAACACGGAGTAGGCATGTACAGATCGTTTCTGGAACACAAAAATATCGAATTTTCGGGTATTTTGAGCCTGAATTTGATATATAATCGCGTACAGAAGATGCATGCACATATCGACTTTGGGAACCCAAAATATCGATTTTGAGCATGTTTTGGGCCTGTACTCTGAAAATACTCTAACACGAAGTAGGCATGTACAGATCGCGTCTGGGACACACAAAAATCGAATTTTCCGTTGTTTTGAGGCTGAATTTGAGATATAAACGGGTACAGAAGTTGCATGCACATATCGACTTTGGGCACCCAAAATATTTATTTATATCATGTTTTGGGCCTGTATTTTTAAAACATACTCTAACACTGAGTAGGCATGTACAGATCGCTTCTGTAGCACTGAGTAGACATGTACAGATCGGTTCTGGAACCCAAAAATATCGATTTTTCGGGTGTTTTGAGCCTGAATTTGAAATATAAACGGGTACAGAAGATGCATGCACATATCGTCATTTGGCACCTAAAATATCGATTTTTAGCATGTTTTAGGCCTATATTTTGAAAATATTCTATCACTGAGTAGGCATGTACAGATCGCTTTTGGGACCCAAAAATTTCGAATTTTCGGGTGTTTTGAGCATGAATTTGGGATATACACGGGTACAAAAGATGTATGCACATATCGACTTTGGACACATAAAATATTGATTTTTAGCATGTTTTAGGCCTATATTTTAAAACATTCTAGCACTGAGTAGACATGAACAGATTGCTTCGGGGACCCAAGCATATTGAAATTTTGGGTGTTTTGAGCCTGAATTTGAGATATAAACGGGCACTGAAGATGCATGCAGATATCGACTTTTTGCACCTAAAATATCGATTTTGAGCATGTTTTGGGTCTGTATCTTGAAAACATTCTAGCATGGAGTAGGGATGTACAGATCGCTTCATGGACACAAAAATACCGAATTTGCGGGTGTTTTGGGCCTGAATTTGAGATATCGACTTTGGGCACCTAAAATATCGATTTTTAGCATGTTTTGGCCCTGAATTTTGAAAATATTCTAGCACTGAGTAGGCATGTACAGATCCCTTCTGGGACCTCAAAATATCGAATTTTCGGGTGTTTTGAGCCTGAATTTGAGATATAAACGGGTACAGAAGATGCATGCACAAATCGACTTTGGACACTTAAAATATCGATTTTTAGTATGTTTTGAGCCTATATTTTGAAAACATTCTAGCATTGAGTAGGCATGTACAGATCGCTTCTGGGACCGAAAAATATCGAATTTTCGGGTGTTTTGTGGTTGAATTTGAGATATAAACGGGTGCAGAAGATGCATACACATATTGACTTTGGGCACCTAAAATATCGATTTTCAGCATGTTTTGGGCCTGTATTTTGAAAATACTCTAACACGGAGTAGGCATGTACAGATCGCTTCTGGGACCCAAAAATATCGAATTTTCGGGGGTTTTGAGCCTGAATTTGAGATATAAACATGTACTGAAGATGCATGAACATATCGACTTTTAGGCTCCTAAAATATCGATTTTGAGCATGTTTTAAGTCTGTATCTTGAAAAAATTCTAACTAGGAGTAGGCAAGTACAGATCGCTTCTAGGACCCAAAAATACCGATTTTTCGAGTGTTTTGAGCCTGTATTTGATATATAAACGTGTACAGAAGATGCATGCACGTATCGACTTTGGACACTTAAAATATCGTTTTTTAGCATGTTTTGAGCCTATATTTTGAAAACATTCTAGCACTGAGTAGCCATGTACAGATCGCTTCTGGGACCGAAAAATATCGAATTTTCGGGTGTTTTGTGGTTGAATTTGGGATATAAACGGGTGCAGAAGATGCATACACATATTGACTTTGGGCACCTAAAATATCGATTTTCAGCATGTTTTGGGCCTGTATCTGAGTAGGCATGTACAGATCACTTCTGGGACCACAAAATATCAAATTTTCGGGTGTTTGGAGCCTGAAATTGAGATATAAATGGGTACAGATGATGCATGCACATATCAAATTTGGACACTTAAAATATCGATTTTAAGCATGTTTTGAGCCTATATTTTGAAAATATTCTAGCACAAAGTAGATATGTACAGATCACTTCTGGGACCCCAAAATATCGAATTTTCGGGTGTTTTAAGCCTGAATTTGAGATATAAACGGGTACAGAAGATTCATGCACATATCGACTTTGGACACTTAAAATATCGATTTTTAGCATGTTTTGAGCCTATATTTTGTAAAACATTCTAGCACTGAGTAGGCATGTACAGATCGCTTCTGGGACCCAAAAATATCGAATTTTCGGGTTTTTTGAGCCTAAATTTGAGATATAAACGGGTACAGAAGATGCATGCACATATTGACTTTGGGCACCCAAAATATCGATTTTGAGCATGTTTTTAGCCTGTATTCTGAAAATACTCTAACACGGAGTAGGCATGTACAGATCGCTTCTGGGACCGAAAAATATCGAATTTTCAGGTGTTTTGAGGTTGAATTTGAGATATAAACGGGTACAGAAGATGCATGCACATATCGACTTTGGACACTTAAATTATCGATTTTTAGTATGTTTTGAGCTTTTATTTTGAAAACATTCTAGCACTGAGTAGGCATGTACAGATCGCTTCTGGGACCGAAAAATATCGAATTTTCGTGTGTTTTGTGGTTGAATTTGAGATATAAACGGGTGCAGAAGATGCATACACATATTGACTTTGGGCATCTAAAATATCGATTTTCAGCATGTTTTGGGCCTGTATCTGAGTAGGCATGTACAGATAGCTTCTTGGACCCCAAAATATCGAATTTTCGGGTGTTTTTAGGTTGAATTTGGGATATAAACGGGTGCAGAAGATGCATACACATATCGACTTTTGGGCACCTAAAAGATCGATTTTCAGTATGTTTTGGGCCTGTATATTAAAAATACTCTAACAAGGAGTAGGCATCTACAGATCGCTTCTGGGACCCCAAAATATCGAATTTTCGGGTGTTTTGGGCTTGAATTTGAGATATCGACTTTGGGCACCTAAAATATCGATTTTTAGCATGTTTTGGGCCTGTATTTTGAAAATATTCTAGCACTGAGTAGGCATGTACAGATCGCTTCTGGGACCCAAAAATGTCGAATTTTCGGGGGTTTTGAGCCTGAATTTGAGATATAAACAGGTACTGAAGATGCATGAACATATCAACTTTTGGGCACCTAAAATATCGATTTTGAGCATGTTTTGAGTCTGTATCTTGAAAAAATTCTAACTAGGAGTAGGCAAGTACAGATCGCTTCTAGGACCCAAAAATACCGATTTTTCGAGTGTTTTGAGCCTGAATTTGATATATAAACGTGTACAGAAGATGCATACACATATCGACTTTGGACACTTAAAATATTGTTTTATAGCATGTTTTGAGCCTATATTTTGAAAATATTCTAGCACAAAGTAGATATGTACAGATCACTTCTGGGACCCCAAAATAACAAATTTTCGGGTGTTTCAAGCCTGAATTTGAGATATAAACGGGTACAGAAGATGCATGCACATATCGACTTTGGACACTTAAAATATCGATTTTTAGCATATTTTGAGCCTATATTTTGAAAACATTCTAGCACTGACTAGGCATGTACAGATCGCTTCTGGGACCCAAAAATATCGAATTTTCGGGTGTTTTTAGGTTGAATTTGGGATATAAACGGGTGCAGAAGATGCATACACATATCGACTTTTGGGCACCTAAAAGATCGATTTTCAGTATGTTTTAGGCCTGTATAATAAAAATACTCTAACAAGGAGTAGGCATGTACAGATCGCTTCTGGGACCCCAAAATATCGAATTTTCGGGTGTTTTGGGCTTGAATTTGAGATATCGACTTTGGGCACCTAAAATATTGATTTTTAGCATGTTTTGGGCCTGTAATTTGAAAATATTCTAGCACTGAGTAGGCATGTACAGATCGCTTCTGGGACCCAAAATATCGAATTTTCCGGTGTTTTGAGCCTGAATTTGAGATATAAACGGGTACAGAAGATGCATGCACATATCGACTTTTGGGCACCTAAAATATCGATTTTGAGCATGTTTTGGTTCTGTATCTTGAAAACATTCTAACTAGGAGTAGGCATGTACAGATCGATTCTCGGACCCAAAAATATCGAATTTTCTGGTGTTTTGAGCCGGAAATTGGGATATAAACGGGTGCAGAAGATGCATGCACATATCGACTTTGGGCACCAAAAGTATCGATTTTTAGCATGTTTTGGGCCAATATTTTGAAATTATTCAAGCACTAAGTAGGCATGTACAGATCGCTTCTGGGGCCCAAAAATATCGAATTTTCGGGTGTTTTGAGCGTGAAATTGGGATGTATACGGGCATAGAAGATGCATACACATATTGACTTTGGGCACCTAAAATATCGATTTTCAGCATGTTTTGGGCCTGTATTTTGAAAATACTCTAACACGGAGTAGGCATGTACAGATCGCTTCTGGGACCCCCAAATATCGAATTTTTGGGTGTTTTTAGCCTGAATTTGAGATATAGAGGGGTACAGAAGATGCATGCACATATCGATTTTAAGCATCCAAAATATCGAATTTTAGCATGTTTTGGGCCTGTATTTTGAAATTACTCAAACACGGAGTAGGCATGTTCAGATCGCTTCTGGGACCCAAAAATATTGAATTTTCGGGTATTTTGAGCCTGAATTTGATATATAATCGCGTACAGAAGATGCATGCACATATCAACTTTGGGCACCCAAAATATCGATTTTGAGCATGTTTTGGGCCTGTACTTTGAAAATACTCTAACACGAAGTAGGCATGTAGAGATCGCGTCTGGGACACACAGAAATCGAACTTTCGGGTGTTTTGAGCCTGAATTTGAGATATAAACGGGTACAGATGATGCATGCACATATCGAATTTGGACACTTAAAATATCGATTTTTTGCATGTTTTAAGCCTATATTTTAAAACATTGTAGCACTGAGTAGACATGTACAGATCGCTTCGGGGGCCCAAGCATATTGAATTTTTGGGTGTTTTTAGCCTGAATTTGAGATATAAACGGATACTGAAGATGCATGCACATATCGACTTTTTGCACCTAAAATATCGATTTTGAGCATGTTTTGGGTCTTTATCTTGAAAACATTCTAGCATGGACTAGGGATGTACAGATCGCTTCTGGGACACAAAAATACCGAATTTTAGGGTGCTTTGAGCCTGAATTTGAGATATAAACGGGTACAGAAGTTGCATGCACATATTGACTTTGGGCACACAAAATATCGATTTTTATCATGTTTTGGGCCTGTATTTTTAAAACATTCTCTAACACGGAGTAGGCATGTACAGATCGCTTCTGTAGCACTGAGTAGACATGTACAGATCGGTTCTGGAACCCAAAAATATCGATTTTTCGGGTGTTTTGAGCCTGAATTTGAGATATAAACGGGTACAGAAGATGCATGCACATATCGACATTGGGCACCTAAAATATCGATTTTTAGCATGTTTTGGGCCTATATTTAGAAAATATTCTATCACTGAGTAGGCATGTACAGATTGCTTCTGGGACCCAAAAATTTTGAATTTTGGGTGTTTTGAGCATGAATTTGGGATATAAACAGGTACAAAAGATGTATGCACATATCGACTTTTTACACGTAAAATATTGATTTTTAGCATGTTTTAAGCCTATATTTTAAAACATTCTAGCACTGAGTAGACATGTACAGATCGCTTCGGGGACCCAAGAATATTGAATTTTTGGGTGTTTTAAGCCTGAATTTAAGATATAAACGGGCACTTAAGATGCAAGCACATTTAGACTTTTTGCACCTAAAATATCGATTTTGAGCATGTTTTGGGTCTGTATCTTGAAAACATTCTAGCATGGAGTAGGGATGTACAGATCGCTTCTAGGACACAAAAATACCGAATTTTAGGATGTTTTGAGCCTGAATTTGAGATATAAACGGGTACAGATAATGAATGCACATATCGACTTTGGGCACCAAAATTATCGATTTTTAGCATGTTTTGGGCCTTTATTTTGAAAACACTCTAACTCGAAGTAGGCATGTACAGATCGCTTCTGGGCCCCAAAATATCGAATTTTTTGGATATTTTGATCCCGAATTTGAGATATAATCGGGTACAGAAGAAGCATGCACATATTGACTTTGGGCACCTAAATTATTGATTTTCAGCATGTTTTGGGCCTGTATTTTGAAAATGCTCTAACACGGAGTAGGCATGTACAGATCGCTTCTGGGACCCAAAAATATCGAATTTCTGGGTGTTTTGAGCCTGATTTTGTGATATAAACGGATACAGAAGATGCATGCACAAATCGACTTTGGGCACCTAAAATATCGATTTTCAGCATGTTTTGGGCCTGTATTTTGAAAATACTCTAACACGGAGTAGGCATGTACAGATCGCTTCTGGGACCCAAAAATATCGAATTTTCGGGTGTTTTGAGCCTAAATTTAAGATATAAACGGGTACAGAAGATGCATGCACATATCGACTTTTGAAACCAAAAATATAAATTTTTAGCATGTTTTAAACCTATATTTTAAAAACATTCTAGCGCTGAGTAGACATGTACAGATCGCTTCTGGAACCTAAAACTATTGAATATTCGGGTGTTTTGAGCCTGAATTTGAGATATAAACCGGTACTGAAGATACATGCACATATCGACTTTTTGCACCTAAAATATTGATTTTCAGCTTGTTTTTAATCTGTATCTTAAAAAACATTCTAGCAAGAAGTAGGCATGTACAGATCACTTCTGGGACCAAAAAAATATCGAATTTTCGGGTGTTTTGAGCCTGAATTTGAGATATAAACGGATACTGAAGATGCATGCACATATCGACTTCTTGCACCTAAAATATCGATTTTGGGCATGTTTTGGGTCTGTATCTTGAAAACATTCTAGCATGGAGTAGGCATATACAGGTCGCTTCTGGGACCCAAAAATATCGAATTTTCGGGTGTTTTGAGACTGAATTTAAGATATAAACGAGTACAGAAGATGCATGCACATATCGACTTTTGACACCTAAAATATAAATTTTTAGCATGTTTTAAACCTATATTTTAAAAACATTCTTGCACTGAGTAGACATGTACAGATCGCTTCTGGAACCTAAAACTATTGAATATTCGGGTGTTTTGAGCCTAAATTTGAGATATAAACGGGTACTGAAGATACATGCACATATCGACTTTTTGCACCTAAAATATCGATTTTGAGCATGTTTTGGGTCTGTATCTTGAAAACATTCTAGCATGGAGTAGGGATGTACAGATCGCTTCTGGGACACAAAAATACCGAATTTTAGGATGTTTTGACCCTGAATTTGAGTTATAAACGGGTACAGATAATGCATGCACATATCGACTTTGGGCACCAAAAATATCGATTTTTAGCATGTTTTGGGCCTTTATTTTAAAAATACTCTAACACGAAGTAGGCATGTACAGATCGCTTCTGGGACCCAAAATATCGAATTTTCGGATATTTTGAGCCCGAATTTGAGATATAATCGGGTACAGAAGAAGCATGCACATATTGACTTTGGGCACCTAAAATATTGATTTTGAGCATGTTTTCGGCCTGTATTTTGAAAATACTCTAACACTGAGTAGGCATGTACAGATCGCTTCTGGGACTCAAAAATATCGAATTTTCGGGTGTTTTGAGCCTGATTTTGAGATATAAACGGGTACAGAAGATGCATGCACAAATCGACTTTGGGCACCTAAAATATCGATTTTCAGCATGTTTTGGGCATGTATTTTGAAAAAAGTTTAACACGGAGTAAGCATGTACAGATCGCTTCTTTGACCCAAAATTATCGAATTTTCGGGTGTTTTGAGCCTGAATTTGAGTTATAAACGGGTACAGAAGATGCATGCACATATTGTCTTTGGGCACCTAAAATATCGATTTTCAGCATATATTTGGCCTGTATTTTGAAAATACTCTAACACGGAGTAGGCATGTACAGATCGCTTCTAAGACCCAAAAATATCGAATTTTCGGGTGTTTCAAGCCTGAATTTGAGATATAAACGGATACTGAAGATGCATGCACATATCGACTTGGGACACCTATAATATAAATTTTTAGCATGTTTTAAACCTATATTTTAAAAACATTCTAGCACTGAGTAGACATGTACAGATCGCTTCTGGAACCTAAAACTATTGAATATTCGGGTGTTTTGAGCCTGAATTTGAGATATAAACGGGTACTGAAAATACATGCACATATCGACTTTTTGCACCTAAAATATCGATTTTGAGCATGTTTTGGGTCTGTATCTTGAAAACATTCTAGCATGGAGTAGGGATGTACAGATCACTTCTGGGACACAAAAATACCGAATTTTAGGATGTTTTGACCCTGAATTTGAGTTATAAACGGGTACAGATAATGCATGCACATATCGACTTTGGGCACCAAAAATATCGATTTTTAGCATGTTTTGGGCCTTTATTTTAAAAATACTCTAACACGAAGTAGGCATGTACAGATCGCTTCTGGGACCCAAAATATCGAATTTTCGGATATTTTGAGCCCGAATTTGAGATATAATCGGGTACAGAAGAAGCATGCACATATTGACTTTGGGCACCTAAAATATTGATTTTGAGCATGTTTTCGGCCTGTATTTTGAAAATACTCTAACACTGAGTAGGCATGTACAGATCGCTTCTGGGTCTCAAAAATATCGAATTTTCGGGTGTTTTGAGCCTGATTTTGAGATATAAACGGGTACAGAAGATGCATGCACAAATCGACTTTGGGCACCTAAAATATCGATTTTCAGCATGTTTTGGGCATGTATTTTGAAAATAGTTTAACACGGAGTAAGCATGTACAAATTGCTTCTTGGACCCAAAATAATCGAATTTTCGGGTGTTTCAAGCCTGAATTTGAGATATAAACGGGTACAGAACATGCATGCACATATCGACTTTGGACACTTAAAATATCGATTTTTAGCATGTTTTGAGCCTATATTTTGAAAACATTCTAGCACTGACTAGGCATGTACAGATCGCTTCTGGGACCCAAAAATATCGAATTTTCGGGTGTTTTTAGGTTGAATTTGGGATATAAACGGGTGCAGAAGATGCATACACATATTGACTTTTGGGCACCTAAAAGATCGATTTTCAGTATGTTTTGGGCCTGTATATTAAAAATACTCTAACAAGGAGTAGGCATGTACAGATCGCTTCTGGGACCCCAAAATATCGAATTTTCGGGTGTTTTGGGCTTGAATTTGAGATATCGACTTTGGGCACCTAAAATATTGATTTTTAGCATATTTTGGGCCTGTATTTTGAAAATATTCTAGCACTGAGTAGGCATGTACAGATCGCTTCTGGGACCCAAAATATCGAATTTTCCGGTGTTTTGAGCCTGAATTTGAGATATAAACGGGTACAGAAGATGCATGCACATATCGACTTTTGGGCACCTAAAATATCGATTTTGAGCATGTTTTGGTTCTGTATCTTGAAAACATTCTAACTAGGAGTAGGCATGTACAGATCGATTCTCGGACCCAAAAATATCGAATTTTCTGGTGTTTTGAGCCGGAAATTGGGATATAAACGGGTGCAGAAGATGCATGCACATATCGACTTTGGGCACCAAAAGTATCGATTTTTAGCATGTTTTGGGCCAATATTTTTAAATTATTCAAGCACTAAGTAGGCATGTACAGATCGCTTCTGGGGCCCAAAAATATCGAATTTTCGGGTGTTTTGAGCGTGAAATTGGGATGTATACGGGCATAGAAGATGCATACACATATTGACTTTGGGCACCTAAAATATCGATTTTCAGCATGTTTTGGGCCTGTATTTTGAAAATACTCTAACACGGAGTAGGCATGTACAGATCGCTTCTGGGACCCCCAAATATCGAATTTTTGGGTGTTTTTAGCCTGAATTTGAGATATAGAGGGGTACAGAAGATGCATGCACATATCGATTTTAAGCATCCAAAATATCGATTTTTAGCATGTTTTGGGCCTGTATTTTGAAATTACTCAAACACGGAGTAGGCATGTTCAGATCGCTTCTGGGACCCAAAAATATTGAATTTTCGGGTATTTTGAGCCTGAATTTGATATATAATCGCGTACAGAAGATGCATGCACATATCAACTTTGGGCACCCAAAATATCGATTTTGAGCATGTTTTGGGCCTGTACTTTGAAAATACTCTAACACGAAGTAGGCATGTAGAGATCGCGTCTGGGACACACAGAAATCGAACTTTCGGGTGTTTTGAGCCTGAATTTGAGATATAAACGGGTACAGATGATACATGCACATATCGAATTTGGACACTTAAAATATCGATTTTTTGCATGTTTTAAGCCTATATTTTAAAACATTGTAGCACTGAGTAGACATGTACAGATCGCTTCGGGGGCCCAAGCATATTGAATTTTTGGGTGTTTTGACCCTGAATTTGAGATATAAACGGATACTGAAGATGCATGCACATATCGACTTTTTGCACCTAAAATATCGATTTTGAGCATGTTTTGGGTCTTTATCTTGAAAACATTCTAGCATGGACTAGGGATGTACAGATCGCTTCTGGGACACAAAAATACCGAATTTTAGGGTGCTTTGAGCCTGAATTTGAGATATAAACGGGTACAGAAGTTGCATGCACATATTGACTTTGGGCACACAAAATATCGATTTTTATCATGTTTTGGGCCTGTATTTTTAAAACATTCTCTAACACGGAGTAGGCATGTACAGATCGCTTCTGTAGCACTGAGTAGACATGTACAGATCGGTTCTGGAACCCAAAAATATCGATTTTTCGGGTGTTTTGAGCCTGAATTTGAGATATAAACGGGTACAGAAGATGCATGCACATATCGACATTGGGCACCTAAAATATCGATTTTTAGCATGTTTTGGTCCTATATTTAGAAAATATTCTATCACTGAGTAGGCATGTACAGATTGCTTCTGGGACCCAAAAATTTTGAATTTTGGGTGTTTTGAGCATGAATTTGGGATATAAACAGGTACAAAAGATGTATGCACATATCGACTTTTTACACGTAAAATATTGATTTTTAGCATGTTTTAAGCCTATATTTTAAAACATTCTAGCACTGAGTAGACATGTACAGATCGCTTCGGGGACCCAAGAATATTGAATTTTTGGGTGTTTTAAGCCTGAATTTAAGATATAAACGGGCACTTAAGATGCAAGCACATTTAGACTTTTTGCACCTAAAATATCGATTTTGAGCATGTTTTGGGTCTGTATCTTGAAAACATTCTAGCATGGAGTAGGGATGTACAGATCACTTCTGGGACACAAAAATACCGAATTTTAGGATGTTTTGACCCTGAATTTGAGTTATAAACGGGTACAGATAATGCATGCACATATCGACTTTGGGCACCAAAAATATCGATTTTTAGCATGTTTTGGGCCTTTATTTTAAAAATACTCTAACACGAAGTAGGCATGTACAGATCGCTTCTGGGTCTCAAAAATATCGAATTTTCGGGTGTTTTGAGCCCGAATTTGAGATATAATCGGGTACAGAAGAAGCATGCACATATTGACTTTGGGCACCTAAAATATTGATTTTGAGCATGTTTTGGTTCTGTATCTTGAAAACATTCTAACTAGGAGTAGGCATGTACAGATCGCTTCTGGGACCCAAAATATCGAATTTTCGGATATTTTGAGCCCGAATTTGAGATATAATCGGGTACAGAAGAAGCATGCACATATTGACTTTGGGCACCTAAAATATTGATTTTGAGCATGTTTTCGGCCTGTATTTTGAAAATACTCTAACACTGAGTAGGCATGTACAGATCGCTTCTGGGTCTCAAAAATATCGAATTTTCGGGTGTTTTGAGCCTGAATTTGAGATATAAACGGGTACAGAAGATGCATGCACAAATCGACTTTGGGCACCTAAAATATCGATTTTCAGCATGTTTTGGGCATGTATTTTGAAAATAGTTTAACACGGAGTAAGCATGTACAAATTGCTTCTTGGACCCAAAATAATCGAATTTTCGGGTGTTTCAAGCCTGAATTTGAGATATAAACGGGTACAGAACATGCATGCACATATCGACTTTGGACACTTAAAATATCGATTTTTAGCATGTTTTGAGCCTATATTTTGAAAACATTCTAGCACTGACTAGGCATGTACAGATCGCTTCTGGGACCCAAAAATATCGAATTTTCGGGTGTTTTTAGGTTGAATTTGGGATATAAACGGGTGCAGAAGATGCATACACATATCGACTTTTGGGCACCTAAAAGATCGATTTTCAGTATGTTTTGGGCCTGTATATTAAAAATACTCTAACAAGGAGTAGGCATGTACAGATCGCTTCTGGGACCCCAAAATATCGAATTTTCGGGTGTTTTGGGCTTGAATTTAAGATATCGACTTTGGGCACCTAAAATATTGATTTTTAGCATGTTTTGGGCCTGTATTTTGAAAATATTCTAGCACTGAGTAGGCATGTACAGATCGCTTCTGGGACCCAAAATATCGAATTTTCCGGTGTTTTGAGCCTGAATTTGAGATATAAACGGGTACAGAAGATGCATGCACATATCGACTTTTGGGCACCTAAAATATCGATTTTGAGCATGTTTTGGTTCTGTATCTTGAAAACATTCTAACTAGGAGTAGGCATGTACAGATCGCTTCTGGGACCCAAAATATCGAATTTTCGGATATTTTGAGCCCGAATTTGAGATATAATCGGGTACAGAAGAAGCATGCACATATTGACTTTGGGCACCTAAAATATTGATTTTGAGCATGTTTTCGGCCTGTATTTTGAAAATACTCTAACACTGAGTAGGCATGTACAGATCGCTTCTGGGTCTCAAAAATATCGAATTTTCGGGTGTTTTGAGCCTGATTTTGAGATATAAACGGGTACAGAAGATGCATGCACAAATCGACTTTGGGCACCTAAAATATCGATTTTCAGCATGTTTTGGGCATGTATTTTGAAAATAGTTTAACACGGAGTAAGCATGTACAAATTGCTTCTTGGACCCAAAATAATCGAATTTTCGGGTGTTTTGAGCCTGAATTTGAGTTATAAACGGGTACAGAAGATGCATGCACATATTGTCTTTGGGCACCTAAAATATCGATTTTCAGCATATATTGGGCCTGTATTTTGAAAATACTCTAACACGGAGTAGGCATGTATAGATCGCTTCTAAGACCCAAAAATATCGAATTTTCGGGTGTTTTGAGCCTGAATTTGAGATATAAACGGATACTGAAGATGCATGCACATATCGACTTGGGACACCTATAATATAAATTTTTAGCATGTTTTAAACCTATATTTTAAAAACATTCTAGCACTGAGTAGACATGTACAGATCGCTTCTGGAACCTAAAACTATTAGATATTCCGGTGTTTTGAGAATGAATTTGAGATATAAACCGGTACTGAAGATACATGCACATATCGACTTTTTGCACCTAAAATAACGATTTTAAGCTTGTTTTGGGTCTGTATCTTGAAAACATTTTAGCAATAAGTAGGCATGTACAGATCGCTTCTGGGACCCAAAAATACCGAATTTTCGGGTGTTTTGAGCTTGAATTTGAGATATTAACGGATACTGAAGATGCATGCACATATCGACTATGGGCACCAAAAATATCGATTTTGAGCATATTTTGGGACAGTATTTTAAAAATATTCTAACACGGAGTAGGCATGTACAGATCGCTTCTGGGATTCAATAACATCAAATTTTTGGGTGTTTTGAGCCTGAATTTGAGATATAAACGGGTACAGAATATGCATGCACATATCGACTTTGGGCACCTAAAATATCGATTTTCAGCATGTTTTATGGCCTGTATTTTGAAAGTACTCTAACACGGAGTAGGCATGTACAGATATCTTCTGTGATACAAAAATTTTTAATTTTCGGGTGTTTTGCGCCTGAATTCTAGATATAAACGGGTACAGAAGGTGAATGCACATAATTATCGACTTTGCGCACCCAAAATATCGATTTTCAGCATGTTTTGGACATGTATCTTGAAAATACTCTAACACGAAGTAGGCATGTACAGATATCTTCTGTGACACAAAAATATCGAATTTTCGGGTGTTTTGAGCCTGAATTCTAGATATAAACGTGTACAGAAGATGCATGCACATATCGACATTGGACACCTAAATAATCGATTTTTAGCATGTTTTGAGCCTATATTTTGAAAACATTCTGGCACTGAGTAGGCAGGTACAGATCGCTTCTTGGGACCCAAAAATATTGAATTTTTCGTCGTTTTTAGCCTGAATTTGAGATATAAACGGGTACTGAAGATGCATGCAGATATCAACTTTGGGCACCCAAAATATCGATTTTTAGTATGTTTTGGGTCTGTATATTAAAAATACTCTAACACGGTGTAGACATGTACAGATCGCTTCTGGGACACAAAAATATCGATTTTTTTGGGTGTTTTGAGCCTGAATTTGAGATATAAACGGGTACAAAAGATGCATGCACATATCGACTTTGGCACCCAAAATATCGATATTTAGTATGTTTTGGGCGTATAATTTGAAAATATTCTAGCACTGAGTAGGCATGTACAGATCGCTTCTGGGACCCAAATAAATCGAATTTTGGAGTGTTTTGAACCTGAATTTGGGATATAGACGGGTACAGAAGATGCATGCACATATCGACTTTGGGCACCTAAAATATCGATTTTGAGCACGTTTTGGGCCTGTATTTTGAAAATACTCTAACACGGAGTAGGCATGTACAGATTGCATCTGGGACACAAAAATATCGATTTTTTTGGGTGTTTTGAGCCTGAATTTGAGATATAAACGGGTACAGAAGATGCATGCACATATCGACTTTCGGCACCCAAAATATCGATTTTTAGCATGTTCTATGCCTCTATTTTTAAAACATTCTAGCACTGAGTAGGCATGTACAGATGGCTTTTGGGACCCAAAAATATCGAATTTTCGGGGGTGTTGAGCCAGAATTTGGGATATAACCGGGTACAGAGGATGCATGCACATATCGACTTTTTGCACCTAAAATATCGATTTAAAGCATGTTTTGGGTCTGTATCTTGAAAACATTCTAGCAAGGAGTAGGCATGTACAAGTCGCTTCTGGGACCCAAAAATATCGAATTTTCGGGTGTTTTGAACCTGAATTTGGGATATAGACGGGTACAGAAGATGCATACACATATTGACTTTGGGCACCTAAAATATCGATTTTCAGCATGTTTTTTGCCTGTATTTTGAAAATACAGTAACACGGAGTAGGCATGTACAGATCGCTTATGGGACCCAAAAACATCGAATTTTCGGAGTTTTGAGCCTGAATTTGAGATATAAATGGGTACAGAAGATGCATGCATCACATATCGACTTTTTGCACTTAAAATATCGATTTTGAGAATGTTTTGGGTCTGTATCTTGAAAACATTCTAGCAAGGAGTAGGCATGTACAGATCGATTCTGGGACCCAAAAATATCGAATTTTCTGGTGTTTTGAACCAGAATTAGGGATATACACGGGTACAGAAGATGCATACACATATTGACTTTGGGCACCTAAAATATCGATTTTTAGTATGTTTTGGGCCTGTATTTTAAAAATACTCTAACACAGAGTAGACATGTACAGATCGCTTTTGGGACCCAAAAATATCGAAGTTTCGGGTGTTTTGAGCCTGAATTTAAGATATAAATGGGTACAGAAGATGCATACACATATTGACTTTGGGCAGCTAAAATATCGATTTTCAGCATGTTTTAGGCCTGTATTTTAAAAACATTCTAGCACGGAGTGGGCATGTGCAGATCGCTTAAGGGACCCAAAAATATCGAATTTTCGGAGTTTTGAGCCTGAATTTGAGATATAAAAGAGTACAGAAGATCCATGCACATATCGACTTTTTGCACCTAAAATATCGATTTTGAGCATGTTTTGGGTCTGTATCTTGAAAACATTCTAGCAAGGAGGAGGCATGTACAGATCGCTTCTGGGACCCAAAAATATCGAATTTTCTGGTGTTTTAAACCAGAATTAGGGATATACACGGGTACAGAAGATGCATACACATATTGACTTTGGGCACATAAAATATCGATTTTCAGCATGATTTGGACCTCTATTTTAAAAACACTCTAACACGGAGTATGCACGTAAAGATCGCTTCTGGGACCCAAAAACATTGAATTTTCGGGTGTTTTGAGCCTGAATTTGAGATATAAACGGGTACAGAAGATGCATGCACATATCGACTTTGGGCACCTAAAATATCGATTTTTAGTATGTTTTGGGCCTGTATTTTAAAAATACTCTAACACGGTGTAGACATGTACAAATCGCTTCTGTGACACAAAAATATCGATTTTTTTTGGGTGTTTTGAGCCTGAATTTGAGATATAAACGGGTACAGAAGATGCATGCACATATCGACTTCGGCACCCAAAATATCGATATTTAGTATGTTTTGGGCGTATAATTTGAAAATATTCTAGCACTGAGTAGGCATGTACAGATCGCTTCTGGGACCCAAAAATATCGAATTTTCGGAGTTTTTGAGCCAAAATTTGGGATATAACCGGGTACAGACGAGGCATGCACATATTGACTTTTTGCACCTAAAATATCGATTTTGAGCATGTTTTGGGTCTGTATCTTGAAAAATACTCGAACACGGAGTAGGCATGTACAGATCGCTTCGGGGATCCAAAAATATCGAATTTTCGGTGTTTTGAGCCTGAATTTGAGATATAAACGGGTACAGAAAATGCATGCACATTTCAACTTTTTGCACCTAAAATATCGATTTTAAGCATGTTTTGTGTCTGTATCTTGAAAATACTCTAACACAGAGTAGACACGTACAGATCGCGTCTGGGACACAAAAATATCGATTTTTTGGGGTGTTTTGAGCCTGAATTTGAGATATAAACCGGTACAGAAGATGCATGCACATATCGACTTTTCACACCTAAAATATCATTTTTGAGCATGTTTTAAGCCTGTATTTTAAAAACATTCTAGCACTGAGTAGGCATGTGCAGATCGCTTAATGGACCCAAAAATATCGAATTTTCGGAGTTTTGAGCCTGAATTTGAGATATAAATGGGTACAGAAGATGCATGCACATATCGAATTTTTGCACTTAAAATATCGATTTTGAGAATGTTTTGGGTCTGTATCTTGAAAACATTCTAGCAAGGAGTAGGCATGTGCAGATCGCTTCTGGGACCCAAAAATATCGAACTTTCTGGTGTTTTGAACCTGAATTAGGGATATACACGGGTACAGAAGATGCATGCACATATCGACTTTGGACACCTAAAATATCGATTTATAGCATGTTTTGGGCCTGTATTTTAAAAACATTCTAGCACTGAGGAGGCATATGCAGATTGCTTAAGGGACCCAAAAATATCGAATTTTCGGAGTTTTGAGCCTGAATTTGAGATATAAACGGGTACAGAAGATGCATGCACATATCGACTTTTTCCACTTAAAATATCGATTTTGAGCATGTTTTGGGTTCTGTATATTGAAAACATTCTAGCAAGGAGTAGGCATGTACAGATCGCTTCTGGGACCCCAAAATATCGAATTTTCTGGTGTTTTGAACCTAAATTTGGGATGTACACGGGTACAGAAGATGCATACACATATTGACTTTGGGCACATAAAATATTGATTTTCAGCATGTTTTGGGCCTATATTTTAAAAACACTCTAACACGGAGTATGCACGTACAGATCGATTCTGGGACCCAAAAACATTGAATTTTCGGGTGTTTTGAGCCTGAATTTGAGATATAAACGGGTAGAGAAGATGCATGCACATATCGACTTTGGGCACCTAAAATATCGATTTTTAGTATGTTTTGGCCCTGTATTTTAAAAATACTCTAATACGGTGTAGACATGTACAGATCGCTTTTGGGACCCAAAAATATCGAAATTTCGGGTGTTTTGAGCCTGAATATAACATATAAATGGGTACAGAAGATGCATACACATATTGACTTTGGGCAGCTAAAATATCGATTTTCAGCATGTTTTAGGCCTGTATTTTAAAAAAACTCTAACACGGAGTATGCATGTACAGATGGCTTTTGGGACCCAAAAATATCGAATATTCGGGTGTTTTGAGTCTGAATTTGAGACATAAACGGGTATAGAAGATGCATGCACATATCGACTTTGGGCACCCAAAATATCGATTTTAAGCATATTTTGGGTCTGTATTTTTAAAATACTCTAATACGGAGTAGACACGTACAGATCGCTTCTGGGACACAAAAATATTTGATTTTTTGCGTGTTTTGAGCCTGAATTTGAGATATAAACGGGTACAGAAGATGTATGCAACTATCGACTTTGGGCACCCAAAATATCGATTTTGAGCATGTTTTGGGTTCTGTATCTTGAAAACATTCTAGCAAGGAGTAGGCATGTACAGATCGCTTCTGGGACCCCAAAATATCGTATTTTCTGGTGTTTTGAACCTGAATTAGGGATATACACGGGTACAGAAGATGCATACACATATTGACTTTGGGCACATAAAATATCGATTTTCAGCATGTTTTGGGCCTGTATTTTAAAAACACTCTAACACGGAGTATGCACGTACAGATCGATTCTGGGACCCAAAAATATTGATTTTTCGGGTGTTTTGAGCCAGAATTTGAGATATAACCGGGTACAGATAAAGCATACACATATTGACTTTGTGCACCAAAAATATCAATTTTCAGCATGTTTTGGGCCTGCATTTTAAAAACACTCTAACACGGAGTATGCATGTACAGATCGCTTCTGGGACACAAAAATATCGAATTTTCGGAGTTTTGAGCCAGAATTTGAGATATAAACAAGTACAGAAGATGCATGCACATATCGACTTTGGGCACCTAATATATCGATTTTTAGTATGTTTTGGGCCTGTATTTTAAAAATACTCTAACACGGAGTAGACATGTAAAGATCGCTTTTGGGACCCAAAAATATCGAATTTTCGGGTGTTTTGAGCCTGAATTTAAGATATAAACGGGTACAGAAGATGCATACACAAATTGACTTTGGGCAGCCAAAATATCGATTTGCAGCATGTTTCAGGCCTGTATTTTTAAAATACTTTAACACGGAGTATGCATGTACAGATGGCTTTTGGGACCCAAAAATATCGAATATTCGGGAGTTTTGAGTCTGAATTTGAGATATAAACAGGTACAGAATATGAATGCACATATCCACTTTGGGCACCCAAATTATCGATTTATAGCATGTTTCGGGTCTGTATTTTTAAAACACTCTAACACGGAGTAGACACGTACAGATCACTTCTGGGACCCAAATAAATCGAATTTTCGGGTGTTCTGAGCCTGAATTTGAGATATGAACGGGTACAGAAGATGCATGCACATATCGACTTTGAGCACCAAAAATATCGATTTTGAGCATGTTTTGGGCCTGCATTTTAAAAATACTCTAACACGTTGTAGACATGTACAGATCGCTTCTGGAACACAAACAAATCGATTTTTTGGGTGTTTTGAGCCTGAATTTGAGATATAAACGGGTACAGAAGAACCATGCACATATCGACTTTGGCACCCAAAATATCGATTTTTAGTATGTTTTGGGCGTATAATTTGAATATATTCTAGCACTGAGTAGGCATGTACAGATAGCTTCTGGGACCCAAAAATATTGAATTTTCGGGGTTTTTTAGCCAGAATATGGGATATAACCGGGTACAGAGGATGCATGCACATATCGACTTTTTGCAGCTAAAATATCGATTTTAAGCATGTTTTGGGTCTATATCTTGAAAACATTCTAGCAAGTAGTAGGCATGTACAGGTCGCTTCTGGGACCCAAAAATATCGAAGTTTCTGGTGTTTTGAACCTGAATTTGGGAAATAGATGGGTACAGAAGATGCATACACATATTGACTTTGGGCACCTAAAATATCGATTTTCAGCATGTTTTGGGCCTGTATTTTGAAAATACATTAACACGGAGTAGGCATGTACAGATCGCTTCTGGGACACAAAAATATCGATTTTTGGGGTGTTTTGAGCCTGAATTTGAGGTATAAACGGGTACAGAAGATGCATGCACATATCGACTTTTCACACCTAAAATATCATTTTTGAGCATGTTTTAAGCCTGTATTTTAAAAACATTCTAGCACTGAGTAGGCATGTGCAGATCGCTTAAGGGACCCAAAAATATCGAATTTTCGGAGTTTTGATCCTGAATTTGAGATATAAACAGGTACAGAAGATGCATGCACATATCGACTTTTTGCACTTAAAATATCGATTTTGAGCATGTTTTGGGTCTGTATCTTGAAAACATTCTAGCAAGGAGTAGGCATGTACAGATCGCTTCTGGGACCCAAAAATATCGAATTTTCTGGTGTTTTGAACCAGAATTAGGGATATACACGGGTACTGAAGATGCATACACATATTGACTTTGGGCACATAAAATATCGATTTTCAGCATGATTTGGGCCTGTATTTTAAAAACACTCTAACACGGAGTATGCAAGTACAGATCGCTTCTGGGACCCAAAAACATTGAATTTTCGGGTGTTTTGAGCCTCAATTTGAGATATAAACGGGTACAGAAGATGCATGCACATATCGACTTTGGGCACCAAAACTATCGATTTTGAGCATGTTTTGGGCCTGAATTTTGAAAATACTATAACACGGTGTAGACATTTACAGATCGCTTCTGAGACACAAAAATATCGATTTTTTGGGTGTTTTGAGCCTGAATTTGAGATATAAACGGGTACAGAAGATGCATGCACATATCGACTTTTTGCACCTAAAATATCGATTTTGAGCATGTTTTGGGTCTGTATCATGAAAACTTACTAGCAAGAAGTAGGCATGTACAGATTGCTTCTGGGACTCAAAAATATCGAATTTTCGAGTGTTTTGAACCTGAATTTGGGATATAGACGGGTACAGAAGATCCATACACATATTGACTTTGTGCAGCTAAAATATCGATTTACAGCATGTTTTAGGCCTGTATTTTAAAAATACTCTAACACGGAGTATCCATGTACAGATGGCTTTTGGGACCCAAAAATATCGAATTTTCGGGTGTTTTGAGTCTGAATTTGAGATATAAACGGGTACAGAAGATGCATGCACATATCGACTTTGGGCACCCAAAATATCGATTTTGACCATGTTTTGAGCCTGTATTTTTAAAATACTCTAACACGGAGTAGACACGTACAGATCGCTTCTGGGACACAAAAATATCGATTTTTTGGGTGTTTTGAGCCTGAATTTGAGATATAAACGGGTACAGAAGATGCATGCACATATCGACTTTGGGCACCCAAAATATCGATTTTTAGTATGTTTTCGGCGTATAATTTGAAAATATTCTAGCACTGAGTAGGCATGTACAGATCGCTTCTGGGACCCAAAAATATCGAATTTTCGGGTGTTTTGAGCCAGAAATTGGGATATAACAGGGTACAGAGGATGCATGCACATATCGACTTTTTGCACCTAAAATATCGATTTTGAGCATGTTTTGGGTCTGTATCTTGAAAAAATTCTAGCAAGGAGTAGGCATGTACAGATCGCTTCTGGGACCAAAAATTATCAAATTTTCGGGTGTTTTGAACCTGAATTTGGGATATAGACGGATACAGAAGATGCATGCACATATCGACATTGGGCACCTAAAATATCGATTTTGATCATGTTTTGGGCCTGTATTTTGAAAATACTCTAACATGGAGTAGGCATGTACAGATCGCTTCGGGGACCCAAAAATATCGAATTTTCGGGTGTTTTGAGCCTGAATTTGAGATATAAACGGGTACAGAAGATGCATGCACATTTCGACTTTTTGCACCTAAAATATCGATTTTGAGCATATTTTGGGTCTGTATCTTGAAAACATTCTAGCAAGAAGTAGGCATGTACAGATTGCTTCTGGGACCCAAAAATATCGAATTTTAGAGTGTTTTGAACCTGAATTTGGGATATAGACGGGTACAGAAGATGTATACACATATTGACTTTGGGCACCTAAAATATCGATTTTCCGCATGTTTTAGGCCTGTATTTTGAAAATACTCCAACACGGAGTATGCATGTAAACATTGCTTTTGGGACCCAAAAATATCGAATATTCGGGTGTTTTGAGTCTGAATTTGAGATATAAACGGGTACAGAAGATGCATTCACATATCGACTTTGGGCACCCAAAATATCGATTTGAGCATGTTTTGGGCCTGTATTTTTAAAATACTATAACACGGTGTAGACATGTACAGATCGCTTCTGGGACCCAAATAAATCGAATTTTAGGGTGTTCTGAGCCTGAATTTGAGATATGAACAGGTACAGATGATGCATTCACATATCGACTTCGGGCACCTATAATATCGATTTTGAGCATGTTTTGGGCCTGTACTTTGAAAATACTCAAACACGGTGTACACATATTCAGATCGCTTCTGGGACACAAAAATATCGATTTTTTAGATGTTTTGAGCCTGAATTTGAGATATAAACGGGTACAGAAGATGCATGCACATATCCACTTTGGGCACCCAAAATATCGATTTTTAGTATGTTTTCGGCGTATAATTTGAAAATATTCTAGCACTGAGTAGGCATGTACAGATCGCTTCTGGGACCCAAAAATATCGAATCTTCGGGTGTTCTGAGCCAGATATTGGGATATAACCGGGTACAGAGGATGCATACACATATCGACTTTTTGCACCTAAAATATCGATTTTGAGCATGTTTTGGGTCTGTAACTTGAAATTTTTTTAGCAAGGAGTAGGCATGTACAGATCGCTTCTGGGACCCAAAAATACCGAATTTTCTCGTGTTTTGAACCTGAATTTGGGATATAGACGGGTACAGAAGATGCATACACATATTGACTTTGGGCATCTAAAATATAGATTTTCAGCATGTTTTGGGCCTGTATTTTGAAAATACATTAATACGGAGTAGGCATGTACAGATAGCTTCTGGGACCCAAAAATATCGAATTTTCGAGTGTTTTGAGCCTGAATTTGAGATATAAACGGATACTGAAGATGCATGCACATTTCGACTTGGGGCACCTAAAATATCGATTTTGAGCATGTTTTGGGCCTGTATTTTGAAAATACTCTAACATGGAGTAGGCATGTACAGATCGCTTCTGGGACACAAAAATATCGATTTTTTGGGTGTTTTGAGCCTGAATTTGAGATATAAACGGGTTCAGAAGATGCATGCACATATCGACTTTGGACACCTAAAATATCGATTTATAGCATGTTTTGAGCCTGTATTTTAAAAATATTCTAGTACTGAGTAGGCATGTGCAGATTGCTTAAGGGACCCAAAAATATCGAATTTTCAGAGTTTTGAGCCTGAATTTGAGATATAAACGGGTACAGAAGATGCATGCACATATCGACTTTTTGCACTTAAAATATCGATTTTGATCATGTTTTGGGTCTGTATCTTGAAAATATTCTAGCAAGGAGTAGGCATGTACAGATCGCTTCTGGGACCCAAAAAAATCGAATTTTCTGGTGTTTTGAACCTGAATTAGGGATATACACGTGTACAGAAGATGCATACACATTTTGACTTTGGGCATATAATATATCGATTTTGAGCATGTTTTGATCCTTTATTTTAAAAACACTCTAACACGGAGTGTGCACGTACAGATCGCTTCTGGGACCCAAAAATATTGAATTTTCGGGGGTTTTAAGCCTGAATTTGAGATATAAACGGGTACAGAAGATGCATGCACATATCGACTTTTGGCACCCAAAATATCGATTTTGAGCATGTTTTGTGCCTGTATTTTTAAAATAATCTTACACTGAGTAGACACGTACAGATCGCTTCTGGAACCCAAATAAATCGAATTTTAGGGTGTTCTGAGCCTGATTTTGTGACATGAACGGGTACAGAAGATGCATGCACATATCGACTTTGGGCACCTAAAATATCGATTTTGAGCATGTTTTGGGCCTGTATTTTGAAAATACTATAGCACGGTGTAGACATGTACAGATCGCTTCTTGGGCACAAAAATATCGATTTTATGGGTGTTTTGAGCCTGAATTTGAGATATAAACGGGTACAGAAGATGCATGCACATATCGACTTTGGCACCCAAAATATCGATTTTTAGTATGTTTTTGGCGTTTAAATTGAAAATATTCTAGCAATGAGTAGGCATGTACAGATCGCTTCTGGGACCCAAAAATATCGAATTTTCGGGGGTTTTGAGCCAGAATTTGGGATATAACTGGGTACAGAAGATGCATACACATATTGACTTTGGGCACCTAAAATATAGATTTTCAGCATCTTTTGGGCCTGTATTTTGAAAATACATTAACACGGCGTAGGCATGTACAGATCGCTTCTGGGACACAAAAATATCGATTTTTTGGGTGTTTTGAGCCTGAATTTGAGATATAAACGGGTTCAGAAGATGCATGCACATATCGACTTTGGACACCTAAAATATCGATTTATAGCATGTTTTTAAGCCTGTATTTTAAAAACATTCTAGCACTGAGTAGGCATGTGCAGATTTCTTAATGGACCCAAAAAAATCGAATTTTCGGAGTTTTGAGCCTGAATTTGAGATATAAACGGGTACAGAAGATGCATGCACATATCGACTTTTTGCACTTAAAATATTAATTCTTAACATGTTTTGGGTCTGTATCTTGAAAACATTCTAGCAAGGAGTAGGCATGTACAGATCGCTTCTGGGACCCAAAAAAATCGAATTTTCTGGTGTTTTGAACCTGAATTAGGGATATACACGTGTACAGAAGATGCATACACATTTTGACTTTGAGCACATAAAATATCGATTTTCAGCATGTTTTGGGCCTGTATTTTAAAAACATTCTAACACGGAGTGTGCACGTACAGATCGCTTCTGGGACCCAAAAATATTGAATTTTCGGGTGTTTTGAGCCTGAATTTGAGATATAAACGGGTACAGATGATGCATGAACAAATCGTCTTTGGGCACCTAAAATACCGATTTTTAGCATGTTTTGAGCATGTATTTTAAAAATACTCTAACACGGAGTAGACATGTACAGATCGCTTTTGGGACCCAAAAATATCGAATTTTCGGGTGTTTTGAGCCTGAATTTGAGATATAAACGGGTACAGAAGATGCATGAACATATCGACTTTGGACACCTAAAATATCGATTTATAGCATGTTTTAAGCCTGTATTTTAAGAACATTCTAGCACTGAGTAGGCATGTGCAGATTGCTTAAAGGACCCAAAAATATCGAATTTTCGGAGTTTTGAGCCTGAATTTGAAATATAAACGGGTACAGAAGATGCATGCACATATCGACTTTTTGCACTTAAAATATCGATTTTGAGCATGTTTTTGGTTTGTATCTTGAAAACATTCTAGCAAGGAGTAGGCATGTACAGATTGCTTTTGGGACCCAAAAATATCGAATTTTCGGGTGTTTTGAACTTGAATTAGGGATATACACGTGTACAGAAGATGCAAACACATATTGACTTAGGGCACATTAAATATCGATTTTCAGCATGTTTTGGGCCTGTATTTTAAAAACACTCTAACACGGAGTATGCACGTACAGATCGCTTCTGGGACCCACAAATATTGAATTTTCGGGTGTTTTGAACCTGAATTTGGGATATAGACGGATACAGAAGATGCATGCACATATCGACTTTGGGCACTTAAAATATCGATTTTGAGCATGTTTTGGGCCTGTATTTTGAAAATACTCTAACACAGAGTAGGCATGTACAGATCACTTCGGGGACACAATAATATCGAATTTTCGGGTGTTTTGAGCCTGAATTTGAGATATAAACGGGTACAGAAGATGAATGCACATTTCGACTTTTTGCACCTAAAATATCGATTTTGAGCATGTTTTGGTTTTGTATCTTGAAAAAATTCTAGCAAGGAGTATGCATGTACAGATCGCTTATGGGACCCAAAAATATCGAATTTTCTGGTGTTTTGAACCTGAATTAGGGATATACACGTGTACAGAAGATGCATACACATTTTGACTTTGGGCATATAATATATCGATTTTGGGCATGTTTTGGGCCTGTATTTTAAAAACATTCTAACACGGAGTGTGCACGTACAGATCGCTTCTGGGACCCAAAAATATTGAATTTTCGGGTGTTTTGAGCCTGAATTTGAGATATAAACGGGTACAGAAGATGCATGCACATATCGACTTTGGGCACCCAAAATATCGATTTTGAGCATGTTTTGTGCCTGTATTTTTAAAATAATCTTACACAGAGTAGACACATACAGATCGCTTCTGGAACACAAATAAATCGAATTTTAGGGTGTTCTGAGCCTGATTTTGTGACATGAACGGGTACAGAAGATGCATGCACATATCGACTTTGGACACCTAAAATATCGATTTATAGCATGTTTTAAGCCTGTATTTTAAGAACATTCTAGCACTGAGTAGGCATGTGCAGATTGCTTAAAGGACCCAAAAATATCGAATTTTCGGAGTTTTGAGCCTGAATTTGAAATATAAACGGGTACAGAAGATGCATGCACATATCGACTTTTTGCACTTAAAATATCGATTTTGAGCATGTTTTTGGTTTGTATCTTGAAAACATTCTAGCAAGGAGTAGGCATGTACAGATTGCTTTTGGGACCCAAAAATATCGAATTTTCGGGTGTTTTGAACTTGAATTAGGGATATACACGTGTACAGAAGATGCAAACACATATTGACTTAGGGCACATTAAATATCGATTTTCAGCATGTTTTGGGCCTGTATTTTAAAAACACTCTAACACGGAGTATGCACGTACAGATCGCTTCTGGGACCCACAAATATTGAATTTTCGGGTGTTTTGAACCTGAATTTGGGATATAGACGGATACAGAAGATGCATGCACATATCGACTTTGGGCACTTAAAATATCGATTTTGAGCATGTTTTGGGCCTGTATTTTGAAAATACTCTAACACAGAGTAGGCATGTACAGATCACTTCGGGGACACAATAATATCGAATTTTCGGGTGTTTTGAGCCTGAATTTGAGATATAAACGGGTACAGAAGATGAATGCACATTTCGACTTTTTGCACCTAAAATATCGATTTTGAGCATGTTTTGGTTTTGTATCTTGAAAAAATTCTAGCAAGGAGTATGCATGTACAGATCGCTTATGGGACCCAAAAATATCGAATTTTCTGGTGTTTTGAACCTGAATTAGGGATATACACGTGTACAGAAGATGCATACACATTTTGACTTTGGGCATATAATATATCGATTTTGGGCATGTTTTGATCCTTTATTTTAAAAACACTCTAACACGGAGTGTGCACGTACAGATCGCTTCTGGGACCCAAAAATATTGAATTTTCGGGGGTTTTAAGCCTGAATTTGAGATATAAACGGGTACAGAAGATGCATGCACATATCGACTTTGGGCACCCAAAATATCGATTTTGAGCATGTTTTGTGCCTGTATTTTTAAAATAATCTTACACAGAGTAGACACATACAGATCGCTTCTGGAACACAAATAAATCGAATTTTAGGGTGTTCTGAGCCTGATTTTGTGACATGAACGGGTACAGAAGATGCATGCACATATCGACTTTGGGCACCTAAAATATCGATTTTGAGCATGTTTTGGGCCTGTATTTTGAAAATACTATAGCACGGTGTAGACATGTACAGATCGCTTCTTGGGCACAAAAATATCGATTTTATGGGTGTTTTGAGCCTGAATTTGAGATATAAACGGGTACAGAAGATGCATGCACATATCGACTTTGGCACCCAAAATATCGATTTTTAGTATGTTTTGGGCGTATAATTTGAAAATATTCTAGCAATGAGTAGGCATGTACAGATCGCTTCTGGGACCCAAAAATATCGAATTTTCTTGGGTTTTGAGCCAGAATTTGGGATATAACTGGGTACAGAAGATGCATACACATATTGACTTTGGGCACCTAAAATATAGATTTTCAGCATCTTTTGGGCCTGTATTTTGAAAATACATTAACACGGAGTAGGCATGTACAGATCGCTTCTGGGACCCAAAAATATCGAATTTTCGGGTGTTTTGAGCCTGAATTTGAGATATAAACGGATACAGAAGATGCATGCACATATCGACTTTGTGCACCTAAAATATCGATTTTGAGCATGTTTTGGGCCCGTATATTGAAAATACTCTAACACGGAGTAGGCATGTACAGATCGTTTCTGGGACACAAAAATATCGATTTTTTGGGTGTTTTGAGCCTGAATTTGAGATATAAACGGGTTCAGAAGATGCATGCACATATCGACTTTGGACACCTAAAATATCGATTTATAGCATGTTTTTAAGCCTGTATTTTAAAAACATTCTAGCACTGAGTAGGCATGTGCAGATTTCTTAATGGACCCAAAAAAATCGAATTTTCGGAGTTTTGAGCCTGAATTTGAGATATAAACGGGTACAGAAGATGTATGCACATATCGACTTTTTGCACTTAAAATATTGATTCTTAACATGTTTTGGGTCTGTATCTTGAAAACATTCTAGCAAGGAGTAGGCATGTACAGATCGCTTCTGGGACCCAAAAAAATCGAATTTTCTGGTGTTTTGAACCTGAATTAGGGATATACACGTGTACAGAAGATGCATACACATTTTGACTTTGAGCACATAAAATATCGATTTTCAACATGTTTTGGGCCTGTATTTTAAAAACATTCTAACACGGAGTGTGCACGTACAGATCGCTTCTGGGACCCAAAAATATTGAATTTTCGGGTGTTTTGAGCCTGAATTTGAGATATAAACGGGTACAGATGATGCATGAACATATCGTCTTTGGGCACCTAAAATATCGATTTTTAGCATGTTTTGAGCATGTATTTTAAAAATACTCTAACACGGAGTAGACATGTACAGATCGCTTTTGGGACCCAAAAATATCGAATTTTCGGGTGTTTTGAGCCTTAATTTGAGATATAAACGGGTACAGAAGATGCATGAACATATCGACTTTGGACACCTAAAATATCGATTTATAGCATGTTTTAAGCCTGTATTTTAAGAACATTCTAGCACTGAGTAGGCATGTGCAGATTGCTTAAAGGACCCAAAAATATTGAATTTTCGGAGTTTTGAGCCTGAATTTGAAATATAAACGGGTACAGAAGATGCATGCACATATCGACTTTTTGCACTTAAAATATCGATTTTGAGCATGTTTTTGGTTTGTATCTTGAAAACATTCTAGCAAGGAGTAGGCATGTACAGATTGCTTTTGGGACCCAAAAATATCGAATTTTCGGGTGTTTTGAACTTGAATTAGGGATATACACGTGTACAGAAGATGCATACACATATTGACTAAGGGCACATTAAATATCGATTTTCAGCATGTTTTGGGCCTGTATTTTAAAAACACTCTAACACGGAGTATGCACGTACAGATCGCTTCTGGGACCCACAAATATTGAATTTTCTGGTGTTTTGAGCCTGAATTTGAGATAAAAACGGGTACAGAAGATGCATGCACATATAGACTTTGGACACCTAAAACATCGATTTTGAGCATGTCTTGGGTTTGTATCTTAAAAAATTCTAGCAAGGAGTAGGCATGTACAGATGGCTTATGGGACCCAAAAATATCGAATTTTCGGGTGTTTTGAACCTGAATTTGGGATATAGACGGATACAGAAGATGCATGCACATATCGACTTTGGGCACTTAAAATATCGATTTTGAGTATGTTTTGGGCCTGTATTTTGAAAATACTCTAACACGGAGTAGGCATGTACAGATCACTTCGGGGACACAATAATATCGAATTTTCGGGTGTTTTGAGCCTGAATTTGAGATATAAACGGGTACAGAAGATGAATGCACATTTCGACTTTTTGCACCTAAAATATCGATTTTGAGCATGTTTTGGTTTTGTATCTTGAAAAAATTCTAGCAAGGAGTATGCATGTACAGATCGCTTATGGGACCCAAAAATATCGAATTTTCGGGTGTTTTGAACCTGAATTTGGGATATAGACGGATACAGAAGATGCATGCACATATCGACTTTAGGCACCTAAAATATCGATTTTGAGCATGTTTTGGGCCTGTATTTTGAAAATACTCTAAAACGGAGTAGGCATGTACCGATCGCTTCCGGGACACAAAAATATCGAATATTCGGGTGTTTTGAGTCTGAATTTGAGATATAAACGGGTACAGAAGATGCATGCACATATCGACTTTGGGCACCTAAAATATCGATTTTGAGCATGTTTTGAGCCTGTATTTTTAAAATACTCTAGCACTGAACAGGCATGTGCAGATCGCTTCTGGAACCCAAATAAATCGAATTTTAGGGTTTTCTGAGCCTGAATTTGAGATATGAACTGGTACAGAAGATGCATGCACATATCGACTTTGGGCACCTAAAATATCGATTTTGAGCATGTTTTGGGCCTGTATTTTGAAAATTCTATAGCACGGTGTAGACATGTACAGATCGCTTCTGGGACACAAAAATATCGATTTTTTGGGTGTTTTGAGCCTGAATTTGAGATATAAACGACTACAGAAGATGCATGCACATATCGATTTTGGCACCCAAAATATCGATTTTTAGGATGTTTTCGGCGTATAATTTGAAAATATTCTAGAATTGAGTAGGCATGTACAGATCGCTTCTGGGACCCAAAAATATCGAATTTTCGGGGGTTTTGAGCCAGAATTTGGGATATAACTGGGTACAGAAAATGCATATACATATTGACTTTGGGCACCTAAAATATAGATTTTCAGCATGTTTTGGGCCTGTATTTTGAAAATACATTAACACGGAGTAGGCATGTACAGATCGCTTCTGGGACCCAAAAATATCGAATTTTCGGGTGTTTTGAGCCTGAATTTGAGATATAAACGGATACAGAAGATGCATGCACATATCGACTTTGTGCACCTAAAATATCGATTTTGAGCATGTTTTGGGCCTGTATATTGAAAATACTCTAACACGGAGTAAGCATGTACAGATCGTTTCTGGGACACAAAAATATCGATTTTTTGGGTGTTTTGAGCCTGAATTTGAGATATAAACGGGTTCAGAAGATGCATGCACATATCGACTTTGGACACCTAAAATATCGATTTATAGCATGTTTTTAAGCCTGTATTTTAAAAACATTCTAGCACTGAGTAGGCATGTGCAGATTGCTTAAGGGACCCAAAAAAATCGAATTTTCGGAGTTTTGAGCCTGAATTTGAGATATAAACGGGTACAGAAGATGCATGCACATATCGACTTTTTGCACTTAAAATATCGATTCTTAACATGTTTTGGGTCTGTATCTTGAAAACATTCTAGCAAGGAGTAGGCATGTACAGATCGCTTCTGGGACCCAACAAAATCGAATTTTCTGGTGTTTTGAACCTGAATTAGGGATATACACGTGTACAGAAGATGCATACACATTTTGACTTTGAGCACATAAAATATCGATTTTCAGCATGTTTTGGGCCTGTATTTTAAAAACATTCTAACACGGAGTGTGCACGTACAGATTGCTTCTGGGACCCAAAAATATTGAATTTTCGGGTGTTTTGAGCCTGAATTTGAGATATAAACGGGTACAGATGATTCATGAACATATCGTCTTTGGGCACCTAAAATATCGATTATTAGCATGTTTTGAGCATGTATTTTAAAAATACTCTAACACGGAGTAGACATGTACAGATCGCTTTTGGGACCCAAAAATATCGAATTTTCGGGTGTTTTGAGCCTTAATTTGAGATATAAACGGGTACAGAAGATGCATGAACATATCGACTTTGGACACCTAAAATATCGATTTATAGCATGTTTTAAGCCTGTATTTTAAGAACATTCTAGCACTGAGTAGGCATGTGCAGATTGCTTAAAGGACCCAAAAATATCGAATATTCGGAGTTTTGAGCCTGAATTTGAAATATAAACGGGTACAGAAGATGCATGCACATATCGACTTTTTGCACTTAAAATATCGATTTTGAGCATGTTTTTGGTTTGTATCTTGAAAACATTCTAGCAAGGAGTAGGCATGTACAGATTGCTTTTGGGACCCAAAAATATCGAATTTTCGGGTGTTTTGAACTTGAATTAGGGATATACACGTGTACAGAAGATGCATACACATATTGACTTAGGGCACATTAAATATCGATTTTCAGCATGTTTTGGGCTTGTATTTTAAAAACACTCTAACACGGAGTATGCACGTACAGATCGCTTCTGGGACCCACAAATATTGAATTTTCGGGTGTTTTGAGCCTGAATTTGAGATAAAAACGGGTACAGAAGATGCATGCACATATAGACTTTAGACACCTAAAACAACGATTTTGAGCATGTCTTGGGTTTGTATCTTAAAAAATTCTAGCAAGGAGTAGGCATGTACAGATCGCTTCTGGGACACAAAAATATCGATTATTTGGGTGTTTTGAGCCTGAATTTGAGATATAAACGGGTACAGAAGATGCATGCACATATCGATTTTGGCACCCAAAATATCGATTTTTAGTATGTTTTCGGCGTATAACTAGAAAATATTCTAGCACTGAGTAGGCATGTACAGATCGCTTCTGGGACACAAAAATATCGAATTTTCGGGGGTTTTGAGCCAGAATTTGGGATATAACCGGGTACATTGGATGCATGCACATATCGACTTTTTGCACCTAAAATATCGATTTTGAGCATGTTTTGGGCCTGTATTTTTAAAATACTCTAACACGGAGTAGGCATGTACAGATCACTTCGGGGACACAATAATATCGAATTTTCGGGTGTTTTGAGCCTGAATTTGAGATATAAACGGGTACAGAAGATGAATGCACATTTCGACTTTTTGCACCTAAAATATCGATTTTGAGCATGTTTTGGTTTTGTATCTTGAAAAAATTCTAGCAAGGAGTATGCATGTACAGATCGCTTATGGGACCCAAAAATATCGAATTTTCGGGTGTTTTGAACCTGAATTTGGGATATAGACGGATACAGAAGATGCATGCACATATCGACTTTAGACACCTAAAATATCGATTTTGAGCATGTTTTGGGCCTGTATTTTGAAAATACTCTAAAACGGAGTAGGCATGTACCGATCGCTTCCGGGACACAAAAATATCGAATATTCGGGTGTTTTGAGTCTGAATTTGAGATATAAACGGGTACAGAAGATGCATGCACATATCGACTTTGGGCACCTAAAATATCGATTTTGAGCATGTTTTGGGCCTGTATTTTTAAAATACTCTAGCACTGAACAGGCATGTGCAGATCGCTTCTGGAACCCAAATAAATCGAATTTTAGGGTGTTCTGAGCCTGAATTTGAGATATGAACGGGTACAGAAGATGCATGCACATATCGACTTTGGGCACCTAAAATATCGATTTTGAGCATGTTTTGGGCCTGTATTATGAAAATACTATAGCACGGTGTAGACATGTACAGATCGCTTCTGGGACACAAAAATATCGATTTTTTGGGTGTTTTGAGCCTGAATTTGAGATATAAACGAGTACAGAAGATGCATGCACATATCGATTTTGGCACCCAAAATATCGATTTTTAGTATATTTTCGGCGTATAATTTGAAAATATTCTAGAATTGAGTAGGCATGTACAGATCGCTTCTGGGACCCAAAAATATCGAATTTTCGGGGGTTTTGAGCCAGAATTTGGGATATAACCGGGTACATTGGATGCATGCACATATCGACTTTTTGCACCTAAAATATCGATTTTGAGAATGTTTTGGGTCTGTATCTTCAAAATTTCTAGCAAGGAGTAGGCATGTACAGATCGCTTCTGGGACCCAAAAAAATCGAATTTTCTGGTGTTTTGAACCTGAATTAGGGATATACACGTGCACAGAAGATGCATACACATTTTTACTTTGGGCACATAAAATATTGATTTTCAGCATGTTTTGGGCCTGTATTTTAAAAATACTCTAACACGGAGTATGCATGTACAGATGGCTTTTGGGACCCAAAAATATCGAATATTCTGGTGTTTTGAGCCTGAATTTGAGATATAAACGGGTACAGAAGATGCAAGCACATATCGACTTTGGCACCCAAAATATCGATTTTTAGTATGTTTTCGGCGTATAATTTAAAAACATTCTAGCACTGAGTAGGCATGTACAGATCGCTTCTGGGACCCAAAAATATCGAATTTTCGGGGGTTTTGAGCCAGAATTTGGGATATAACCGGGTACAGAAAATGCATACACATATTGACTTTGGGAACCTAAAATATAGATTTTCAGCATGTTTTGGGCCTGTATTTTGAAAATACATTAACACGGAGTAGGCATGTACAGATCGCTTCTGGGACCCAAAAATATCGAATTTTTGGGTGTTTTGAGCCTGAATTTGAGATATAAACGGATACAGAAGATGCATGCACATATCGACTTTGTGCACCTAAAATATCGATTTTGAGCATGTTTTGGGCCTGTATTTTGAAAATACTCTAACACGGAGTAGACATGTACAGATCGCTTTTGGGACCCAAGAATATCGAACTTTCGGGTGTTTTGAGCCTGAATTTGAGATAAAAACGGGTTCAGAAGATGCATGAACATATCGACTTTGGACACCTAAAATATCGATTTATAGCATGTTTTAAGCCTGTATTTTAAAAACATTCTAGCACTGAGTAGGCATGTGCAGATTGATTAAAGGACCCAAAAATATCGAATTTTCGGTGTTTTGAGCCTGAATTTGAAATATAAACGGGTACAGAAGATGCATGCACATATCGACCTTTTGCACTTAAAATATCGATTTTGAGCATGTTTTTGGTCTGTATCTTGAAAACATTCTAGCAAGGAGTAGGCATGTACAGATCGCTTTTAGGACCCAAAAATATCGAATTTTCGGGTGTTTTGAACTTGAATTAGGGATATACACGTGTACAGAAGATGCATACACATATTGACTTTGGGCACATTAAATATCGATTTTCAGCATGTTTTGTGCCTGTATTTTAAAAAGACTCTAACACGGAGTATGCACGTACAGATCGCTTCTGGGACCCAAAAATATTGAATTTTCGGGTGTTTTGAGCCTGAATTTGAGATAAAAACGGGTACAGAAGATGCATGCACATATAGACTTTGGACACCTAAAACATCGATTTTGAGCATGTCTTGGGTTTGTATCTTAAAAAATTCTAGCAAGGAGTAGGCATGTACAGATCGCTTCTGGGACCCAAAAATATCGAATTTTCGGGTGTTTTGAACCTGAATTTAGGATATAGACGGATACAGAAGATGCATGCACATATCGACTTTAGGCACCTAAAATATCAATTTTGAGCATGTTTTGGGCGCCCACTGTGTTTTGAAAATACTCTAAAACGGAGTAGGCATGTACAGATCGCTTCCGGGACACAAAAATATCGAATATTCGGGTGTTTTGAGTCTGAATTTGAGATATAAACGGGTACAGAAGATGCATGCACATATCGACTTTGGGCACCCAAAATATCGATTTTGAGCATGTCTTGGGCCTGTATTTTTAAAATACTCTAGCACTGAACAGGCATGTGCAGATCGCTTCTGGAACCCAAATAAATCGAATTTTAGGGTGTTCTGAGCCTGAATTTGAGATATGAACGGGTACAGAAGATGCATGCACATATCGACTTTCGGCACCTAAAATATCGATTTTGACCATGTTTTGGGCCTGTATTTTGAAAATACTATAGCACGGTGTAGACATGTACAGATCGCTTCTCGGAAACAAAAATATCGATTTTTTGGGTGTTTTGAGCCTGAATTTGAGATATAAACGGGTACAGAAGATGCATGCACATATCGATTTTGGCACCCAAAATATCGATTTTTAGTATGTTTTCGGGTATAATTTGAAAATATTCTAGAACTGAGTAGGCATGTACAGATCGCTTCGGGGACCCAAAAATATCGAATTTTCGGGGGTTTTGAGCCAGAATTTGGGATATAACCGGGTACATTGGATGCATGCACATATCGACTTTTTGCACCTAAAATATCGATTTTGAGCATGTTTTGGGTCTGTATCTTGAAAAAATTCTAGCAAGGAGTAGGCATGTACAGATCGCTTCTGGGACCCAAAAAAATCGAATTTTCTGGTGTTTTGAACCTGAATTAGGGATATACACGTGTACAGAAGATGCATACACATTTTTACTTTGGGCACATAAAATATCGATTTTCAGCATTTTTTGGGCCTGTATTTTAAAAATACTCTAACACGGAGTGTGCACGTACAGATCGCTTCTGGGTCCCAAAAATATTGAATTTTCGGGTGTTTTGAGAATGAATTTGAGATATAAACGGGTACAGATGATGCATGCACATATCGACTTTGGGCACCTAAAATATAGATTTTTAGCATGTTTTGGGCTTGTATCTTAAAAAATTCTAGAAAGGAGTAGGCATGTACAGATCGCTTCTGGGACCCCAAAATATCGAATTTTCGGGTGTTTTGAACCTGAATTTGGGATATAGACGGATACAGAAGATGCATGCACATATCGACTTTGGGCACCTAAAATATCGATTTTTAGCATGTTTTGGGCCTGTATTTTGAAAATACTCTAACACGAAGTAGGCATGTACAGATCACTTCGTGGACACAATAATATCGAATTTTCGAGTGTTTTGAGCCTGAATTTGAGATATAAACGGGTACAGAAGATGCATGCACATTTCGACTTTTTCCACCTAAAATATCGATTTTGAGCATGTTTTGGGCCTGTATTTTGAAAATACTCTAACACGGAGTAGGCATGTATAGATCGCTTCCGGGACACAAAAATATCAAATATTCGGGTGTTTTGAGTCTGAATTTGAGATATAAACGGATACAGAAGATGCATGCACATATCGACTTTGGGCACCCAAAATATCGATTTTGAGCATGTTTTGGGCCTGTATTTTTAAAATACTCTAGCACTGAGTAGGCATGTGCAGATCGCTTCTGGAACCCAAATAAATCGAATTTTAGGTTGTTCTGAGCCTGAATTTGAGATATGAACGGGTACAGAAGATGAATGCACATATCGACTTTGGGCACCTAAAATATCGATTTTGAGCATGTTTTGGGCCTGTATTTTGAAAATACTATAGCACGGTTTAGACATGTACAGATCGCTTCTGGGACACAAAAATATCGATTTTTTGGGTGTTTTGAGCCTGAATTTGAGATATAAACGGGTACAGAAGATGCATGCACATATCGATTTTGGCACCCAAAATATCGATTTTGAGCATGTTTTGGGTCTGTATCTTGAGAAAATTCTAGAAAGGAGTAGGCATGTACAGATCGCTTCTGGGACCCAAAAATACCGAATTTTCTGGTGTTTTGAACCTGAATTTGGGATATAGACGGGTACAGAAGATGCATACACATATTGACTTTGGGCACCTAAAATATCGATTTTCAGCATGTTTTGGGCCTGTATTTTCAAAATACATTAACACGGAGTAGGCATGTACAGATCGCTTCTGGGACACAAAAATATTGAATTTTCGGGTGTTTTGAGCCTGAATTTGAGATATAAACGGATACAGAAGATGCATGCACATGTCGACTTTGGGCACCTAAAATATCGATTTTGAGCATGTTTTGGGCCTGTATTTTGAAAATACACTAACACGGAGTAGGCATGTACAGATCGCTTCTGGGACACAAAAATATCGATTTTTTGGGTGTTTTGAGCCTGAATTTGAGATATAAACGGGTTCAGAAGATACATGCACATATCGACTTTGGACACCTAAAATATCGATTTATATTATGTTTTAAGCCTGTATTTTAAAAACATTCTAGCACTGAGTAGGCAAGTGCAGATTGCTTAAGGGACCCAAAAATATCGAATTTTCAGAGTTTTGAGCCTGAATTTGAGATATAAACGGGTACAGAAGATGCATGCACATATCGACTTTTTGCACCTAAAATATCGATTTTGAGCATGCTTTGGGTCTGTATCTTGAAAAAATTCTAGCAAGGAGTAGGCATGTACAGATCGCTTCTGGGACCCAAAAAAATCGAATTTTCTGGTGTTTTGAACCTGAATTAGGGATATACACGTGTACAGAAGATGCATACACATATTGACTTTGGGCACATAAAATATCGATTTTCAGCATGTTTTGGGCCTGTTTTTTAAAAACACTCTAACACGGAGTATGCACGTACAGATCGCTTCTGGGACCCAAAAATATTGAGTTTTCGGGTGTTTTGAGCCTGAATTTGAGATATAAACGGGTACAGATAATGCATGCACATATCGACTTTGGGCTCCTAAAATATCGATTTTTAGCATGTTTTGGGCCTGTATTTTAAGCCTGTATTTTAAAAACATTTTAGCACTGAGTAGACATTTGCAGATTGCTTAAAGGACCCAAAAATATCGAATTTTCGGAGTTTTGAGAATGAATTTGAAATATAAACGGGTACAGAAGATGCATGCACATATCGACTTTTTGCACTTAAAATATCGATTTTGAGCATGTTTTTGGTCTGTATCTTGAAAACATTCTAGCAAGGAGTAGGCATGTACAGATTGCTTCTGGGACCCAAAAATATTGAGTTTTCGGGTGTTTTGAGCCTGAATTTGAGATATAAACGTGTACAGAAGATGCATGCACATATCGACTTTGGACACCTAAAATATCGATTTATAGCATGTTTTAAGCCTGTATTTTAAAAACACTCTAGCACTGAGTAGGCATGTGCAGATTGCTTAAGGGACCCAAAAATATCGAATTTCGGGAGTTTTGAGCCTGAATTTGAGATATAAACGGGTACAGAAGATGCATGCACATTTCGACTTTTTGCACCTAAAATATCGATTTTAAGCATGTTTTTGGTCTGTATCTTGAAAACATTCTAGCAAGGAGTAGGCATGTACAGATCGCTTTTGGGACCCAAAAATATCGAATTTTCGGGTGTTTTGAGCCTGAATTTGAGATATAAACGGGTACAGAAGATGCATGCACATTTCGACTTTTTGCACCTAAAATATCGATTTTAAGCATGTTTTGGGCCTGTATTTTGAAAATACTCTAACACGGAGTAGGCATGTACAGATCGCTTCCGGGACACAAAAATATCGAATATTCGGGTGTTTTGAGTCTGAATTTGAGATACAAACGGGTACAGAAGATGCATGCACATATCGACTTTGAGCACCCAAAATATCGATTTTGAGCATGTTTTGGGCATGTATTTTTAAAATACTCTAGCACTGAGTAGGCATGTGCAGATCGCTTCTGGAACCCAAATAAATCGAATTTTTGGTTGTTCTGAGCCTAAATTTCAGATATGAACGGGTACAGAAGATGCATGCACATATCGACTTTGGGCACCTAAAATATCGATTTTGAGCATGTTTTGGGCCTGTATTTTGAAAATACTATAGCACGGTGTAGACATGTACAAATCGCTTCTGGGACACAAAAATATCGATTTTTTGGGTGTTTTGAGCCTGAATTTGAGATATAAACGGGTACAGAAGATGCATGCACATATCGATTTTGGCACCCAAAATATCGATTTTTAGTATGTTTTCGGCGTATAATTTGAAAATATTCTAGCACTGAGTAGGCATGTACAGATCGCTTCTGGGACCCAAAAATGTCGAATTTTCGGGGGTTTTGAGCCAGAATTTGGGATATAACCGGGTACATTGGATGCATGCACATATCGACTTTTTGCACCTAAAATATCGATTTTGAGCATGTTTTGGGTCTGTATCTTGAGAAAATTCTAGCAAGGAGTAGGCATGTACAGATCGCTTCTGGGACACAAAAATACCGAATTTTCTGGTGTTTTGAACCTGAATTTGGGATATAGACGGGTACAGAAGATGCATGCACATATCGACTTTGGACACCTAAAATATAGATTTATAGCATGTTTTAAGCCTGTATTTTAAAAACATTCTAGCACTGAGTAGGCATGTGCAGATTGCTTAAAGGACCCAAAAATATCGAATTTTCGGAGTTTTGAGCCTGAATTTGAAATATAAACGGGTATAGAAGATGCATGCACATATCGACTTTTTGCACTTAAAATATCGATTTTGAGCATGTTTTTGGTCTGTATCTTGAAAACATTCTAGCAAAGAGTAGGCATGTACAGATCGCTTTTGGGACCCAAAAATATTGAATTTTCGGGTGTTTTGAGCCTGAATTTGAGATATAATCGGGTACAGAAGATGCATGCACATATCGACTTTGGGCACCTAAAATATCGATTTTTCGCATGTTTTGGGCCTGTATTTTAAAAATACTCTAACACGGAGTAGACATGCACAGATCGCTTTTGGGACCCAAAAAGATCGAATTTTCGGGTGTTTTGAGCCTGAATTTGAGATATAAACGGGTACAGAAGATGCATGCACATATCGACTTTGGACACCTAAAATATCGATTTATAGCATGTTTTAAGCCTGCATTTTAAAAACATTCTAGCACTGAAGAGGCATGTGCAGATTGCTTAAGGGACCCAAAAATATCGAATTTTCGGAGTTTTGAGCATGAATTTGAGATATAAACGGGTACAGAAGATGCATGCACATATCGACTTTTTGCTCTTAAAATATCGATTTTGAGCATGTTTTTGTTCTGTATCTTGAAAACATTCTAGCAAGGAGTAGGCATGTACAGATCGCTTTTGGGACCCAAAAATATCGAATTTTCTGGTGTTTTGAGCCTGAATTTGAGATATAAACGGGTACAGAAGATGCATGCACATATCGACTTTGGACACCTACAACATCGATTTTGAGCATGTCTTTGGTTTGTATCTTAAAAAATTCTAGCAAGGAGTAGGCATGTACAGATCGCTTCTGGGACCCAAAAATATCGAATTTTCGGGTGTTTTGAACCTGAATTTGGGATATAGACGGATACAGAATATGCATGCACATATCGACTTTAGGCACCTAAAATATCGATTTTGAGCATGTTTTGAGACTGTATTTTTAAAAATACTCTAACACGGAGTAGGCATGTACAGATCGCTTCCGGGACACAAAAATATCGAATTTTAGGTTGTTCTGAGCCTGAATTTGAGATATGAACGGGTACAGAAGATGCATGCACATATCGACTTTGGGCACCTAAAATATCGATTTTGAGCATGTTTTGGGCCTGTATTTTGAAAATACTATAGCACGGTGTAGACATGTACATATCGCTTCTGGGACACAAAAATATCGATTATTTGGGTGTTTTGAGCCTGAATTTGAGATATAAACGGGTACAGAAGATGCATGCACATATCGATTTTGGCACCCAAAATATCGATTTTTAGTATGTTTTCGGCGTATAACTAGAAAATATTCTAGCACTGAGTAGGCATGTACAGATCGCTTCTGGGACACAAAAATATCGAATTTTCGGGGGTTTTAAACCTGAATTTGGGATATAGACGGGTACAGAAGATGCATACACATATCGACTTTTTGCACCTAAAATATCGATTTCGAGCATGTTTTGGTTCTGTATCTTGAGAAAATTCTAGCAAGGAGTAGGCATGTACAGATCGCTTCTGGGACCCAAAAATACCGAATTTTCTGGTGTTTTAAACCTGAATTTGGGATATAGACGGGTACAGAAGATGCATACACATATTGACTTTGGGCACCTAAAATATCGATTTTCAGCATGTTTTGGGCCTGTATTTTGAAAATACATTACACGGAGTAGGCATGTACAGATCGCATCTTCGACCCAAAAATATTGAATTTTCGGGTGTTTTGAGCCTGAATTTGAGATATAAACGGATACAGAAGATGCATGCACATATCGACTTTAGCACCTAAAATATCGATTTTGAGCATGTTTTGGGCCTGTATTTTAAAAATACTCTAACTCGGAGTAGGCATGTACAGATCGCTTCTGGGACACAAAAATATCGATTTTTTGGTTGTTTTGAGCCTGAATTTGAGATATAAACGGGTTCAGAAGATGCATGCACATATCGACTTTGGACACCTAAAATATCGATTTATAGCATGTTTTAAGCCTGTATTTTAAAAACATTCTACCACTGAGTAGGCATGTGCAGATTGCTTAAGGGACCCAAAAATATCGAATTTCGGGAGTTTTGAGCATGAATTTGAGATATAAACGGGTACAGAAGCTGCATGCACATATCGACTTTTTGCACTTAAAATATCGATTTTGAGCATGTTTTTGGTCTGTATCTTGAAAACATTCTAGCAAGGAGTAGGCATGTACAGATCGCTTTTGGGACCCAAAAATATCGAATTTTCGGGTGTTTTGAGCCTGAATTTGAGATATAAACGGGTACAGAAGATGCATGCACATTTCGACTTTTTGCACCTAAAATATCGATTTTAAACATGTTTTGGGCCTGTATTTTGAAAATACTCTAACACGGAGTAGGCATGTACAGATCGCTTCCGGGACACAAAAATATCGAATATTCGGGTGTTTTGAGTCTGAATTTGAGATACAAACGGGTACAGAAGATGCATGCACATATCGACTTTGAGCACCCAAAATATCGATTTTGAGCATGTTTTGGGCATGTATTTTTAAAATACTCTAGCACTGAGTAGGCATGTGCAGATCGCTTCTGGAACCCAAATAAATCGAATTTTTGGTTGTTCTGAGCCTAAATTTCAGATATGAACGGGTACAGAAGATGCATGCACATATCGACTTTGGGCACCTAAAATATCGATTTTGAGCATGTTTTGGGCCTGTATTTTGAAAATACTATAGCACGGTGTAGACATGTACAAATCGCTTCTGGGACACAAAAATATCGATTTTTTGGGTGTTTTGAGCCTGAATTTGAGATATAAACGGGTACAGAAGATGCATGCACATATCGATTTTGGCACCCAAAATATCGATTTTTAGTATGTTTTCGGCGTATAATTTGAAAATATTCTAGCACTGAGTAGGCATGTACAGATCGCTTCTGGGACCCAAAAATATCGAATTTTCGGGGGTTTTGAGCCAGAATTTGGGATATAACCGGGTACATTGGATGCATGCACATATCGACTTTTTGCACCTAAAATATCGATTTTGAGCATGTTTTGGGTCTGTATCTTGAAAAAATTCTAGCAAGGAGTAGGCATGTACAGATCGCTTCTGGGACACAAAATTACCGAATTTTCTGGTGTTTTGAACCTGAATTTGGGATATAGACGGGTACAGAAGATGCATGCACATATCGACTTTGGACACCTAAAATATAGATTTATAGCATGTTTTAAGCCTGTATTTTAAAAACATTCTAGCACTGAGTAGGCATGTGCAGATTGCTTAAAGGACCCAAAAATATCGAATTTTCGGAGTTTTGAGCCTGAATTTGAAATATAAACGGGTATAGAAGATGCATGCACATATCGACTTTTTGCACTTAAAATATCGATTTTGAGCATGTTTTTGGTCTGTATCTTGAAAACATTCTAGCAAAGAGTAGGCATGTACAGATCGCTTTTGGGACCCAAAAATATTGAATTTTCGGGTATTTTGAGCCTGAATTTGAGATATAAACGGGTACAGAAGATGCATACACATATTGACTTTGGGCACATAAAATATCGATTTTCAGCATGTTTTGGGCCTGTTTTTTAAAAACACTCTAACACGGAGTATGCACGTACAGATTGCTTCTGGGACCCAAAAATATTTAATTTTCGGGTGTTTTGAGCCTGAATTTGAGATATAATCGGGTACAGAAGATGCATGCACATATCGACTTTGGGCACCTAAAATATCGATTTTTCGCATGTTTTGGGCCTGTATTTTAAAAATACTCTAACACGGAGTAGACATGCACAGATCGCTTTTGGGACCCATAAAGATCGAATTTTCGGGTGTTTTGAGCCTGAATTTGAGATATAAACGGGTACAGAAGATGCATGCACATATCGACTTTGGACACCTAAAATATCGATTTATAGCATGTTTTAAGCCTGCATTTTAAAAACATTCTAGCACTGAAGAGGCATGTGCAGATTGCTTAAGGGACCCAAAAATATCGAATTTTCGGAGTTTTGAGCATGAATTTGACATATAAACGGGTACAGAAGATGCATGCACATATCGACTTTTTGCTCTTAAAATATCGATTTTGAGCATGTTTTTGTTCTGTATCTTGAAAACATTCTAGCAAGGAGTAGGCATGTACAGATCGCTTTTGGGACCCAAAAATATCGAATTTTCTGGTGTTTTGAGCCTGAATTTGAGATATAAACGGGTACAGAAGATGCATGCACATATCGACTTTGGACACCTACAACATCGATTTTGAGCATGTCTTTGGTTTGTATCTTAAAAAATTCTAGCAAGGAGTAGGCATGTACAGATCGCTTCTGGGACCCAAAAATATCGAATTTTCGGGTGTTTTGAACCTGAATTTGGGATATAGACGGATACAGAATATGCATGCACATATCGACTTTAGGCACCTAAAATATCGATTTTGAGCATGTTTTGGGACTGTATTTTTAAAAATACTCTAACACGGAGTAGGCATGTACAGATCGCTTCCGGGACACAAAAATATCGAATTTTAGGTTGTTCTGAGCCTGAATTTGAGATATGAACGGGTACAGAAGATGCATGCACATATCGACTTTGGGCACCTAAAATATCGATTTTGAGCATGTTTTGGGCCTGTATTTTGAAAATACTATAGCACGGTGTAGACATGTACATATCGCTTCTGGGACACAAAAATATCGATTATTTGGGTGTTTTCAGCCTGAATTTGAGATATAAACGGGTACAGAAGATGCATGCACATATCGATTTGGGCACCCAAAATATCGATTTTTAGTATGTTTTCGGCGTATAACTAGAAAATATTCTAGCACTGAGTAGGCATGTACAGATCGCTTCTGGGACACAAAAATATCGAATTTTCGGGGGTTTTGAGCCAGAATTTGGGATATAACCGGGTACATTGGATGCATGCACATATCGACTTTTTGCACCTAAAATATCGATTTCGAGCATGTTTTGGGTCTGTATCTTGAGAAAATTCTAGCAAGGAGTAGGCATGTACAGATCGCTTCTGGGACCCAAAAATAACGAATTTTCTGGTGTTTTGAACCTGAATTTGGGATATAGACGGGTACAGAAGATGCATACACATATTGACTTTGGGCACCTAAAATATCGATTTTCAGCATGTTTTGGGCCTGTATTTTGAAAATACATTACACGGAGTAGGCATGTACAGATCGCATCTTCGACCCAAAAATATTGAATTTTTGGGTGTTTTGAGCCTGAATTTGAGATATAAACGGATACAGAAGATGCATGCACATATCGACTTTTGCACCTAAAATATCGATTTTGAGCATGTTTTGGGCCTGTATTTTAAAAATACTCTAACTCGGAGTAGGCATGTACAGATCGCTTCTGGGACACAAAAATATCGATTTTTTGGGTGTTTTGAGCCTGAATTTGAGATATAAACGGGTTCAGAAGATGCATGCACATATCGACTTTGGACACCTAAAATATCGATTTATAGCATGTTTTAAGCCTGTATTTTAAAAACATTCTAGCACTGAGTAGGCATGTGCAGATTGCTTAAGGGACCCAAAAATATCGAATTTTCGGAGTTTTGAGCCTGAATTTGAGATATAAACGGGTACAGAAGATGCATGCACATATCAACTTTTCACACCTAAAATATCGATTTATAGCATGTTTTAAGCCTGTATTTTAAAAACATTCTAGCACTGAATAGGCATGTGCAGATCGCTTAAGGGACCCAAAAATATCGAATTTTAGGAGTTTTGAGCCTGAATTTGAGATATAAACGGGTACAGAAGATGCATGCACATATCGACTTTGTGCACTTAAAATATCGATTTTGAGCATGTTTTGGGTCTGTATCTTGAAAACATTCTAGCATGGAGTAGGCACGTACAGATCGCTTCTGGGACCCAAAAATATTGAATTTTCGGGTGTTTTGAGCCTGAATTTGAGATATAAACGGGTACAGAAGATGCATGCACATTTCGACTTTTTGCACCTAAAATATCGATTTTAAGCATGTTTTGGGCCTGTATTTTGAAAATACTCTAACACGGAGTAGGCATGTACAGATCGCTTCCGGGACACAAAAATATCGAATATTCGGGTGTTTTGAGTCTGAATTTGAGATACAAACGGGTACAGAAGATGCATGCACATATCGACTTTGAGCACCCAAAATATCGATTTTGAGCATGTTTTAGGCATGTATTTTTAAAATACTCTAGCACTGAGTAGGCATGTGCAGATCGCTTCTGGAACCCAAATAAATCGAATTTTTGGTTGTTCTGAGCCTAAATTTCAGATATGAACGGGTACAGAAGATGCATGCACATATCGACTTTGGGCACCTAAAATATCGATTTTGAGCATGTTTTGGGCCTGTATTTTGAAAATACTATAGCACGGTGTAGACATGTACAAATCGCTTCTGGGACCCAAAAATATCGATTTTTTGGGTGTTTTGAGCCTGAATTTGAGATATAAACGGGTACAGAAGTAGCATGCACATATCGATTTTGGCACCCAAAATATCGATTTTTAGTATATTTTCGGCGTATAATTTGAAAATATTCTAGCACTGAGTAGGCATGTACAGATCGCTTCTGGGACCCAAAAATATCGAATTTTCGGGGGTTTTGAGCCAGAATTTGGGATATAACCGGGTACATTGGATGCATGCACATATCGACTTTTTGCACCTAAAATATCGATTTTGAGCATGTTTTGGGTCTGTATCTTGAGAAAATTCTAGCAAGGAGTAGGCATGTACAGATCGCTTCTGGGACCCAAAAATATCGAATTTTCGGGTGTTTTGAACCTGAATTTAGGATATAGACGGATACAGAAGATGCATGCACATATCGACTTTAGGCACCTAAAATATCAATTTTGAGCATGTTTTGGGCGCCCACTGTGTTTTGAAAATACTCTAAAACGGAGTAGGCATGTACAGATCGCTTCCGGGACACAAAAATATCGAATATTCGGGTGTTTTGAGTCTGAATTTGAGATATAAACGGGTACAGAAGATGCATGCACATATCGACTTTGGGCACCCAAAATATCGATTTTGAGCATGTCTTGGGCCTGTATTTTTAAAATACTCTAGCACTGAACAGGCATGTGCAGATCGCTTCTGGAACCCAAATAAATCGAATTTTAGGGTGTTCTGAGCCTGAATTTGAGATATGAACGGGTACAGAAGATGCATGCACATATCGACTTTCGGCACCTAAAATATCGATTTTGACCATGTTTTGGGCCTGTATTTTGAAAATACTATAGCACGGTGTAGACATGTACAGATCGCTTCTCGGACACAAAAATATCGATTTTTTGGGTGTTTTGAGCCTGAATTTGAGATATAAACGGGTACAGAAGATGCATGCACATATCGATTTTGGCACCCAAAATATCGATTTTTAGTATGTTTTCGGGTATAATTTGAAAATATTCTAGAACTGAGTAGGCATGTACAGATCGCTTCGGGGACCCAAAAATATCGAATTTTCGGGGGTTTTGAGCCAGAATTTGGGATATAACCGGGTACATTGGATGCATGCACATATCGACTTTTTGCACCTAAAATATCGATTTTGAGCATGTTTTGGGTCTGTATCTTGAAAAAATTCTAGCAAGGAGTAGGCATGTACAGATCGCTTCTGGGACCCAAAAAAATCGAATTTTCTGGTGTTTTGAACCTGAATTAGGGATATACACGTGTACAGAAGATGCATACACATTTTTACTTTGGGCACATAAAATATCGATTTTCAGCATTTTTTGGGCCTGTATTTTAAAAATACTCTAACACGGAGTGTGCACGTACAGATCGCTTCTGGGACCCAAAAATATTGAATTTTCGGGTGTTTTGAGCCTGAATTTGAGATATAAACGGGTACAGATGATGCATGCACATATCGACTTTGGGCACCTAAAATATAGATTTTTAGCATGTTTTGGGCTTGTATCTTAAAAAATTCTAGAAAGGAGTAGGCATGTACAGATCGCTTCTGGGACCCCAAAATATCGAATTTTCGGGTGTTTTGAACCTGAATTTGGGATATAGACGGATACAGAAGATGCATGCACATATCGACTTTGGGCACCTAAAATATCGATTTTTAGCATGTTTTGGGCCTGTATTTTGAAAATACTCTAACACGAAGTAGGCATGTACAGATCACTTCGTGGACACAATAATATCGAATTTTCGGGTGTTTTGAGCATGAATTTGAGATATAAACGGGTACAGAAGCTGCATGCTCATATCGACTTTTTGCACTTAAAATATCGATTTTGAGCATGTTTTGGTTTTGTATCTTGAAAAAATTCTAGCAAGGAGTAGGCCTGTACAGATCGCTTTTGGGACCCAAAAATATCGAATTTTCGGGTGTTTTGAGCCTAAATTTGAGATATAAACGGGTACAGAAGATGCATGCACATTTCGACTTTTTGCACCTAAAATATCGATTTTAAGCATGTTTTGGGCCTGTATTTTGAAAATACTCTAACACGGAGTAGGCATGTACAGATCGCTTCCGGGACACAAAAATATCGAATATTCGGGTGTTTTGAGTCTGAATTTGAGATACAAACGGGTACAGAAGATGCATGCACATATCGACTTTGAGCACCCAAAATATCGATTTTGAGCATGTTTTGGGCATGTATTTTTAAAATACTCTAGCACTGAGTAGGCATGTGCAGATCGCTTCTGGAACCCAAATAAATCGAATTTTTGGTTGTTCTGAGCCTAAATTTCAGATATGAACGGGTACAGAAGATGCATGCACATATCGACTTTGGGCACCTAAAATATCGATTTTGAGCATGTTTTGGGCCTGTATTTTGAAAATACTATAGCACGGTGTAGACATGTACAAATCGCTTCTGGGACACAAAAATATCGATTTTGTGGGTGTTTTGAGCCTGAATTTGAGATATAAACGGGTACAGAAGATGCATGCACATATCGATTTTGGCACTCAAAATATCGATTTTTAGTATGTTTTCGGCGTATAATTTGAAAATATTCTAGCACTGAGTAGGCATGTACAGATCGCTTCTGGGACCCAAAAATATCGAATTTTCGGGGGTTTTGAGCCAGAATTTGGGATATAACCGGGTACAGAAAATGCATACACATATTGACTTTGGGCACCTAAAATATAGATTTTCAGCATGTTTTGGGCCTGTATTTTGAAAATACATTAACACGGAGTAGGCATGTACAGATCGCTTCTGGGACCCAAAAATATCGAATTTTTGGGTGTTTTGAGCCTGAATTTGAGATATAAACGGATACAGAAGATGCATGCACATATCGACTTTGTGCACCTAAAATATCGATTTTGAGCATGTTTTGGGCCTGTATTTTGAAAATACTCTAACACGGAGTAGACATGTACAGATCGCTTTTGGGACCCAAGAATATCGAACTTTCGGGTGTTTTGAGCCTGAATTTGAGATAAAAACGGGTTCAGAAGATGCATGAACATATCGACTTTGGACACCTAAAATATCGATTTATAGCATGTTTTAAGCCTGTATTTTAAAAACATTCTAGCACTGAGTAGGCATGTGCAGATTGATTAAAGGACCCAAAAATATCGAATTTTCGGAGTTTTGAGCCTGAATTTGAAATATAAACGGGTACAGAAGATGCATGCACATATCGACCTTTTGCACTTAAAATATCGATTTTGAGCATGTTTTTGGTCTGTATCTTGAAAACATTCTAGCAAGGAGTAGGCATGTACAGATCGCTTTTAGGACCCAAAAATATCGAATTTTCGGGTGTTTTGAACTTGAATTAGGGATATACACGTGTACAGAAGATGCATACACATATTGACTTTGGGCACATTAAATATCGATTTTCAGCATGTTTTGTGCCTGTATTTTAAAAAGACTCTAACACGGAGTATGCACGTACAGATCGCTTCTGGGACCCAAAAATATTGAATTTTCGGGTGTTTTGAGCCTGAATTTGAGATAAAAACGGGTACAGAAGATGCATGCACATATAGACTTTGGACACCTAAAACATCGATTTTGAGCATGTCTTGGGTTTGTATCTTAAAAAATTCTAGCAAGGAGTAGGCATGTACAGATCGCTTCTGGGACCCAAAAATATCGAATTTTCGGGTGTTTTGAACCTGAATTTAGGATATAGACGGATACAGAAGATGCATGCACATATCGACTTTAGGCACCTAAAATATCAATTTTGAGCATGTTTTGGGCGCCCACTGTGTTTTGAAAATACTCTAAAACGGAGTAGGCATGTACAGATCGCTTCCGGGACACAAAAATATCGAATATTCGGGTGTTTTGAGTCTGAATTTGAGATATAAACGGGTACAGAAGATGCATGCACATATCGACTTTGGGCACCCAAAATATCGATTTTGAGCATGTCTTGGGCCTGTATTTTTAAAATACTCTAGCACTGAACAGGCATGTGCAGATCGCTTCTGGAACCCAAATAAATCGAATTTTAGGGTGTTCTGAGCCTGAATTTGAGATATGAACGGGTACAGAAGATGCATGCACATATCGACTTTCGGCACCTAAAATATCGATTTTGACCATGTTTTGGGCCTGTATTTTGAAAATACTATAGCACGGTGTAGACATGTACAGATCGCTTCTCGGACACAAAAATATCGATTTTTTGGGTGTTTTGAGCCTGAATTTGAGATATAAACGGGTACAGAAGATGCATGCACATATCGATTTTGGCACCCAAAATATCGATTTTTAGTATGTTTTCGGGTATAATTTGAAAATATTCTAGAACTGAGTAGGCATGTACAGATCGCTTCGGGGACCCAAAAATATCGAATTTTCGGGGGTTTTGAGCCAGAATTTGGGATATAACCGGGTACATTGGATGCATGCACATATCGACTTTTTGCACCTAAAATATCGATTTTGAGCATGTTTTGGGTCTGTATCTTGAAAAAATTCTAGCAAGGAGTAGGCATGTACAGATCGCTTCTGGGACCCAAAAAAATCGAATTTTCTGGTGTTTTGAACCTGAATTAGGGATATACACGTGTACAGAAGATGCATACACATTTTTACTTTGGGCACATAAAATATCGATTTTCAGCATTTTTTGGGCCTGTATTTTAAAAATACTCTAACACGGAGTGTGCACGTACAGATCGCTTCTGGGACCCAAAAATATTGAATTTTCGGGTGTTTTGAGCCTGAATTTGAGATATAAACGGGTACAGATGATGCATGCACATATCGACTTTGGGCACCTAAAATATAGATTTTTAGCATGTTTTGGGCTTGTATCTTAAAAAATTCTAGAAAGGAGTAGGCATGTACAGATCGCTTCTGGGACCCCAAAATATCGAATTTTCGGGTGTTTTGAACCTGAATTTGGGATATAGACGGATACAGAAGATGCATGCACATATCGACTTTCGGCACCTAAAATATCGATTTTTAGCATGTTTTGGGCCTGTATTTTGAAAATACTATAGCACGGTGTAGACATGTACAGATCGCTTCTCGGACACAAAAATATCGATTTTTTGGGTGTTTTGAGCCTGAATTTGAGATATAAACGGGTACAGAAGATGCATGCACATATCGATTTTGGCACCCAAAATATCGATTTTTAGTATGTTTTCGGGTATAATTTGAAAATATTCTAGAACTGAGTAGGCATGTACAGATCGCTTCGGGGACCCAAAAATATCGAATTTTCGGGGGTTTTGAGCCAGAATTTGGGATATAACCGGGTACATTGGATGCATGCACATATCGACTTTTTGCACCTAAAATATCGATTTTGAGCATGTTTTGGGTCTGTATCTTGAAAAAATTCTAGCAAGGAGTAGGCATGTACAGATCGCTTCTGGGACCCAAAAAAATCGAATTTTCTGGTGTTTTGAACCTGAATTAGGGATATACACGTGTACAGAAGATGCATACACATTTTTACTTTGGGCACATAAAATATCGATTTTCAGCATTTTTTGGGCCTGTATTTTAAAAATACTCTAACACGGAGTGTGCACGTACAGATCGCTTCTGGGACCCAAAAATATTGAATTTTCGGGTGTTTTGAGCCTGAATTTGAGATATAAACGGGTACAGATGATGCATGCACATATCGACTTTGGGCACCTAAAATATAGATTTTTAGCATGTTTTGGGCTTGTATCTTAAAAAATTCTAGAAAGGAGTAGGCATGTACAGATCGCTTCTGGGACCCCAAAATATCGAATTTTCGGGTGTTTTGAACCTGAATTTGGGATATAGACGGATACAGAAGATGCATGCACATATCGACTTTGGGCACCTAAAATATCGATTTTTAGCATGTTTTGGGCCTGTATTTTGAAAATACTCTAACACGAAGTAGGCATGTACAGATCACTTCGTGGACACAATAATATCGAATTTTCGGGTGTTTTGAGCATGAATTTGAGATATAAACGGGTACAGAAGCTGCATGCTCATATCGACTTTTTGCACTTAAAATATCGATTTTGAGCATGTTTTGGTTTTGTATCTTGAAAAAATTCTAGCAAGGAGTAGGCCTGTACAGATCGCTTTTGGGACCCAAAAATATCGAATTTTCGGGTGTTTTGAGCCTAAATTTGAGATATAAACGGGTACAGAAGATGCATGCACATTTCGACTTTTTGCACCTAAAATATCGATTTTAAGCATGTTTTGGTCCTGTATTTTGAAAATACTCTAACACGGAGTAGGCATGTACAGATCGCTTCCGGGACACAAAAATATCGAATATTCGGGTGTTTTGAGTCTGAATTTGAGATACAAACGGGTACAGAAGATGCATGCACATATCGACTTTGAGCACCCAAAATATCGATTTTGAGCATGTTTTGGGCATGTATTTTTAAAATACTCTAGCACTGAGTAGGCATGTGCAGATCGCTTCTGGAACCCAAATAAATCGAATTTTTGGTTGTTCTGAGCCTAAATTTCAGATATGAACGGGTACAGAAGATGCATGCACATATCGACTTTGGGCACCTAAAATATCGATTTTGAGCATGTTTTGGGCCTGTATTTTGAAAATACTATAGCACGGTGTAGACATGTACAAATCGCTTCTGGTACACAAAAATATCGATTTTGTGGGTGTTTTGAGCCTGAATTTGAGATATAAACGGGTACAGAAGATGCATGCACATATCGATTTTGGCACTCAAAATATCGATTTTTAGTATGTTTTCGGCGTATAATTTGAAAATATTCTAGCACTGAGTAGGCATGTACAGATCGCTTCTGGGACCCAAAAATATCGAATTTTCGGGGGTTTTGAGCCAGAATTTGGGATATAACCGGGTACATTGGATGCATGCACATATCGACTTTTTGCACCTAAAATATCGATTTTGAGCATGTTTTGGGTCTGTATCTTGAGAAAATTCTAGCAAGGAGTAGGCATGTACAGATCGCTTCTGGGACACAAAAATACCGAATTTTCTGGTGTTTTGAACCTGAATTTGGGATATAGACGGGTACAGAAGATGCATGCACATATCGACTTTGGACACCTAAAATATAGATTTATAGCATGTTTTAAGCCTGTATTTTAAAAACATTCTAGCACTGAGTAGGCATGTGCAGATTGCTTAAAGGACCCAAAAATATCGAATTTTCGGAGTTTTGAGCCTGAATTTGAAATATAAACGGGTATAGAAGATGCATGCACATATCGACTTTTTGCACTTAAAATATCGATTTTGAGCATGTTTTTGGTCTGTATCTTGAAAACATTCTAGCAAGGAGTAGGCATGTACAGATCGCTTTTGGGACCCAAAAATATTGAATTTTCGGGTGTTTTGAGCCTGAATTTGAGATATAAACGGGTACAGAAGATGCATACACATATTGACTTTGGGCACATAAAATATCGATTTTCAGCATGTTTTGGGCCTGTTTTTTAAAAACACTCTAACACGGAGTATGCACGTACAGATTGCTTCTGGGACCCAAAAATATTTAATTTTCGGGTGTTTTGAGCCTGAATTTGAGATATAATCGGGTACAGAAGATGCATGCACATATCGACTTTGGGCACCTAAAATATCGATTTTTCGCATGTTTTGGGCCTGTATTTTAAAAATACTCTAACACGGAGTAGACATGCACAGATCGCTTTTGGGACCCAAAAAGATCGATTTTTCGGGTGTTTTGAGCCTGAATTTGAGATATAAACGGGTACAGAAGATGCATGCACATATCGACTTTGTACACCTAAAATATCGATTTATAGCATGTTTTAAGCCTGCATTTTAAAAACATTCTAGCACTGAAGAGGCATGTGCAGATTGCTTAAGGGATCCAAAAATATCGAATTTTCGGAGTTTTGAGCATGAATTTGAGATATAAACGGGTACAGAAGATGCATGCACATATCGACTTTTTGCTCTTAAAATATCGATTTTGAGCATGTTTTTGTTCTGTATCTTGAAAACATTCTAGCAAGGAGTAGGCATGTACAGATCGCTTTTGGGACCCAAAAATATCGAATTTTCTGGTGTTTTGAGCCTGAATTTGAGATATAAACGGGTACAGAAGATGCATGCACATATCGACTTTGGACACCTACAACATCGATTTTGAGCATGTCTTTGGTTTGTATCTTAAAAAATTCTAGCAAGGAGTAGGCATGTACAGATCGCTTCTGGGACCCAAAAATATCGAATTTTCGGGTGTTTTGTACCTGAATTTGGGATATAGACGGATACAGAATATGCATGCACATATCGACTTTAGGCACCTAAAATATCGATTTTGAGCATGTTTTGGGACTGTATTTTTAAAAATACTCTAACACGGAGTAGGCATGTACAGATCGCTTCCGGGACACAAAAATATCGAATTTTAGGTTGTTCTGAGCCTGAATTTGAGATATGAACGGGTACAGAAGATGCATGCACATATCGACTTTGGGCACCTAAAATATCGATTTTGAGCATGTTTTGGGCCTGTATTTTGAAAATACTATAGCACGGTGTAGACATGTACAGATCGCTTCTGGGACACAAAAATATCGATTATTTGGGTGTTTTGAGCCTGAATTTGAGATATAAACGGGTACAGAAGATGCATGCACATATCGATTTTGGCACCCAAAATATCGATTTTTAGTATGTTTTCGGCGTATAACTAGAAAATATTCTAGCACTGAGTAGGCATGTACAGATCGCTTCTGGGACCCAAAAATATTGAATTTTCGGGTGTTTTGAGCCTGAATTTGAGATATAAACGGGTACAGAAGATGCATACACATATTGACTTTGGGCACATAAAATATCGATTTTCAGCATGTTTTGGGCCTGTTTTTTAAAAACACTCTAACACGGAGTATGCACGTACAGATTGCTTCTGGGACCCAAAAATATTTAATTTTCGGGTGTTTTGAGCCTGAATTTGAGATATAATCGGGTACAGAAGATGCATGCACATATCGACTTTGGGCACCTAAAATATCGATTTTTCGCATGTTTTGGGCCTGTATTTTAAAAATACTCTAACACGGAGTAGACATGCACAGATCGCTTTTGGGACCCAAAAAGATCGAATTTTCGGGTGTTTTGAGCCTGAATTTGAGATATAAACGGGTACAGAAGATGCATGCACATATCGACTTTGTACACCTAAAATATCGATTTATAGCATGTTTTAAGCCTGCATTTTAAAAACATTCTAGCACTGAAGAGGCATGTGCAGATTGCTTAAGGGATCCAAAAATATCGAATTTTCGGAGTTTTGAGCATGAATTTGAGATATAAACGGGTACAGAAGATGCATGCACATATCGACTTTTTGCTCTTAAAATATCGATTTTGAGCATGTTTTTGTTCTGTATCTTGAAAACATTCTAGCAAGGAGTAGGCATGTACAGATCGCTTTTGGGACCCAAAAATATCGAATTTTCTGGTGTTTTGAGCCTGAATTTGAGATATAAACGGGTACAGAAGATGCATGCACATATCGACTTTGGACACCTACAACATCGATTTTGAGCATGTCTTTGGTTTGTATCTTAAAAAATTCTAGCAAGGAGTAGGCATGTACAGATCGCTTCTGGGACCCAAAAATATCGAATTTTCGGGTGTTTTGTACCTGAATTTGGGATATAGACGGATACAGAATATGCATGCACATATCGACTTTAGGCACCTAAAATATCGATTTTGAGCATGTTTTGGGACTGTATTTTTAAAAATACTCTAACACGGAGTAGGCATGTACAGATCGCTTACGGGACACAAAAATATCGAATTTTAGGTTGTTCTGAGCCTGAATTTGAGTTATGAACGGGTACAGAAGATGCATGCACATATCGACTTTGGGCACCTAAAATATCGATTTTGAGCATGTTTTGGGCCTGTATTTTGAAAATACTATAGCACGGTGTAGACATGTACAGATCGCTTCTGGGACACAAAAATATCGATTATTTGGGTGTTTTGAGCCTGAATTTGAGATATAAACGGGTACAGAAGATGCATGCACATATCGATTTTGGCACCCAAAATATCGATTTTTAGTATGTTTTCGGCGTATAAATAGAAAATATTCTAGCACTGAGTAGGCATGTACAGATCGCTTCTGGGACCCAAAAATATCGAATTTTCGGGGGTTTTGAGCCAGAATTTGGGATATAACCGGGTACATTGGATGCATGCACATATCGACTTTTTGCACCTAAAATATCGATTTCGAGCATGTTTTGGGTCTGTATCTTGAGAAAATTCTAGCAAGGAGTAGGCATGTACAGATCGCTTCTGGGACCAAAAATACCGAATTTTCTGGTGTTTTGAACCTGAATTTGTGATATAGACGGGTACAGAAGATGCATACACATATTGACTTTGGGCACCTAAAATATCGATTTTCAGCATGTTTTGGGCCTGTATTTTGAAAATACATTACACGGAGTAGGCATGTACAGATCGCATCTTCGACCCAAAAATATTGAATTTTCGGGTGTTTTGAGCCTGAATTTGATATATAAACGGATACAGAAGATGCATGCACATATCGACTTTTGCACCTAAAATATCGGTTTTGAGCATGTTTTGGGCCTGTATTTTAAAAATACTCTAACTCGGAGTAGGCATGTAAAGATCGCTTCTGGGACACAAAAATATCGATTTTTTTGGGTGTTTTGAGCCTGAATTTGAGATATAAACGGGTTCAGAAGATGCATGCACATATCGACTTTGGACACCTAAAATATCGATTTATAGCATGTTTTAAGCCTGTATTTAAAAAATATTCTAGCACTGAGTAGGCATGTGCAGATTGCTTAAGGGACCCAAAAATATCGAATTTTCGGAGTTTTGAGCCTGAATTTGAGATATAAACGGGTACAGAAGATGCATGCACATATCGACTTTTCACACCTAAAATATCGATTTATAGCATGTTTTAAGCCTGTATTTTAAAAACATTCTAGCACTGAATAGGCATGTGCAGATCGCTTAAGGGACCCAAAAATATCAAATTTTAGGAGTTTTGAGCCTGAATTTGAGATATAAACGGGTACAGAAGATGCATGCACATATCGACTTTGTGCACTTAAAATATCGATTTTGAGCATGTTTTGGGTCTGTTTCTTGAAAACATTCTAGGATGGAGTAGGCACGTACAGATCGCTTCTGGGACCCAAAAATATTGAATTTTCGGGTGTTTTGAGCCTGAATTTGAGATATAAACGGGTACAGAAGATGCATGCACATATCGACTTTGGGCACCTAAAATATCGATTTTCAGCATGTTTTGGGCCTGTATTTTGACAATACTCTAACACGGAGTAGGCATGTACAGATCGCTTCGGGAACCCAAAAATATTGAATTTTCGGGTGTTTTGAGCCTGAATTTGAGATATAAACGGGTACAGAAGATGCATACACATTTCGACTTTTTGCACGTAAAATATCGATTTTGAGCATGTTTTGGGTCAGTATCTTGAAAACATTCTAGCAAGAAGTAGGCATGTAAAGATTGCTTCTGGGACCCAAAAATATTGAATTTTCGAGTGTTCTGAACCTGAATTTGGGATATAGACGGGTACAGAAGATGCATACACATATTGACTTTGGGCAGCTAAAATATCGATTTTCAGCATGTTTTGGGCCCGTATTTTGAAAATACTCTAACACGGAGTATGCATGTACACATTGCTTTTGGTACCCATAAACATTGAATTTTCGGATGTTTTGAGCCTGAATTTGAGATATAAACGGGTACAGAAGATGCATACACATATCGACTTTTTGCACTTAAAATATCGATTTTGAGCATGTTTTTGGTCTGTTTCTTGAAAACATTCTAGCAAGAAGTAGGCATGTACAGATCGCTTCTGGGACCCAAAAATATCGAATTTTCGGGTGTTTTGAGCCTGAATTTGAGATATAAACGGGTACAGAAGATGCATGCACATTTCGACTTTTTGCACCTAAAATATCGATTTTGAGCATGTTTTGGGCCTGTATTTTTAAAATACTCTAACACGGAGTAGGCATGTACAGATCGCTTCCGGGACACAAAAATATCGAATATTCTGGTGTTTTGAGTCTGAATTTGAGATATAAACGGGTACAGAAGATGCATGCACATATCGACAATGAGCACACAAAATATCGATTTTGAGCATGTTTTGGGCATGTATTTTTAAAATACTCTCGCACTGAGTAGGCATGTGCAGATCGCTTCTGGAACCCAAATAAATCGAATTTTTGGTTGTTCTGAGCCTAAATTTCAGATATGAACGGGTACAGAAGATGCATGCACATATCGACTTTGGGCACCTAAAATATCGATTTTGAGCATGTTTTGGGCCTGTATTTTGAAAATACTATAGCGCGGTGTAGACATGTACAAATCGCTTCTGGGACACAAAAATATCGATTTTTTGGGTGTTTTGAGCCTGAATTTGAGATATAAACGGGTACAGAAGATGCATGCACATATCGATTTTGGCACCCAAAATATCGATTTTTAGTATGTTTTCGGCGTATAATTTGAAAATATTCTAGCACTGAGTAGGCAAGTACAGATCGCTTCTGGGACCCAAAAATATCGAATTTTAGGGGGTTTTGAGCCAGAATTTGGGATATAACCGGGTACATTGGATGCATGCACATATCGACTTTTTGCACCGAAAATATCGATTTCGAGCATGTTTTGGGTCTGTATCTTGAGAAAATTCTAGCAAGGAGTAGGCATGTACAGATCGCTTCTGGGACCCAAAAATATCGAATTTTCTGGTGTTTTGAACCTGAATTTGGGATATAGACGGGTACAGAAGATGCATACACATATTGACTTTGGGCACCTAAAATATCGATTTTCAGCATGTTTTGGGCCTGTATTTTGAAAATACATTACACGGAGTAGGCATGTACAGATCGCATCTTCGACCCAAAAATATTGAATTTTCGGGTGTTTTGAGCCTGAATTTGAGATATAAACGGATACAGAAGATGCATGCACATATCGACTTTTGCACCTAAAATATCGATTTTGAGCATGTTTTGGGCCTGTATTTTAAAAATACTCTAACTCGGAGTAGGCATGTACAGATCGCATCTGGGACACAAAAATATCGATTTTTTGGGTGTTTTGAGCCTGAATTTGAGATATAAACGGGTTCAGAAGATGCATGCACATATCGACTTTGGACACCTAAAATATCGATTTATAGCATGTTTTAAGCCTGTATTTTAAAAACATTCTAGCACTGAGTAGGCATGTGCAGATTGCTTAAGGGACCCAAAAATATCGAATTTTCGGAGTTTTGAGCTTGAATTTGAGATATAAACGGGTACAGAAAATGCATGCACATATCGACTTTTCACACCTAAAATATCGATTTATAGCATGTTTTAAGCCTGTATTTTAAAAACATTCTAGCACTGAATAGGCATGTGCAGATCGCTTAAGGGACCCAAAAATATCGAATTTTAGGAGTTTTGAGCCTGAATTTGAGATATAAACGGGTGCAGAAGATGCATGCACATATCGACTTTGTGCACTTAAAATATCGATTTTGAGCATGTTTTGGGTCTGTATCTTGAAAACATTTTAGCATGGAGTAGGCACGTACAGATCGCTTCTGGGACCCAAAAATATTGAATTTTCGGGTGTTTTGAGCCTGAATTTGAGATATAAACGGGTACTGAAGATGCATGCACATATCGACTTTGGGCACCTAAAATATCGATTTTCAGCATGTTTTGGGCCCGTATTTTAACAATACTCTAACACGGAGTAAGCATGTACAGATCGCTTCGGGAACCCAAAAATATTGAATTTTCGGGTGTTTTGAGCCTGAATTTGAGATATAAACGGGTACAGAAGATGCATACACATTTCGACGTTTTGCACGTAAAATATCGATTTTGAGCATGTTTTGGGTCTGTATCTTGAAAACATTCTAGCAAGAAGTAGGCATGTAAAGATTGCTTCTGGGACCCAAAAATATCGAATTTTCGAGTGTTTTGAACCTGAATTTGGGATATAGACGGGTACAGAAGATGCATACACATATTGACTTTGGGCAGCTAAAATATCGATTTTCAGCATGTTTTGGGCCCGTATTTTGAAAATACTCTAACACGGAGTATGCATGTACACATTGCTTTTGGTACCCAAAAACATTGAATTTTCGGATGTTTTGAGCCTGAATTTGAGATATAAACGGGTACAGAAGATGCATACACATATCGACTTTTTGCACTTAAAATATCGATTTTGAGCTTGTTTTTGGTCTGTATCTTGAAAACATTCTAGCAAGGAGTAGGCATGTACAGATCGCTTCTGGGACCCAAAAATATCGAATTTTCGGGTGTTTTGAGCCTGAATTTGAGATGTAAACGGGTACTGAAGATGCATGCACATTTCGACTTTTTGCACCTAAAATATCGATTTTGAGCATGTTTTGGGCCTGTATTTTGAAAATACTCTAACACGGAGTAGGCATGTACAGATCGCTTCCGGGACACAAAAATATCGAATATTAGGGTGTTTTGAGTCTGAATTTGAGATATAAACGGGTACAGAAGATGCATGCACATATCGACTTTGAGCACCCAAAATATCGATTTTGAGCATGTTTTGGGCATGTATTTTTAAAATACTCTAGCACGGAATAGGCATGTGCAGATCGCTTCTGGAACCTAAATAAATCGAATTTTTGGTTGTTCTGAGCCTAAATTTCAGATATGAACGGGTACAGAAGATGCATGCACATATCGACTTTGGACACCTAAAATATCGATTTTCAGCATGTTTTGAGCATATATTTTGAAAACATTCTAGCACTAAGTATGCATGTACGGATGGCTTAAGGGACCCAAAAATATGGAATTTTCCGGTGTTTTGAGCCTGAATTTGAGATATAAACGGGTACAGAAGATGCATGCACATATCGACTTTTTGCACCTAAAATATCGATTTTGAGCATGTTTTGGGTCTGTATCTTGAAAAAATTCTAGTAAGGAGTAGGCATGTACAGATCGCTTCTGGAACCCAAAAATATCGAATTTTCGGGTGTTTTGAACCTGAATTTGGGATATAGACGGATACAGAAGATTCATGCACATATCGACTTTGGGCAGCTAAAATATCGATTTTCAGCATGTTTTGGGCCCGTATTTTGACAATACTCTAACACGGAATAGGCATGTACAGATCGCTTCGGGAACCCAAAAATATGGAATTTTCGGGTGTTTTGAGCCTGAATTTGAGATATAAACAGGTACAGAAGATGCATACACATTTCGACTTTTTGCACGTAAAATATCGATTTTGAGCATGTTTTGGGTCTGTATCTTGAAAACATTCTAGCAAGAAGTAGGCATGTAAAGATTGCTTCTGGGACCCAAAAATATCGAATTTTCGAGTGTTTTGAACCTGAATTTGGGATATAGACGGGTACAGAAGATGCATACACATATTGACTTTGGGCAGCTAAAATATCGATTTTCAGCATGTTTTAGGCCCGTATTTTGAAAATACTCTAACACGGAGTATGCATGTACACATTGCTTTCGGTACCCAAAAACATTAAATTTTCGGATGTTTTGAGCCTTAATTTGAGATATAAACGGGTACAGAAGATGCATGCACATATCGACTTTTAGCACTTAATATATCGATTTTGAGCTTGTTTTGGGTTTTGTATCTTGAAAATACTAAAACACGGTGTAGACATGTACAGATTGCTTCTGGGACACAAAAATATTGATTTTTTGGGTGTTTTGAGCCTGAATTTGAGATATAAACGGGTACAGAAGATGCTTGCACATATCGACTTTGGACACCTAAAATATCGATTTATAGCATGTTTTAAGCCTGTATTTTAAAAACATTCTAGCACTGAGTAGGCATGTGCAGATTGCTTAAGGGACCCAAAAATATCGAATTTTCGGAGTTTTGAGCCTGAATTTGAGATATAAACGGGTACAGAAGATGCATGCACATATCGACTTTGGGCACCTAAAATATCGATTTGTAGCATGTTTTGGGCCTGTATTCTGAAAATACTCTAACACTGTGTAGACATGTACAGATCGCCTCTGGGACACAAAAATATCGATTTTTTGGGTGTTTTGAGCCTGAATTTGTGATATAAACGGGCACAGAAGATGCATGCACATATCGACTTTGGGCACCTAAAATATCGATTTTGAGCATGTTTTGGGCCTGTATTTTGAAAATACTCTAACTCGGAGTAGGCATGTACAGATCGCTTAAGGGACCCAAAAATATCAAATTATAGGAGTTTTGAGCCTGAATTTGAGATATAAACGGGTACAGAAGATGCATGCACATATCGACTTTTTGCAATTAAAATATCAATTTTGAGTATGTTTTGGGCCTGTTTCTTGAAAACATTCTAGCAAGGAGTAGGCATGTACAGATCGCTTCTGGGACCCATAAATATCGAATTTTCTGGTGTTATGAACCAGAATTAGGGATATACACGGGTACAGAAGATGCATACACATATTGACTTTGGGCACATAAAATATCGATTTTCAGCATGTTTAGGGCCTGTATTTTAAAAACACTCTAACACGGAGTGTGCACGTACAGATCGCATCTGGGACCCAAAAATATCGAATTTTCGGGTGTTTTGAGCCTGAATTTGAGATATAAACGGATACAGAAGATGCATGCACATATCGACTTTGGGCACCTAAAATATCGATATTGAGCATGTTTTGGGCCTGTATTTTGAAAATACTCTAACTCGGAGTAGGCATGTACAGATCGCTTCTGGGACACAAAAATATTGATTTTTTGGGTGTTTTGAGCCTGAATTTGAGATATAAACTGGTACAGAAGATGCATGCACATATCGACTTTGGACACCTAAAATATCGATTTATAGCATGTTTTACGCCGGTATTTTAAAAACATTCTAGCACTGAGTAGGCATGTGCAGATTGCTTAAGGGACCCAAAAATATCGAATTTTCGGAGTTTTTGAGCCTGAATTTGAGATATAAACGGGTACAGAAGATGAATGCACATATCGACTTTTTGCACTTAAAATATCGATTTTGAGCATGTTTTGGGTCTGTATCTTGAAAACATTCTAACAAGGAGTAGGCATGTACAGATCGCTTCTTGTAACCAAAAATATCGAATTTTCTGGTGTTTTCAAATTGAATTAGGGATATACACGGGTACAGAAGATGCATACACATATTGACTTTGGGCACATAAAATATCGATGTTTAGCATGTTTTGGGCCTGCATTTTAAAAACACTCTAACACGGCGTATGCACGTACAGATCGCTTCTGGGACCCAAAAATATGGAATTTTCGGGTGTTTTGAGCCTGAATTTGAGATATAAACGGGTACAGAAGAGGCATGCACATATCGACTTTGGGCACTTAAAATATCGATTTTTAGTATGTTTTGGGCCTGTATTTTAAAAATACTCTAACACGGAGTAGACATGTACAGATCGCTTCTGGGACCCAAAAATATCGAATTTTTGGGTGTTTTGAGCCTGAATTTGAGATATAAACGGGTACAGAAGATGCATGCACATATCGACTTTTTGCACTTAAAATATCGATTTTGAGCATGTTTTGGGTTTTGTATCTTGAAAATACTCAAACACGGTGTAGACATTTACAGATCGCTTCTGGGACACAAAAATATCGATTTTTTGGGTGTTTTGAGCCTGAATTTGAGATATAAACGGGTACAGAAGATGCATGCACATATCGACTTTGGCACCCAAAATATCGATTTTTAGTATGTTTTGGGCGTATAATTTGAAAATATTCTAGCACTGAGTAGGCATGTACAGATCGCTTCTGGGACCCAAATAAATCGAATTTTCGGGTGTTCTGAGCCTGAATTTGAGATATGAACGGGTACAGAAGATGCATGCACATATCGACTTTGGGCACCTAAAATATCGATTTTAAGCATGTTTTGGGCCTGTATTTTGTAAATACTCTAACACGGTGTAGACATGTACAGATCGCTTCTGGGACCAAAAAATATCAATTTTTTGGGTGTTTTGAGCCTGAATTTGTGATATAAACGGGTACAGAAGATGCATGCACATATCGACTTTGGCACCCAAAATATCGATTTTTAGTATGTTTTGGGCGTATAATTTGAAAATGTTCTAGCACTGAGTAGGCATGTACAGATCGCTTCTGGGACCCAAAAATATCGAATTTTCTGGTGTTATGAACCAGAATTAGGGATATACACGGGTACAGAAGATGCATACACATATTGACTTTGGGCACATAAAACATCGATTTTCAGCATGTTTTGGGCCCGTATTTTAAAAACACTCTAACATGGAGTATGCACGTACAGATCGCTTCTGGGACCCGAAAACATTGAATTTTCGGATGTTTTGAGCCTGAATTTGAGATATAAACGGGTACAGAAGATGCATGCACATATCGACTTTGGCACCCAAAATATCGATTTTTAGTATGTTTTGGGCGTATAATTTGAAAATGTTCTAGCACTGAGTAGGCATGTACAGATTGCTTCTGGGACCCAAAAATATCGAATTTTCGAGTGTTTTGAACCTGAATTTGGGATATAGACGGGTACAAAAGATGCATACACATATTGACTTTGGGCACCTAAAATGTCGATTTACAGCATGTTTTAGGCCTGTATTTTGAACATACTCTAACACGGAGTATGTATGTACAGATGGCTTTTGGGACACAAAAATATCGAATATTCGGGTGTTTTGAGTCTGAATTTGGGATATAAATGGGTACAGAAGATGCATGCACATATCGACTTTGGGCACCTAAAATATCGATTTGGATCATGTTTTGGGCCTGTATTTTGAAAACATTCTAGCAAGGAGTAGGCATGTACAGATCGCTTCTGGGACCTAAAAATATCGAATTTTCTGGTGTTTTGAACCTGAATTTGGGATATAGATGGGTACAGAAGATGCATACACATATTGACTTTGGGCACCTAAAATATAGATTTTCAGCATGTTTTGGGCCTGTATTTTGAAAATACTTTAACACGGAGTAGGCATGTACAGATCGCTTCTGGGACACAAAAATATCGAATTTTCGGGTGTTTTGAGCCTGAATTTGAGATATAAACGGGTTCGGAAGATGCATGCTCATATCGACTTTGGACACCTTAAATATCGATTTATAGCATGTTTTAAGCCTCTATTTTAAAAACATTCTAGCACTGAGTAGGCATGTGCAGATCGCTTAAGGTACTCAAAAATATCGAATTTTCTGGTGTTTTGAGCCTTAATTTGAGATATAAACGGGTACAGAAGATGCATGCACATATCGACTTTGGACACCTAAAATATCGGTTTTTAGCATGTTTTGAGCCTATATTTTGAAAACATTCTAGCACTGAGTATGCATGTACAGATCGCTTAAGGGACCCAAAAATATGGAATTTTCGGGTGTTTTGAGCTTGAATTTGAGATATAAACAGGTACAGAAGATGCATACACATATCGACTTTTTGCACCTAAAAAAACGATTTTGATCATGTTTTGGGTCTGTGTCTTGAAAAAATTCTAGCAAGGAGTAGGCATGTACAGATCGCTCCTGGGACCCAAAAATATCGAATTTTCGGAGTTTTGGACCTGAATTTGAGATATAAACGGGTACAGAAGATGCATGCACATATCGACTTTTTGCACTTAAAATATCGATTTTGAGCATGTTTTGGGTCTGTATCTTGAAAACATTCTAGCAAGGAGTAGGCATGTACAGATCGCTTCTGGGACCCAAAAATACCGAATTTTCTGGTGTTTTGAACCTGAATTTGAGATATAGACGGGTACAGAAGATGCATACACATATTGACTTTGGGCACCTAAAATATAGATTTTCAGCATGTTTTAAGCCTGTATTTTGAAAATACTTTAACACGGCGAAGGCATGTACAGATCGCTTCTGGGACCCAAAAAAATCGAATTTTCGGGTGTTTTGAGCCTGAATTTGAGATATAACCGGATACAGAAGATGCACGCACATATTGACTTTCGGCACCTAAAATATCGATTTTGAGCATGTTTTGGGCCTGTATTTTGAAAATACTGTACCACGGAGTAGGCATGTACAGATCGCTTCTGGGACACAAAAATATGGATTTTTTGGGTGTTTTGAGCCTGAATTTGAGATATAAACGGGTACAGAAGATGCATGCACATATCGACTTTGGACACCTAAAATATCGATTTTTAGTATGTTTTGGGCCTGAATTGTAAAAATACTCTAACACGGAGTAGACATGTACAGATCGCTTTTGGGACCCAAAAATATCGAATTTTCGGGTGTTTTGAGCCTGAATTTGAGATATAAACGGGTACAGAAGATGCATGCACATATCGACTTTTTGCACCTAAAACATCGATTTTGATCTTGTTTTGGGTCTGTATCTTGAGAAAATTCTAGCAAGGAGTAGGCATGTACAGATCGCTCCTGGGACCCAAAAATATCGAATTTTCGGGTGTTTTGAACCTGAATTTGGGATATAGACGGATACAGAAGATGCATGCACATATCGACTTTGGGCACATAAAATATCGATTTTGAGCATGTTTTGGGTCTGTATCTTGAAAACATTCTAGCAAGAAGTAGGCATGTACAGATTGCTTCTGGGACCCAAAAATATAGAATTTTCGAATGTTTTGAACCTGAATTTGGGATATAGACGGGTACAGAAGATGCATACACATATTGACTTTGGGCAGCTAAAATATCGATTTTCAGCATGTTTTAGGCTTGTATTTTGAAAATACTCTAACACGGAGTACACACGTACAGATCGCTTCTGGGACCCAAAAAAAATTGAATTTTCGGGCGTTTTGAGCCTGAATTTGAGATATAACCGGGTACAGAGAATGCATGCACATATTGAATTTGTGCACCTAAAATATCAATTTTCAGCAGGTTTTGGGCCTGTATTTTAAAAACACACTAAAACGGAGTATGCATGTACAGATCGCTTCTGGGACACAAAAATATCGAATTTTCGAGTGTTTTGAACCTGAATTTGGGATATAGACGGGTACAGAAGATGCATACACATATTGACTTTGGGCAGCTAAAATATCGATTTACAGCATGTTTTAAGCCTGTATTTTGAACATACTCTAACACGGAGTATGCATGTACAGATAGCTTTTGGGACCCAAAAATATCGAATATTCGGATGTTTTGAGTCTGAATTTGGGATATAAATGGGTACAGAAGATGCATGCACATATCGACTTTGGGCACCTAAAATATCGATTTTGAGCATGTTTTGGGCCTGTATTTTGAAAACATTCTAGCACTGAGTATGCATGTACAGATCGCTTAAGGGACCCAAAAATATCGAATTTTCGGGTGTTTTGAGCTTGAATTTGAGATATAAACGTGTACAGAAGATGCATGCACATAACGACTTTTTGCACCTAAAATATCGCTTTTGATCATGTTTTGGGTCTGTATCTTGAAAACATTCTAGCAAGGAGTAGGCATGTACAGATCGCTTCTGGAACCCAAAAATACAGAATTTTCTGGTGTTTTGAACCTGAATTTGAGATATAGACGGGTACAGAAGATGCATGCACATATCGACTTTTTGCACTTAAAATATCGAATTTGAGCATGTTTTGGGTCTGTATCTTGAAAACATTCTAGCAAGGAGTAGGCATGTACAGATCGCTTCTGGGACCCAAAAACATTGAATTTTCGGGTGTTTTGAGCATGAATTTGAGATATAAACGGGTACAGAAGATGAATGCACATATTGACTTTGGGCAGCTAAAATATCGATTTACAGCATGTTTTAGGCCTGTATTTTGAACATACCCTAACACGGAGTAGACATGTACAGATCGCTTCTGGGACACAAAAATATGGATTTTTTGGGTGTTTTGAGCCTGAATTTGAGATATAAACAGGTACAGAAGATGCATGCACATATCGACTTTGGCACCCAAAATATCGATATTTAGTATGTTTTGGGCGTATAATTTGAAAACATTCTAGAACTGAGTAGGCATGTACAGATCGCTTCTGGGACCCAAAAATATCGAATTTTCGGGTGTTTTGAGCCTGAATTTGAGATATAAACGGGTACAGAAGATGCATGCACATATCGACTTTTTGCACATAAAATATCGATTTTGAGCATGTTTTGGGACTGTATCTTGAAAACATTCTAGCAAGAAGTAGGCATGTACAGATTGCTTCTGGGACCCAAAAATATCGAATTTTCTGGTGTTTTGAACCTGAATTTGGGATATAAACGGGTACAGAAGATGCATACACATATTGACTTTGGGCAGCTAAAATATCGATTTTCAGCATGTTTTAGGCTTGTATTTTAAAAATACAATGACACGGAGTAGGCATGTACAGATGGCTTTTGGGACCCAAAAATATCGAATATTCGGGTGTTTTGAGTCTGAATTTGAGATATAAACGGGTACAGAAGATGCATGCACATATCGACTTTGGGCACCCAATATATCGATTTTGAGCAGATTTTGGGCCTGTATTTATAAAATACTCTAACACGGAGTAGACACGTACAAATCGCTTCTGGGACACAAAAATATCGAATTTTTGGGTGTTTTGAGCCTGAATTTGAGATATAAACGGGTACAGAAGATGCATGCACATATCGACTTTAGGCACCCAAAATATCGATTTTTAGCATGTTCTGAGCCTATATTTTGAAAACGTTCTAGCACTGAGTAGGCATGTACAGATCGCTTCTGGGACCCAAAAATATTGAATTTTCGGGAGTTTTGAGCCTGAATTTGAGATATAACCGGGTACAGAGAATACATACACATATTGACCTTGTGAACCTAAAATATTAGTTTTTTAGCATGTTTTGGGCCTGTATTTTAAAAACACTCTAACACAGAGTATGCATTTACAGATCGCTTCAGGGACCCAAAAATATCGAATTTTCTGGTGTTTTGACCAGTATTAGGGATATACACGGGTACAGAAGATGCATACACATATTGACTTTGGGTACATAAAATATCGATTTTCAGCATGTTTTGGACCTGTATTTTAAAAACACTCTAACACGGAGTATGCACGTACAGATCGTTTCTGGGACCAAAAACATTGAATTTTCGGGTGTTTTAAGCCTGAATTTGAGATATAAACGTGTACAGAAGATGCATGCACATATCGACTTTGGGCACTTAAAATATCGATTTTAAGCATGTTTTGGGTCTGTATCTTGAAAACATTCTAGCAAGGAGTAGGCAAATACAGATCGCTTCTGGGACCCAAAAATATCGAATTTTTGGGTGTTTTGAACCTGAATTTAGGATATAGACGGGTACAGAAGATGCATACACATATTGACTTTATGCACATAAAATATCGATTTTTAGCATGTTTTGGGCCTGTATTTTAAAAACATTCTAGCAAGGAATATGCACGTACAGATCGCTTCTGGGCCCCAAAAATATCGAATTTTTGGGTGTTTTGAACCTGAATTTAGGATATAGACGGGCACAGAAGATGCATACACATATTGACTTTGGGCACCTAAAATATAGATTTTCAGCATGTTTTGGGCCTGTATTTTGAAAATACTTTAACACGGAGTAGGCATGTACAGATAGTTTTTGGGACCCAAAAATATCGAATTTTCGGGTGTTTTGAGCCTGAATTTGAGATATAAACGGGTACAAAAGATGCATGCACATATCGACTTTGGCACCCAAAATATCGATTTTTAGTATGTTTTGGGCTTATAAATTGAAAATATTCTAGCACTGAGTAGACATGTACAGATCGCTTCTGGGACCCAAAAATATCAAGTTTTCGGGGGTTTTGAGCCAGAATTTGGGATATAACCGGTTACGGAGAATGCATGCACATATCGACTTTTTGCACCTAAAATATCGATTTTGAGCATGTTTTGGGTCTGTATCTTGAAAACATTCTAGCAAGGAATATGCACGTACAGATCGCTTCTGGGACCCAAAAATATCGAATTTTTGGGTGTTTTGAACCTGAATTTAGGATATAGACGGGTACAGAAGATGCATACACATATTGACTTTGGGCACCTAAAATATAGATTTTCAGCATGTTTTGGGCCTGTATTTTGAAAATACTTTAACACGGAGTAGGCATGTACAGATCGCTTCTGGGACACAAAAATATCAATTTTTTGGGTGTTTTGAGCCTGAATTTGTGATATAAACGGGTACAGAAGATGCATGCACATATAGACTTTTTGCACTTAAAATATCGATTTTTAACATGTTTTGGGTCTGTATCTTGAAAACATTCTAGCAAGGAGTAGGCATGTACAGATCGCTTCTGGGACCCGAAAATATCGAATTTTCTGGTGTTTTGAACCGGAATTAGGGATATACACGGGTACAGAAGATGCATACACATATTGACTTTGTGCACATAAAATATCGATTTTCAGCATGTTTTGGGCCTGTATTTTAAAAAAACTCTAAAACGGAGTATACACGTACAGATCGCTTCTGGGACCCAATAATATTGAATTTTCGGGTGTTTTGAGCCTGAATTTGAGATATAAACGGGTACAGAAGATGCATGCACATATCGAGTTTGGACACCTATAATATCGATTTTGAGCATGTTTTGAGCCTATATTTTGAAAACATTCTAGCACTGAGTATGCATGTACAGATCGCTTAAGGGACCCAAAAATATGGAATTTTCGAGTGTTTTGAGCCTGAATTTGAGATATAAACGGGTACATAAGATGCATGCACATATCGACTTTTTGCACCTAAAATATCGATTTTGATCATGTTTTGGGTCTGTATCTTGAAAAAATTCTAGCAAGGAGTAGGCATATACAGATCGCTTCTGGGACCCAAAAATATCGAATTTTCGGGTGTTTTGAACCTGAATTTGGGATATAGACGGATACAGAAGATGCATGCACATATTGACTTTGGGCACCTAAAATATCGATTTTGAGCATGTTTTGGGCCTGTATTTTGAAAATACTCTAACACGGAGTAGGCATGTACAGATCGCTTCGTGGACCCAAAAATATCGAATTTTCGGGGATTTTGAGCCTGAATTTGAGATATAAACGGGTACAGAAGATGCATGCAGATATCGACTTTTTGCACCTAAAATATCGATTTATTGCATGTTTTGGGTCTGTATCTTGAAAACATTCTAGCAAGAAGTAGGCATGTACAGATTGCTTCTGGGAGCAAAAAATATAGAATTTTCGAGTGTTTTGAACCTGAATTTGGGATATAGACGGGTACAGAAGATGCATACACATATTAACTTTGGGCAGCTAAAATATCGATTTTCAGCATGTTTTAGGCCTCTATTTTTGAAATTATTCTAACACGGAGTATGCATGTACAGATGGCTTTTGGGACCCAAAAATATCGAATTATCGGGTGTTTTGAACCTGAATTTGGGATATGGACGGGTACAGAAGATGCATACACATATTGACTTTGGGCACCTAATATTTAGATTTTCAGCATGTTTTGGGCCTGTATTTTGAAAATACTTAACGCGGAGTAGGCATGTACAGATCGCTTCTGGGACCCAAAAATATTGACTTTTTGGGTGTTTTGAGCCTGAATTTGAGATATAAACGGGTACAGAAGATGCATGCACATATCGACTTTTGCAGCCAAAATATCGATTTTTAGTATGATTTGGGCCTATATTTTGAAAATATTCTAGCACTGAGTAGGCATGTACAGATCGCTCCTGGGATTCAAGAATATTGAATTTTCGGGTGTTTTGAGCCTGAATTTGAGATATAAACCGGTACAGAAGATGCATGCACATATCGACTTTGGGCACCTAAAATATCGATTTTCAGCATGTTTCGGGGATATATTTTGAAAATATTCTAGCACTGAGAAGGCATGTACAGATGGCTTTTGGGACCCAAAAATATCGAATTTTCGGGTGTTTTGAGCCTGAATTTGGGATATAACCGTGTACAGAGGATGCATGCACATATCGACTTTTTGCACCTAAAATATCGATTTTGAGCATGTTTTGGGTTTGTATCTTGAAAACATTCTAGCACTGAGTAGGCATGTACAGATCGCTTCTGGGACCAAAAAATATCGAATTTTCTGGAGTTTTGAACCTGAATTTGGGATATAGATGGGTACAGAAAATGCATACACATATTGACTTTGGGCACCTAAAATATAAATTTTCAGCATGTTTTGGGCCTGTATTTTGAAAATACTTTAACACGGAGTAGGCATGTACAGGTTGCTTTTGGGACCCAAAAATATCGAATTTTCGGGTGTTTTGAGCCTGAATTTGAGATATAAACGGGTACAGAAGATGCATGCACATATCGACTTTGGACACCTAAAATATCGATTTATAGCATGTTTTAAGCCACTATTTTAAAAACATTCTAGCACTGTGTAGGCATGTGCAGATCGCTTAAGGGACCCAAAAATATCGATTTTTTCGGAGTTTTAAGCCTGAATTTGAGATATAAACGGGTACAGAAGATGCATGCACATATCGACTTTTTGCACCTAAAATATCGATTTTGATCTTGTTTTGGGTCTGTATCTTGAACAAATTCTAGCAAGGAGGAGGCATGTAAAGATCGCTCCTGGGACACAAAAATATCGAATTTTCGGGTGTTTTGAACCTGAATTTGGGATATAGACGGATACAGAAGATGCATGCACATATCGACTTTTGGCACCTAAAATATCGATTTTGAGCATGTTTTGGGCCTGTATTTTGAAAATACTCTAACACGGAGTAGGCATGTACAGATCGCTTCTGGGACCCAAAAATATCGAATTTTCGGGTGTTTTGAGCCTGAATTTGAGATATAAACGGGTACAGAAGATGTATGCACATATCGACTTTTTGCACCTAAAATATCGATTTTGTGCATGTTTTGGGTCTGTATCTTGAAAACTTTCTAGCAAGAAGTAGGCATGTACAGATCGCTTCTGGGACACAAAAATATCGAATTTTCGAATGTTTTGAACCTGAATTTGGGATATAGACGGGTACAGAAGATTCATACACATATTGACTTTGGGCACCCCAAATATCGATTTTGAGCATGTTTTGGGCATGTATTTTTAAAACACTCTAACATGGAGTAGGCATGTACAGATTGCTTCTGGGACACAAAAATATCGAATTTTTGAGTGTTTTGAGAATGAGTTTGAGATATAAACGGGTACAGAAGATGCATGCACATATCGACTTTGGGCACCTAAAATATCGATTTTTAGCATGTTTTGGGCCTGTAATTTGGAAATACTCTAACACGGAGTAGGCATGTACAGATTTCTTTTGGGACCCCAAAATATCAAATTTTCGGGTGTTTTGAGCCTGAATTTGGGATATAGACGGGTACAGAAGATGCATACACATATTAACTTTGGGCAGCTAAAATATCGATTTTCAGCATGTTTTAGGCCTGTATTTTGAAATTATTCTAACACGGAGTATGCATGTACAGATGGCTTTTGGGACCCAAAAATATCGAATTTTCGAATGTTTTGAACCTGAATTTGGGATATAGACGGGTACAGAAGATGCATGCACATATCGACTTTTTACACCTAAAATATCGATTTTGAGCATGTTTCGGGCCTGTATTTTGAGAATACTCTAACACGGTTTAAACATGTACAAATCGCTTCTGGGACCAAAAAATATCGATTTTTTGGGTGTTTTGAGCCTGAATTTGAGATATAAACGGGTACAGAAGATGCATGCACATATCGACTTTTGCAGCCAAAATATCGATTTTTAGTATGATTTGGGCCTATATTTTGAAAATATTCTAGCACTGAGTAGGCATGTACAGATCGCTCCTGGGATTCAAGAATATTGAATTTTCGGGTGTTTTGAGCCTGAATTTGAGATATAAACCGGTACAGAAGATGCATGCACATATCGACTTTGGGCACCTAAAATATCGATTTTCAGCATGTTTCGGGGATATATTTTGAAAATATTCTAGCACTGAGAAGGCATGTACAGATGGCTTTTGGGACCCAAAAATATCGAATTTTCGGGTGTTTTGAGCCTGAATTTGGGATATAACCGTGTACAGAGGATGCATGCACATATCGACTTTTTGCACCTAAAATATCGATTTTGAGCATGTTTTGGGTTTGTATCTTGAAAACATTCTAGCAAGGAGTAGGCATGTACAGATCGCTTCTGGGACCAAAAAATATCGAATTTTCTGGAGTTTTAAACCTGAATTTGGGTTATAGATGGGTACAGAAAATGCATACACATATTGACTTTGGGCACCTAAAATATAAATTTTCAGCATGTTTTGGGCCTGTATTTTGAAAATACTTTAACACGGAGTAGGCATGTACAGGTTGCTTTTGGGACCCAAAAATATCGAATTTTCGGGTGTTTTGAGCCTGAATTTGAGATATAAACGGGTACAGAAGATGCATGCACATATCGACTTTGGACACCTAAAATATCGATTTATAGCATGTTTTAAGCCACTATTTTAAAAACATTCTAGCACTGTGTAGGCATGTGCAGATCGCTTAAGGGACCCAAAAATATCGATTTTTTCGGAGTTTTAAGCCTGAATTTGAGATATAAACGGGTACAGAAGATGCATGCACATATCGACTTTTTGCACCTAAAATATCGATTTTGATCTTGTTTTGGGTCTGTATCTTGAACAAATTCTAGCAAGGAGGAGGCATGTAAAGATCGCTCCTGGGACACAAAAATATCGAATTTTCGGGTGTTTTGAACCTGAATTTGGGATATAGACTGATACAGAAGATGCATGCACATATCGACTTTTGGCACCTAAAATATCGATTTTGAGCATGTTTTGGGCCTGTATTTTGAAAATACTCTAACACGGAGTAGGCATGTACAGATCGCTTCTGGGACCCAAAAATATCGAATTTTCGGGTGTTTTGAGCCTGAATTTGAGATATAAACGGGTACAGAAGATGTATGCACATATCGACTTTTTGCACCTAAAATATCGATTTTGTGCATGTTTTGGGTCTGTATCTTGAAAACTTTCTAGCAAGAAGTAGGCATGTACAGATCGCTTCTGGGACACAAAAATATCGAATTTTCGAATGTTTTGAACCTGAATTTGGGATATAGACGGGTACAGAAGATTCATACACATATTGACTTTGGGCACCCCAAATATCGATTTTGAGCATGTTTTGGGCATGTATTTTTAAAACACTCTAACATGGAGTAGGCATGTACAGATTGCTTCTGGGACACAAAAATATCGAATTTTTGAGTGTTTTGAGAATGAGTTTGAGATATAAACGGGTACAGAAGATGCATGCACATATCGACTTTGGGCACCTAAAATATCGATTTTTAGCATGTTTTGGGCCTGTAATTTGGAAATACTCTAACACGGAGTAGGCATGTACAGATTGCTTTTAGGACCCCAAAATATCAAATTTTCGGGTGTTTTGAGCCTGAATTTGGGATATAGACGGGTACAGAAGATGCATACACATATTAACTTTGGGCAGCTAAAATATCGATTTTCAGCATGTTTTAGGCCTGTATTTTGAAATTATTCTAACACGGAGTATGCATGTACAGATGGCTTTTGGGACCCAAAAATATCGAATTTTCGAATGTTTTGAACCTGAATTTGGGATATAGACGGGTACAGAAGATGCATGCACATATCGACTTTTTACACCTAAAATATCGATTATGAGCATGTTTCGGGCCTGTATTTTGAGAATACTCTAACACGGTTTAAACATGTACAAATCGCTTCTAGGACAAAAAAATATCGATTTTTTGGGTGTTTTGAGCCTGAATTTGAGATATAAACGGGTACAGAAGATGCATGCACATATCGACTTTGGCACCCAAAATATCGATTTTTAGTATGTTTTCGGCGTATAATTTGAAAATATTCTAGCACTGAGTAGGCATGTATAGATCGCTTCTGGGACCCAAAAATATCGAATTTTCGGGGGTTTTGAGCCAGAATTTGGGATATAACCGGGTACAGAGGATGCATGCACATATCGACTTTGGCACCCAAAATATCGATTTTTAGTATGTTTTCGGCGTATAATTTGAAAATATTCTAGCACTGAGTAGGCATGTATAGATCGCTTCTGGGACCCAAAAATATCGAATTTTCGGGGGTTTTGAGCCAGAATTTGGGATATAACCGGGTACAGAGGATGCATGCACATATCGACTTTTTGCACCTAAAATATCGATTTTGAGCATGTTTTGGGTCTGTATCTTGAAAACATTCTAGCAAGGAGTAGGCATGTACAGATCGCTTCTGGGACCAAAAAATATCGAATTTTCTGGAGTTTTGAACCTGAATTTGGGATATAGATGGGTACAGAAGATGCATACACATATTGACTTTGGGCACCTAAAATATAGATTTTCAGCATGTTTTGGGCCTGTATTTTGAAAATACTTTAACACGGAGTAGGCATGTACAGGTCGCTTTTGGGACCCAAAAATATCGAATTTTCGGGTGTTTTGAGCCTGAATTTGAGATATAAAAGGGTACAGAAGATGCATGCTCATATCGACTTTGGACACCTAAAATATCGATTTATAGCATGTTTTAAGCCACTATTTTAAAAACATTCTAGCACTGAGTAGGCATGTGCAGATCGCTTAAGGGACCCAAAAATATCGATTTTTTCGGAGTTTTGAGCCTGAATTTGAGATATAAACGGGTACAGAAGATGCATGCACATATCGACTTTTTGCACCTAAAATATCGATTTTGATCTTTTGTTTTGGGTCTGTATCTTGAACAAATTCTAGCAAGGAGTAGGTATGTACAGATCGCTCCTGGGACCCAAAAATATCGAATTTTCGGGTGTTTTGAACCTGAATTTGGGATATAGACGGATACAGAAGATGCATGCAAATATCGACTTTTGGCACCTAAAATATCGATTTTGAGCATGTTTTGGGTCTGTATTTTGAAAATACTCTAACACGGAGTAGGCATGTACAGATCGCTTCTGGGACCCAAAAATATCGAATTTTCGGGTGTTTTGAGCCTGAATTTGAGATATAAACGGGTACATAAGATGCATGCACATAACGACTTTTGCAGCCAAAATATCGATTTTTAGTATGTTTTGGGCCTATATTTTGAAAATATTCTATCACTGAGTACGCATGTACAGATCGCTCCTGGGATTCAAAAATATTGAATTTTATGGTGTTTTTAGCCTGAATTTGAGATATAAACGGGTACTGAAGATGCATGCACATATCGACTTTGGGCACCTAAAATATCGGTTTTTAGCATGTTTTGAGCCTACATTTTGAAAACATTCTAGCACTGAACATGCATGTACAGATCGCTTAAGGGACCCAAAAAAATGGAATTTTCGGGTGTTTTGAGCTTGAATTTGAGATATAAACGGGTACAGAAGATGCATTCACAAATCGACTTTTTGCATCTAAAATATCGATTTTTAGCATGTTTTGGTTCTGTATCTTGAAAACATTCTAGCAAGGATTAGGCATGTACAGATCGCTCCTGGGACCCAAAAATATCGAATTTTCGGGTGTTTTGAACCTGAATTTGGGATATGGACGGATACAGAAGATGCATGCACATATCGACTTTGGGCACCTAAAATATCGATTTTCAGCATGTTTTGGGCCTTTATTTTGAAAATACTATAACACGGAGTAGGCATATACAGATCGCTTCTGGAACCCAAAAAAATTGACTTTTCGGGTGTTTAGAGCTTGAATTTGAGATATAAACGGGTACTGAAGATACATGCACATATCGACTTTTTGCACCTAAATTATCGATTTAAGGCATATTTTGGGTCTGTATCTTGAAAACATTCTAGCAAGGAGTAGGCATGTACAAATTGCTTCTGCGACCCAAAAATATCGAATTTTCAGGTGTTTTGAGCCTGAATTTGAGATATAAACGGGTACAGAGCATGCATGCACATTTCGACTTTGGGCACCCAAAATATCGATTTTTAGCATGTTTTAAGCCAATATCTTGAAATTATTCTAGCACTGAGTAGGCATGTACAGATAGCTTATGGGACCCAAAAATATCGAATTTTTGGGTGTTTTGAGCCTGAATTTGAGATCTAAACGGATACTGAAGATGCATGCACTTATAGACTTTGGACACCTAAAATATCGATTTTTAGCATGTTCTAAACCTCTATTTTGAAAACATTCTAGCACTGAGTAGGCATGTACAGATCGCTTCTGGGACCCAAAAATATTGAATTTTCGGGTGTTTTGAGCCTGAATTTGAGATATAACCGGGTACAGAGAATTCATACACATATTGACTTTGTGCACCTAAAATATCAATTTTCAGCATGTTTTGGGCCTGTATTTTGAAAGTATTCTAACACGGAGTATTCATCTACAGATCGCTTCTGGGACACAAAAATATTGAATTTTCGGGTGTTTTGAGCCTGAATTTGAGATGTAAACCGGTACTGAAGATACATGCACATATCGACTTTTTGCACCTAAAATATCGATTTTAAGATTGTTTTGGGTCTGTATCTTGAAAACATTCTAGCAAAAAGTAGGCATGTACAGGTCGCATCTGGGACCCAAAAATACCGAATTTTCGGGTGTTTTGAGCCTGAATTTGAGATATAAACGGGTACAGAAGATGCATGCACATATCGACTTTTGGCACCCAAAATATCGACTTTTAGCATGTTTTTGGCCAATATTTTGAAATTATTCTAGCACTGAGTAGGCATGTACAGATCGCTTCTGAGACTCAAAAATATTGAATTTTTGGGTTTTTTGAGTCTGAATTTGAGATATAAACGGGTACTGAAGATGCAGGCACATATCGACTTTTTGCACCTAAAATATCGATTTTTAGCATGTTTTAAGCCTATATTTTGAAAACATTCTAGCACTGAGTAAGCATGTACAGATCTCTTCTTGGACCCAAAAATATCGAATTTTTGGGTGTTTTGAGCTTGAATTTGAGATATAAACGTGTACAGAAGATGCATGCACATATCGACATTGGGCACCCAAAATATCGATTTTGAACATGTTTTGGGCATATATTTTGAAAGTATTCTAACACGGAGTAAGCATGTACAGATCGCTTCTGGGACACAAAAATATCGAATTTTCGGGTGTTTTGAGCCTAAATTTGAGATATAATCGGGTACAGAAAATACATGTACATATCGACTTTGTGCACCCAAAATATCGATTTTGAGCATGTTTTGAGTCTATATTTTGAAAACATTTTAGCACTGCGTAGGCATATACCGATCGCTTTTGGGACCCAAAAATATCGAATTTTCGGGTGTTTTGATCCTAAATTTAAGATATAAACGGGTACTGAAGATGCATGCACATATCGACTTTTTGCACCTAAAATATCGATTTTGGGCATGTTTGGTTCTGTATCTTGAAAACATTTTAGCATGGAGTAGGCATATACAGGTTGCTTCTGGGACCAAAAAATAACGAATTTTCGGGTGTTTTGAGCCTGAATTTGAGATATAAACGAGTACAGAAGATGCATGCACATATCGACTTGGGACACCTAAAATATAAATTTTTAGCATGTTTTAAACCTATATTTTAAAAATATTCTAGCACTGAGTAAACATGTACAAATCGCTTCTGGAACTTAAAACTATTGAATATTCGGATGTTTGAGCCTGAATTTGAGATGTAAACCAGTACTGAAGATACATGCACATATCGACTTTTTGAACCTAAAATATCGATTTTAAGCTTGTTTTGGGTCTGTATCTTGAAAACATTCTAGCAAGAAGTAGGCATGTACAGATCGCTTCTGGGACCTCAAAATATCGAATTTTCGGGTGTTTTGAGCCTAAATTTGAGATATAATCGGGTGCAGAAGATGCATGCACATATCGACTTTGGGCACCTAAAATATCGATTTTCAGCATGTTTTATGGCCTGTATTTTTAAAGTACTCTAACACTGAGTAGGCATGTATACCAGATCGCTTCTGGGACGCAAAAATACCGAATTTTCGGGTGTTTAGAGCCTGAATTTAAGATATAAACGGGTACAGAAGATTCATGCACATATTGACTATGGGCATCTAAAATATCGATTTTCAGCATGCTTTGGGCATGTATTTTGAAAATACTTAAACACGGAGTAGGCATATACAGATTGCATCTAGGACCCAAAAACATCGAATTTTCGGGTGTTTTGAGCCTATATTTGAGATATAAACTGGTACAGAATATCTATGCACACATCGACTTGGGACACTTAAAATATCGATTTTTAGCATATTTTGAGCCTATATTTTGCAAACATTCTATCACTGAGTAGGCATGTACAGATCTCTTCTTGGACCCAAAAATATCGAATTTTCGGGTGTTTTGAGCCTGAATTTGAGATATAAACGTGTACAGAAGATGCATGCACATATCGACATTGGGCACCTAAAATATCGATTTTTAGCATGTATTGGGCTTTTATTTTGAAAATATTCTAGCACTGAGTAGGCATGCACAGATCGCTTCTGGGACCCAAAAATACCGAATTTTTGGGAGTTTTGAGCCTGAATTTGAGATATAAACGGGTACAGTACAGAAGATGCATGTACATATCGACATTGGGCATCTAAAATATCGATTTTTAGCATGTTTTAGGTCTGTATCTTCAAAACATTCTAGCATTGCGTAGGCATGTACAGATCGCTTCTGGGACCCAAAAATATCGAATTTTCGGGTGTTTAAAGACTGAATTTAAGGTATAAACGGGTACAGAAGATGCATGCACATATCGACTTGGGACACCTAAAATATAAATTTGTAGCATGTTTTAAACCTATATTTTAAAAACATTCTAGCACTGAGTAGACATGTACAGATCGCTTCTGGAACCTAAAACTATTGAATATTGGGGTGTTTTGACCCTGAATTTGAGATATAAACCGGTACTGAATATACATGCACATATCGACTTTTTGCACCTAAATTATCGATTTTGAGCATGTTTTGGGTCTGTATCTTGAAAACATTCAAGCAAGGAGTAGGCATGTACAGATTGTTTCTGGGATCCAATAATATCGAATTTTCGGGTGTTTTGAGCCTGAATTTGAAATATAAAAAACGCGTACAGAAGATGCATGCACATATCGACTTTGGGCACCCAAAATATCGATTTTTTAGCATGTTTTGGACCTGTATTTTGAAAATACTCTAACACGGCGTAGGCATGTACATATCGCTTCTCGTTCCTAAAAATATCGAATTTTCGGGTGTTTTGAGCCTGAATTTGAAATATAAACGGGTACAGAGGATGCATGCACATATCGACATTGGGCACCCAAAATATCGATTTTTAGCATGTTTTGGGCCAATATTTTGAAATTATTCTAGCACTGAGTAGGCATGTAGAGATCGCTTCTGGGACCCAAAAATATTGAATTTTTGGGTGTTTTGAGCCTGAATTTGAGATATAGACGAGTACTGAAGATGCAGGCACATATCGACTTTTTGCACCTAAAATATCGATTTTTAGCATGTTTTAAGCCTATATTTTGAACAAAATTCTAGAACTGAGTAGGCATGTACAGATCGCTTCTGGGACCCAAAAATACAGAATTTTCGGGTGTTTTGAGCCTGAATTTGAGATATAAACGGGTACAGAAGATGCATAGACATATCGACTTTGGGCACCCAAAATATCGATTTTGAGCATGTTTTGGGCCTATATTTTGAAAGTATTCTAACACGGAGTAGGCATGTACAGATCGCTTCTGGGACACAAAAATATCGAATTTTCGGGTGTTTTGAGCCTGAATTTGAGATATAATCGGGTACAGAAAATACATGTACATATGGACTTTTTTGCACCCAAAATATCGATTTTGAGCATGTTTTCGGTCTATAATTTGAAAATACTCTAACACGGAGTAGGCATGTACAGATAGCTTCTGTGACACAAAAATATCGAATTTTCGGGTGTTTTGAGCATGAATTTGGGATATAAACGGGTACAGAAGATCCATACACATATTGACTTTGGGCACCTCAAATATCGATTATCAGCATGTCTTAGGCATGTATTTTGAAAATACTCTAACACGGAATAGGCATGTACAGATTGCTTCTGGGGTCCAAAAATATCGAATTTTCGGGAATTTTGAGACTGAATTTGAGATATAATCGGGTACAGAAGATGCATGCACTTATCGACTATGTGCAGCTAAAATATCGATTTTCAGCTTGTTTTTGGCATGTATTTTGAAAATACTCTAATACGGAGTAGGCATGTACAGATCGCTTCTGGGATCCAAAAATACGAATTTTCGAGTGTTTTCAGCTTGAATTTGAGATATAAACGAGTACAGAACATGCATGCACTTATTGACTTGGGACACCTAAAATATCGATTTTTAGCATGTTTTGAGCCTATATTTTGAAAACATTCTAGGACTGAGTAGGCATGTACAGATCGCTTCTGGAACCCAAAAATATTGAATTTTCGGGTGTTTTGAGCCTGATTTTGATATGTAAACAAGTAATGAAGATGCATAATCATATCGACTCTTTGCACCTAAAATATCGATTTTGAGCATGTTTTGTGTCTGTATTGTGAAAATACTCTAACAAGAAGTAGGCATTTACAGATCGCTTCTGGGACACAAAAATATCGAATTTTCGGGTGTTTTGAGCCTGAAATTGAGATATAAACGGGTACAGAAGATGAATGCACATATCGACTTTGGGCACCTAAATTCTCGATTTGTAGCTTGTTTTGGGCCTATATTTTAAAAATATTCTGTTACTGAGTAGGCATGTACAGATCGCTTCTCTGACCCAAAAATATCGAATTTTCGGGTGTTTTGAGCCTGCATTTGAGATATAAACGGCTACTGAAAATGCATGCACATATCGACTTTTTGCACCAAAAATATCGATTTTGAGCATATTTTGGGTCTGTATCTTGAAAACATTCTAGTAAAGAGTAGGCATGTACAAGTCGCTTCTGGGACCCAAAAATATCGAATTTTCGGGTGTCTTGAGTCTGAATTTTAGATATATACGGGTACAGAAGATGCATGCACATATCGACTTTGGGCACCCAAAATATTGATTTTCAGCATGTTTTGGGCATGTATTTTGAAAATACTCTTACACGAATTAGGCATGTACAGATATCTTCTGTGACACAATAATATCCAATTTTCGGGTGTTTTGAGCCTGAATTTGGGATATAAACGGGTACAGAAGATGCATGCACATATCGACTTTGGGCACCTAAAATATCGATTTTCAGCATCTTTTATGGCCTGTATTTTGAAAAGATTCTAGCAGTGAGTAGGCATGTACAGATCGCTTCTGGGACCAAAAAATATTGAATTTTCCGTCGTTTTGAGCCTGAATTTGAGATATAAACGGGTACTTAAGATGCATGCAGATATCAACTTTTGGCACCCAAAATATCGATTTTTAGCATGTTTAGGGAATATATTTTGAAAATACTCTGACACAGAGTATTCATATACAGATCGCTTCTGGGACCCAAAAATCTCAAATTTTCGGGTGTTTTGAGCCTGAATTTGAGATATAAACGGGTACAGAAGATGCATGCACATTTTGACTATGTGGGGCTAAAATATCGATTTTCAGCATGTTTTAGGCCTGTATTTTGAAAATACTCTTTCACGGAATAGGCATGTACAGATTGCTTCTGGGGCCAAAAAACATCGAATTTTCGGGAATTTTGAGCATGAATTTGAGATATAATCGGGTACAGAAGATGCATGCACATATCGACTTTGGGCACCTAAAATATCGATTTTCAGCATCTTTTATGGCCTGTATTTTGAAAGTACTCTAACACAGAGTAGGCATGTACAAATCGCATCTGGGACACCAAAATATTAAATTTTCGGGTGTTTTGAGCCTGAATTTGAGATAAAAACGGGTACAGCATATGCATGCACATATTGACATTGGGCACCTATAATATCGATTTTTAGCTTGTTTTGGGCCTATATTTTAAAAATATTCTATCACTGAATAGGCATGTACAGATCGTTTCTGTGACCCAAAAATGTCGAATTTTCGGGTATTTTGAGCCTGAATTTGGGATATAAACAGGTACAAAAGATGTATGCACATATCGACTTTGGACACGTAAAATATCGATTTTTAGCATGTTTTATGCCAATATTTTGAAAACATTCTAGCACTGAGTAGACATGTACAGATCGCTTCGGGGACCCAAAAATATTGGATTTTCGGGTGTTTTGAGCCTGCATTTGAGATATAAACGGGTACTGAAGATGCATGCACATATCCACTTTTTGCACCTAAAATATCGATTTTGAGCATATTTTGGGTCTGTATCTTGAAAACATTCTAGCAAAGAGTAGGCATGTACAAATCGCTTATGGGACCAAAAAATATCGAATTTTCGGGTTTCTTGAGTCTGAATTTGAGATATAAACGGGTATAGAAGATGCATGCACATATCGACTTTGGGCACCTAAACTATCGATTTTTAGCTTGTTTTGGGCCTATATTTAAAAAAAATTCTATTACTGAGTAGGCATGTACAGATCGCTTGTCTGACCCAAAAATATCGAATTTTCTGGTGTTTTGAGCCTGAATTTGAGATGTAAACGGGTACAGAAGATGCATGCACATAGCGACTATGTGGAGCTAAAATATCGATTTTCAGTATGTTTTGGGCCTGAATTTTGAAAATACTCAAACACGGAGTAGGCATGTACAGATCGCTTCTGAGACCCAAAAATCTCGAATTTTCGGGTGTTTTGAGTCTGAATTTGAGATATAAATGGGTTCAGAAGATGCATGCACATATCGACTTTATGCACTTAAAATATCGATTTTGAGCATGTTTTGAGCCTATATTTTGAAAACATTCTAGCACTGAGTAGGCATGTACAGATCGCTTCTGTGACCCAAAAATATAGAATTTTTGGGTGTTTTGAGCCTGAATTTGGGATATAAACGGGTACAAAAGATGTATGCACATATCGACTTTGGACACGTAAAATAACGATATTTAGAATGTTTCAAGCCTATATTTTGAAAATACTCTTACACAGAGTAGGCATGTACAGATCGCTTATGGACCCAAAAATATAGAATTTTCGAGAATTTTGAGCCTGAATTTGAGATATAATCGGGTATAGAAGATGCATGCTCATATCGACTTTGGGCACCCAAAATATCGATTTTTAGCATGTTTTGGGCCAATATTTTGAAATTATTCTAGCACTGAGTAGGCATGTACAGATCGCTTCTGGGACCCAAAAATATTGAATTTTTGAGTGTTTTGAGCCTGAATTTGAGATATAAACGAGTACTGAAGATGCAGGCACATATCGACTTTTTGCACCTAAAATATCGATTTTTAGCATGTTTTAAACCTATATTTTAAAAACATTCTAGCACTGAGTAGACATGTACAGATCGCTTCTGGAACCTAAAACTATTGAATATTGGGGTGTTTTGAGCCTGAATTTGAGATATAAACCGGTACTGAAGATACATGCACATATCGACTTTTTGCACCTAAATTATCGATTTTGAGCATGTTTTGGGTCTGTATCTTGAAAATATTCAAGCAAGGAGTAGGCATGTACAGATTGTTTCTGGGATCCAATAATATCGAATTTTCGGGTATTTTGAGCCTGAATTTGAAATATAAAAAACGCGTACAGAAGATGCATGCACATATCGACTTTGGGCACCCAAAATATCGATTTTGAGCATGTTTTGGACCTGTATTTTGAAAATACTCTAACACGGCGTAGGCATGTACATATCGCTTTTCGTTCCTAAAAATATCGAATTTTCGGGTGTTTTGAGCCTGAATTTGAAATATAAACGGGTACAGAGGATGCATGCACATATCGACATTGGGCACCCAAAATATCGATTTTTAGCATGTTTTGGGCCAATATTTTGAAATTATTCTAGCACTGAGTAGGCATGTACAGATCGCTTCTGGGACCCAAAAATATTGAATTTTTGGGTGTTTTGAGCCTGAATTTGAGATATAAACGAGTACTGAAGATGCAGGCACATATCGACTTTTTGCACCTAAAATATCGATTTTTAGCATGTTTTAAGCCTATATTTTAAAAAAAATTCTAGCACTGAGTAGGCATGTACAGATCGCTTCTGGGACCCAAAAATACCGAATTTTCGGGTGTTTTGAGCCTGAATTTGAGATGTAAACGGGTACAGAAGATGCATAGACATATCGACTTTGGGCACCCAAAATATCGATTTTGAGCATGTTTTGGGCCTATATTTTGAAAGTATTCTAACACGGAGTAGGCATGTACAGATCGCTTCTGGGACACAAAAATATCGAATTTTCGGGTGTTTTGAGCCTGAATTTGAGATATAATCGGGTACAGAAAATACATGTACATATGGACTTTTTTGCACCCAAAATATCGATTTTGAGCATGTTTTCGGTCTATAATTTGAAAATACTCTAACACGGAGTAGGCATGTACAGATCGCTTCTGGAACCCAAAAATATTGAATTTTCGGGTGTTTTGAGCCTGATTTTGATATGTAAACAGGTAATGAAGATGCATAATCATATCGACTCTTTGCACCTAAAATATCGATTTTGAGCATGTTTTGTGTCTGTATTGTGAAAATACTCTAACAAGAAGTAGGCATTTACAGATCGCTTCTGGGACACAAAAATATCGAATTTTCGGGTGTTTTGAGCCTGAAATTGAGATATAAACGGGTACAGAAGATGAATGCACATATCGACTTTGGGCACCTAAATTCTCGATTTGTAGCTTGTTTTGGGCCTATATTTTAAAAATATTCTGTTACTGAGTAGGCATGTACAGATCGCTTCTCTGACCCAAAAATATCGAATTTTCGGGTGTTTTGAGCCTGCATTTGAGATATAAACGGCTACTGAAAATGCATGCACATATCGACTTTTTGCACCAAAAATATCGATTTTGAGCATATTTTGGGTCTGTATCTTGAAAACATTCTAGTAAAGAGTAGGCATGTACAAGTCGCTTCTGGGACCCAAAAATATCGAATTTTCGGGTGTCTTGAGTCTGAATTTTAGATATATACGGGTACAGAAGATGCATGCACATATCGACTTTGGGCACCCAAAATATTGATTTTCAGCATGTTTTGGGCATGTATTTTGAAAATACTCTTACACGAATTAGGCATGTACAGATATCTTCTGTGACACAATAATATCCAATTTTCGGGTGTTTTGAGCCTGAATTTGGGATATAAACGGGTACAGAAGATGCATGCACATATCGACTTTGGACACTTAAATTATCGATTTTTAGCATGTTTTGAGCCTATATTTTGAAAAGATTCTAGCAGTGAGTAGGCATGTACAGATCGCTTCTGGGAACAAAAAATATTGAATTTTCCGTCGTTTTGAGCCTGAATTTGAGATATAAACGGGTACTTAAGATGCATGCAGATATCAACTTTTGGCACCCAAAATATCGATTTTTAGCATGTTTAGGGAATATATTTTGAAAATACTCTGACACAGAGTATTCATATACAGATCGCTTCTGGGACCCAAAAATCTCAAATTTTCGGGTGTTTTGAGCCTGAATTTGAGATATAAACGGGTACAGAAGATGCATGCACATTTTGACTATGTGGGGCTAAAATATAGATTTTCAGCATGTTTTAGGCCTGTATTTTGAAAATACTCTTTCACGGAATAGGCATGTACAGATTGCTTCTGGGGCCAAAAAACATCGAATTTTCGGGAATTTTGAGCATGAATTTGAGATATAATCGGGTACAGAAGATGCATGCTAATATCCACTTTGGTCACCTAAAATATCGATTTTCAGCATGTTTTGGGCCTGTATTTTGAAAGTACTCTAACACGGAGTAGGCATGTACAGATCGCTTCTGGGACCCAAAAATCTCGAATTTTCGGGTGTTTTGAGCCTGAATTTGAGATATAAACGGGTACAGAAGATGCATGCACATATCGACTTTGGACAATTAAAATATCGAATTTTAGCATGTTTTAAGCCTATATTTTGAAAACATTCTAGCACTGAGTAGACATGTACAAATCGCTTCTGGGACCCAAAAATATCGAATTTTCGGGTGTTTTGAGCCTGAATTTTGGATATAAAAGGGTACAGAACATGCATACACATATTGACTTTGGGCACCTCAAATATCGATTTTCAGCATGTTTTTGGCCTGTATTTTGAAAATACTCTAACACGAAGTAGGCATGTACAGATCGCTTCTGGGACCCAAAAATATTGAATTTTCGGGTATTTTGAGCCTCCATTTTGAGATATAAACGAGTACTGAAGATGCATGCACATATCGACTTTTTGCACTTAAAATATCGATTTTGAGGATATTTTGGGTCTGTATCTTGAAAAAATTCTAGCAAAGAGTAGGCATGTACAAGTCGCTTCTGGGACCTAAAAATATTGAATTTCCCGTTGTTTTGAGCCTGGTATTTCATATATAAACGGGTACAGAAGATGCATGCACATATCGTCTTTAAGGCACCCAAAATATCGATTTTGAGCATGTTTTGGGCCTGTATTTTGAAAATGCACTAACACAAAGTAGTCATGTACAGATTGCTGCGGGGACCCAAAACTTTTGAATTTTCCGTTGTTTTGAGCCTGAATTTGAGATATAAACGGGTACTGAAGATGCATGCTGATATCAAGTTTGGGCACCCAAAATATCGATTTTAGCATGTTTTGGGCTTATATTTTGAAAATACTCTAACACAGAGTAGGCATGTACAGATCGCTTCTGGGACCCCAAAATATCGAAATTTCAGGGGGTTTGAGCTGAATTTGAGATAGAAACGGGTACAGAAGATGCATGCACATATCGACTATGTGGAGCAAAAATATCGATTTTCAGCATGTTTTGGGCATGTATTTTGAAAATACTCTAACACGGAGTAGGCATGTACAGATCGCTTCTGGGACCCAAAAATATCGAATTTTCGGGTGTTTTAAGCCTGAATTTGAGATATAAACGGGTACAGAAGATGCATGCACATATCGAATTTGGGCAGCTAAAATTTCGATTTTCAGCATGTATTGGGCATGTATTTTGAAAATACTCAAACACGGAGTAGGGATATACAGATCGCTTCTGGGACCCAAAAATATCGAATTTTCGGGTGTTTTGAGCCTAAATTTGAGATATAAACGGGTACTGAACATGCATGCACATATTGACTTGGAAAACATAAAATATCGATTTTTAGCATGTTTTGAGCCTATATTTTGAAAATATTCTAGCACTGAGTAGGCATGTACAGATCACTTCTTGGACCCAAAAATATTGAATTTTCAGGTTTTTTGAGCCTGAATTTGAGATATAAACGGGTACAGAAGATGCATGCACATATTGACATTGGGCACCTAAAAGATCGATTTTGAGCATGTTTTATACCTATATTTTGAAAGTATTCTAACACGGAGTAGGCATGTACAGATCGCTTCTGGGACACAAAAATATCGAATTTTCGGGTGTTTTGAGCCTGAATTTGAGATATAATCGGGTACAGAAATTACATGTACATATCGACTTTGGGCACCCAAAATATCGATTTTGAGCATGTTTTGAGCCTATAATTTGAAAATACTCTAACACGGAGTAGGCATGTACAGATTGCTTCTGGGACCTAAAAATATCGAATTTACGGGTGTTTTGAGCATGAATTTGGGATATAAACGGGTACAGAAGATGCATGCACTTATCGACTATGGGCAGCTAAAATATCGATTTTTAGCATGTATTGGGCATGTATTTTGAAAATACTCTAACACAGAGTAAACTTGTACAGATTGCTTCTGGGACCCAAAAACATCGAATTTTCGGGTGTTTAGAGCTTGAATTTGAGATATAAACGGGTAAAGAACATGCATGCACTTATTGACTTGGGACACCTAAAATATCGATTTTTAGCATGTATTAAGCCTGTATATTGGAAACATTCTAGCACTGAGTAGGCATGTACAGATCGCTTCTGGAACCCAAAACAATTGAATTTTCGGGTGTTTTGAGCCTGAATTTGATATGTAAACAGGTAATGAAGATGCATGCACATATCGACTCTTTGCACCTAAAATATCGATTTTTAAAATGTTTTGGGTCTGTATTGTGAAAATACTCTAACAAGAAGTAGGCATGTACATATCGCTTCTGGGACACAAAAATATCGAATTTTCGGGTGTTTTGAGCCTGAATTTAAGATATAAACGGGTACAGAAGATGCATGCACATATCGACTTTGGGCACCTAAACTATCGATTTTTAGCTTGTTTTGGGCCTATATTTAAAAAAAATTCTATTACTGAGTAGGCATGTACAGATCGCTTGTCTGACCCAAAAATATCGAATTTTCTGGTGTTTTGAGCCTGAATTTGAGATATAAACGGGTACAGAAGATGCATGCACATAGCGACTATGTGGAGCTAAAATATCGATTTTCAGTATGTTTTGGGCCTGAATTTTGAAAATACTCAAACACGGAGTAGGCATGTACAGATCGCTTCTGAGACCCAAAAATCTCGAATTTTCGGGTGTTTTGAGTCTGAATTTGAGATATAAATGGGTTCAGAAGATGCATGCACATATCGACTTTATGCACTTAAAATATCGATTTTGAGCATGTTTTGAGCCTATATTTTGAAAACATTCTAGCACTGAGTAGGCATGTACAGATTGCTTCTATGACCCAAAAATATAGAATTTTTGGGTGTTTTGAGCCTGAATTTGGGATATAAACGGGTACAAAAGATGTATGCACATATCGACTTTGGACACGTAAAATAACGATATTTAGCATGTTTCAAGCCTATATTTTGAAAATACTCTTACACAGAGTAGGCATGTACAGATCGCTTCTTGGACCCAAAAATATAGAATTTTCGAGAATTTTGAGCCTGAATTTGAGATATAATCGGGTATAGAAGATGCATGCTCATATCGACTTTGGGCACCCAAAATATCGATTTTTAGCATGTTTTGGGCCTGTATTTTGAAAATACTCTAACACGGAATAGGCATGTACAGATTGCTTTTGGGGCCCAAAAACATCGAATTTTCGGGAATTTTGAGCCTCAATTTGAGATATAATCGGGTACAGAAGATGCATGCTCATATCGACTATGTGGAGGTAAAATATCAATTTTCAGCATGTTTTGGGCATGTATTTTGAAAATACTCTAACACGGAGTAGGCATGTACAGATTGCTTCTGGCACCCAAAAATCTCGAATTTTCGGGTGTTTTGAGCCTTAATTTGAGATATAAACGGGTACAGAAGATGCATGCACATATCGACTTTGGGCACCTAAAATATAGATTTTTAGCATGTTTTGAGCCTATATTTTGAAAACATTCTAGCACTGAGTAGGCATGTACAGATCGCTTCTGGGACCCAAAAATATTGAATTTTCCGTCGTTTTGAGCCTGAATTTGAGATATAAACGGGTACTGAAGATGCATGCAGATATCAACTTTTGGCACCCAAGATATCGATATTTAGCATGTTTTGGGCCTATATTTTGAAAATACTCTAACACAGAGTAGGCATGTACAGATAGCTTCTGGGACCCAAAAATATCGAATTTTCGGGTGTTTTGAGCCTGAATTTGGGATATAAACGGGTACAGAAGATGCATACACATATTGACTTTTGGCACCCAAGATATCGATATTTAGCATGTTTTGGGCCTATATTTTGAAAATACTCTAACATAGAGTAGGCATGTACAGATAGCTTCTGGGACCCAAAAATATCGAATTTTCGGGTGTTTTGAGCCTGAATTTGGGATATAAACGGGTACAGAAGATGCATACACATATTGACTTTGGGCACCTCAAATATCGATTTTCAGCATGTTTTGGGCCTGTATTTTGAAAATACTCTAACACGGAGTAGGCATGTACAGATTGCTTCTGGGGCCCAAAAACATCGAATTTTCGGGAATTTTGAGCCAGAATTTGAGATATAATCGGGTACAGAAGATGCATGCTCATATCCACTTTGGGCACCTAAAATATCGATTTTTAGCATGTTTAGGGCCTGTATTTTGAAAGTACTCAAACACGGAGTAGGCATGTACAGATCGCTTCTGGGACCCAAAAATATCGAATTTTCGGTTGTTTTGAGCTTGAATTTGAGATATAAACGGGTACAGAAGATGCATGCACATATCGACTTTGGGCACCTAAAATATCGATTTTCAGCATGTTTTATGGCCTGTATTTTGAAAGTACTCTAACACGGAGTAGGCATGTACAGATCGCTTCTGGGACCCAAAAATATTAAATTTTCGGGTATTTTGAGCCTGAATTTGAGATATAAACGGGTACAGCATATGCATGCACATATCGACATTGGGCACCTATAATATCGATTTTTAGCTTGTTTTGGGCCTATATTTTGAAAATATTCTTTCACTGAGTAGGCATGTACAGATAGCTTCTGTGACCCAAAAATATCGAATTTTCGGGTGTTTTGAGCCGTAATTTGGGATATAAACGGGTACAAAAGATGTATGCACATATCGACTTTGGACACGTAAAATATCGATTTTTAGCATGTTTTAAGCCTATGTTTTGAAAACAGTCTAGCACTAAGTAGACATGTACAGATCCCTTCGGGCACCAAAAAATATTGAATTTTTGGGTGTTTTGAGCCTGCATTTGAGATATAAACGGGTACTGAAGATGCATGCATATATCGACTTTTTTCACCTAAAATATCGATTTTGAGCATATTTTGGGTCTGTATCTTGAAAACATTATAGCAAAGAGTAGGCATGTACAAGTCGCTTCTGGGACCCAAAAATATCGAATTTTCGGGTGTTTTGAGTCTGAATTTGAGATATAAACGGGTACAGAAGATGCATGCACATATCGACTTTGCGCACCCAAAATATCGATTTTCAGCATGTTTTGGGCATGTATTTTGAAAATACTCTAACACGAAGTAGGCATGTACAGATATCTTCTGTGACACAAAAATATCAAATTTTTGGGTATTTTGAGCCTGAATTCGAGATATAAACGGGTACAGAAGATGCATGCACATATCGACATTGGGCACCTAAAATATCGATTTTTAGCATGTATTGGGCCTATATTTTGAAAATATTCTAGCACTGAGTAGGCATGTACATATCGCTTCTGGGACACAAAAAAATTAAATTTTCGGGTGTTTTGAGCCTAAATTCGAGATATAAACGGGTACAAAAGATGTATGCACATTTCGACTTTGGACACCTAAAATATCGAATTTTAGCATGTTTTAAGCCTATATTTTGAAAACATTCTAGCACTGAGTAGATATGTACAGATCGCTTCTCGGATCCAAAAATATCGAATTTTCGGGTGTTTTAAGCCTGAATTTGGGATATAAAACCGTACAGAACATGCATGCTCATATCGACTTGGGACACATAAAATATCGATTTTTAGCATGTATTGGGCCTATATTTTTAAAATATTCTAGCACTGAATAGGCATGTACATATCGCTTCTGGGACCAAAAAATATAAATTTTAAGGGTGTTTTGAGCCTGAATTTGGGATATAAACGGGTACAAAAGATGTATGCACATATCGACTTTGGACACCTAAAATATCGATATTTAGCATGTTTTAAGCCTATATTTTGAAAACAGTCTAGTACTGAGTAGACATGTACAGATCGCTTCTGGGACCCAAGAATATTGAATTTTTGGTTGTTTTGAGCCTGAATTTGAGATATAAACGGGAACTGAAGATGCAGGCACATATCGACTTTTTGCACCTAAAATATCGATTTTGAGCTTGTTTTTTGGTCTGTATTTTGAAAATAATCTAAAACGAAGTAGGCATGTACAGATATCTTCTGTGACACAAAAATATCGAGTTTTCGGGTGTTTTGAGCCTGAATTTGGGATATAAACGTGTACAGAAGATGCATACACATATTGACTTTGGGAACCTCAAATATTGATTTTCAGCATGTTTTGGGTCTGTATTTTTAAAATACTCTAACACGGAATAGGCATGTACAGATCGCTTCTGGAACCCAAAAATATTGAATTTTCGGGTGTTTTGAGCCTGATTTTGATATGTAAACAAGTAATGAAGATGCATAATCATATCGACTCTTTGCACCTAAAATATCGATTTTGAGCATGTTTTGTGTCTGTATTGTGAAAATACTCTAACAAGAAGTAGGCATTTACAGATTGCTTCTGGGACACAAAAATATCGAATTTTCGGGTGTTTTGAGCCTGAAATTGAGATATAAACGGGTACAGAAGATGAATGCACATATCGACTTTGGGCACCTAAATTCTCGATTTGTAGCTTGTTTTGGGCCTATATTTTAAAAATATTCTGTTACTGAGTAGGCATGTACAGATCGCTTCTCTGACCCAAAAATATCGAATTTTCGGGTGTTTTGAGCCTGCATTTGAGATATAAACGGCTACTGAAAATGCATGCACATATCGACTTTTTGCACCAAAAATATCGATTTTGAGCATATTTTGGGTCTGTATCTTGAAAACATTCTAGTAAAGAGTAGGCATGTACAAGTCGCTTCTGGGACCCAAAAATATCGAATTTTCGGGTGTCTTGAGTCTGAATTTTAGATATATACGGGTACAGAAGATGCATGCACATATCGACTTTGGGCACCCAAAATATTGATTTTCAGCATGTTTTGGGCATGTATTTTGAAAATACTCTTACACGAATTAGGCATGTACAGATATCTTCTGTGACACAATAATATCCAATTTTCGGGTGTTTTGAGCCTGAATTTGGGATATAAACGGGTACAGAAGATGCATGCACATATCGACTTTGGACACTTAAATTATCGATTTTTAGCATGTTTTGAGCCTATATTTTGAAAAGATTCTAGCAGTGAGTAGGCATGTACAGATCGCTTCTGGGACCAAAAAATATTGAATTTTCCGTCGTTTTGAGCCTGAATTTGAGATGTAAACGGGTACTTAAGATGCATGCAGATATCAACTTTTGGCACCCAAAATATCGATTTTTAGCATGTTTAGGGAATATATTTTGAAAATACTCTGACACAGAGTATTCATATACAGATCGCTTCTGGGACCCAAAAATCTCAAATTTTCGGGTGTTTTGAGCCTGAATTTGAGATATAAACGGGTACAGAAGATGCATGCACATTTTGACTATGTGGGGCTAAAATATCGATTTTCAGCATGTTTTAGGCCTGTATTTTGAAAATACTCTTTCACGGAATAGGCATGTACAGATTGCTTCTGGGGCCAAAAAACATCGAATTTTCGGGAATTTTGAGCATGAATTTGAGATATAATCGGGTACAGAAGATGCATGCTCATATCCACTTTGGGCACCTAAGATATAGATTTTCAGCATGTTTTGGGCCTGAATTTTGAAAGTACTCTAACACGGAGTAGGCATGTACAGATCGCTTCTGGGACCCAAAAATCTCGAATTTTCGGGTGTTTTGAGCCTGAATTTGAGATATAAACGGGTACACAAGATGCATGCACATATCGACTTTGGGCACCTAAAATATCGATTTTCAGCATCTTTTATGGCCTGTATTTTGAAAGTACTATAACACAGAGTAGGCATGTACAAATCGCATCTGGGACACCAAAATATTAAATTTTCGGGTGTTTTGAGCCTGAATTTGAGATAAAAACGGGTACAGCATATGCATGCACATATTGACATTGAGCACCTATAATATCGATTTTTAGCTTGTTTTGGGCCTATATTTTAAAAATATTCTATCACTGAATAGGCATGTACAGATCGCTTCTGTGACCCAGAAATATCGAATTTTTGTTTGTTTCGTGCCAGAATTTGGGATATAAACGGGTACAGAAGATGCATTCACATATCGACTATGTGGAGCTAAAATATCGATTTTCAGCATGTTTTGGGCCTGTATTTTGAAAGTACTCTAACACGGAGTAGGCATGTACAGATATCTTCTGGGACCCAAAAATATTAAATTTTCGGGTGTTTTGAGCCTGAATTTGAGATATAAACGGGTACTGAAGATGCATGCACATATCCACTTTTTGCACCTAAAATATCGATTTTAAGCATATTTTGGGTCTGTATCTTGAAAACATTCTAGCAAAGAGTAGGCATGTACAAATCGGTTATGGGACCAAAAAATATCGAATTTTCGGGTTTCTTGAGTCTGAATTTGAGATATAAACGGGTATAGAAGATGCATGCACATATCGACTTTGGACACCTAAATTATCGATTTTTAGCATGTTTTGAGCCTATATTTCGAATACATTCTAGCACTGAGTAGGCATGTACAGATCGCTTCTTGGACCCAAAAATATTGAATTTTCCGTCGTTTTGAGCCTGAATTTGAGATATAAACGGGTACTGAAGATGCATGCAGATATCAACTTTCGGCACCCAAGATATCGATTTTTAGCATGTTTTGGGCCTATAATTTAAAAATACTCTAACACAGAGTAGGCATGTACAGATCACTTCTGGGACCCAAAAAAATCGAATTTTCGGGTGTTTTGAGCCTGAATTTGGGATATAAACGGGTACAGAAGATGCATACACATATTGACTTTGCGCACCTCAAATATCGATTTTCAGCATGTTTTGGGCCTGTATTTTGAAAATATTCTAAAACGGAATAGGCATGTACAGATTGCTTCTGGGACCCAAAAATATCGAATTTTCGGGTATTTTGAGCCTGAATTTGAGATATAATCGGGTACAGAAGATGCATGCTCATATCCACTTTGGGCACCTAAGATATAGATTTTCAGCATGTTTTGGGCCTGAATTTTGAAAGTACTCTAACACGGAATAGGCATGTACAGATATCTTCTGGGACCCAAAAATATCGAATTTTCGGTTGTTTTGAGCCTGAATTTGAGATATAAACGGGTACAGCATATGCATGCACATATCGACTTTGGACAATTAAAATATCGAATTTTAGCATGTTTTAAGCCTATATTTTGAAAACATTCTAGCACTGAGTAGACATGTACAAATCGCTTCTGGGACCCAAAAATATCGAATTTTTGTGTGTTTTGAGCCTGAATTTTGGATATAAAAGGGTACAGAACATGCATACACATATTGACTTTGGGCACCTCAAATATCGATTTTCAGCATGTTTTTGGCCTGTATTTTGAAAATACTCTAACACGAAGTAGGCATGTACAGATCGCTTCTGGGACCCAAAAATATTGAATTTTCGGGTATTTTGAGCCTGCATTTTGAGATATAAACGAGTACTGAAGATGCATGCACATATCGACTTTTTGCACTTAAAATATCGATTTTGAGGATATTTTGGGTCTGTATCTTGAAAAAATTCTAGCAAAGAGTAGGCATGTACAAGTCGCTTCTGGGACCTAAAAATATTGAATTTCCCGTTGTTTTGAGCCTGGTATTTCATATATAAACGGGTACAGAAGATGCATGCACATATCGTCTTTAAGGCACCCAAAATATCGATTTTGAGCATGTTTTGGGCCTGTATTTTGAAAATGCACTAACACAAAGTAGTCATGTACAGATCGCTGCGGGGACCCAAAACTTTTGAATTTTCCGTTGTTTTGAGCCTGAATTTGAGATATAAACGGGTACTGAAGATGCATGCTGATATCAAGTTTGGGCACCCAAAATATCGATTTTAGCATGTTTTGGGCTTATATTTTGAAAATACTCTAACACAGAGTAGGCATGTACAGATCGCTTCTGGGACCCCAAAATATCGAAATTTCGGGGAGTTTGAGCTGAATTTGAGATAGAAACTGGTACAGAAGATGCATGCACATATCGACTATGTGGAGCAAAAATATCGATTTTCAGCATGTTTTGGGCATATATTTTGAAAATACTCTAACACGGAGTAGGCATGTACAGATCGCTTCTTGGACCCAAAAATATCGAATTTTCGGGTGTTTTAAGCCTGAATTTGAGATATAAACGGGTACAGAAGATGCATGCACATATCGAATTTGGGCAGCTAAAATTTCGATTTTCAGCATGTTTTGTTCATGTATTTTGAAAATACTCAAACACGGAGTAGGGATATACAGATCGCTTCTGGGACCCAAAAATATCGAATTTTCGGGTGTTTTGAGCCTAAATTTGAGATATAAACGGGTACTGAACATGCATGCACATATCGACTTGGGAAACATAAAATATCGATTTTTATCATGTTTTGAGAATATATTTTGAAAATATTCTAGCACTGAGTAGGCATGTACAGATCACTTCTTGGACCCAAAAATATTGAATTTTCGAGTGTTTTGAGCCTGAATTTGAGATATAAACGGGTACAGAAGATGCATGCACATATTGACATTGGGCACCTAAAAGATCGATTTTGAGCATGTTTTATACCTATATTTTGAAAGTATTCTAACACGGAGTAGGCATGTACAGATCGCTTCTGGGACACAAAAATATCGAATTTTCGGGGGTTTTGAGCCTGAATTTGAGATATAATCGGGCACAGAAATTACATGTACATATCGACTTTGGGCACCCAAAATATCGATTTTGAGCATGTTTTGAGCCTATAATTTGAAAATACTCTAACACGGAGTAGGCATGTACAGATTGCTTCTGGGACCTAAAAATATCGAATTTACGGGTGTTTTGAGCATGAATTTGGGATATAAACGGGTACAGAAGATGCATGCACTTATCGACTATGGGCAGCTAAAATATCGATTTTTAGCATGTATTGGGCATGTATTTTGAAAATACTCTAACACAGAGTAAACTTGTACAGATTGCTTCTGGGACCCAAAAACATCGAATTTTCGGGTCTTTAGAGCTTGAATTTGAGATATAAACGGGTACAGAACATGCATGCACTTATTGACTTGGGACACCTAAAATATCGATTTTTAGCATGTTTTAAGCCTGTATTTTGGAAACATCCTAACACTGAGTAGGCATGTACAGATCGCTTCTGGAACCCCAAAAAATTGAATTTTCGGGTGTTTTGAGCCTGAATTTGATATGTAAACAGGTAATGAAGATGCATGCACATATCGACTCTTTGCACCTAAAATATCGATTTTGAGCATGTTTTGGGTCTGTATTGTGAAAATACTCTAACAAGAAGTAGGCATGTACATATCGCTTCTGGGACACAAAAATATCGAATTTTCGGGTGTTTTGAGCCTGAATTTAAGATATAAACGGGTACATAAGATGCATGCACATATCGACTTTGGGCACCTAAACTATCGATTTTTAGCTTGTTTTGGGCCTATATTTAAAAAAAATTCTATTACTGAGTAGGCATGTACAGATCGCTTGTCTGACCCAAAAATATCGAATTTTCTGGTGTTTTGAGCCTGAATTTGAGATATAAACGGGTACAGAAGATGCATGCACATAGCGACTATGTGGAGCTAAAATATCGATTTTCAGTATGTTTTGGGCCTGAATTTTGAAAATACTAAAACACGGAGTAGGCATGTACAGATCGCTTCTGGGACCCAAAAATCTCGAATTTTCGGGTGTTTTGAGTCTGAATTTGAGATATAAATGGGTTCAGAAGATGCATGCACATATCGACTTTATGCACTTAAAATATCGATTTTTGAGCATGTTTTGAGCCTATATTTTGAAAACATTCTAGCACTGAGTAGGCATGTACAGATCGCTTCTGTGACCCAAAAATATAGAATTTTTCGGTGTTTTGAGCCTGAATTTGGGATATAAACGGGTACAAAAGATGTATGCACATATCGACTTTGGACACGTAAAATAACGATATTTAGCATGTTTCAAGCCTATATTTTGAAAATACTCTAACACAGAGTAGGCATGTACAGATCGCTTCTTGGACCCAAAAATATAGAATTTTCGAGAATTTTGAGCCTGAATTTGAGATATAATCGGGTACAGAAGATGCATGCTCATATCGACTTTGGGCACCTAAAACATCGATTTTTAGCATGTTTTGGGCCTGTATTTTGAAAATACTCTAACACGGAATAGGCATGTACAGATTGCTTTTGGGGCCCAAAAACATCGAATTTTCGGGAATTTTGAGCCTCAATTTGAGATATAATCGGGTACAGAAGATGCATGCACATATCGACTATGTGGAGGTAAAATATCAATTTTCAGCATGTTTTGGGCATGTATTTTGAAAATACTCTAACACGGAGTAGGCATGTACAGATTGCTTCTGGCACCCAAAAATCTCGAATTTTCTGGTGTTTTGAGCCTTAATTTGAGATATAAACGGGTACAGAAGATGCATGCACATATCGACTTTGGGCACCTAAAATATCGATTTTTAGCATGTTTTGAGCCTATATTTTGAAAACATTCTAGCAGTGAGTAGGCATGTACAGATCGCTTCTGGAACCCAAAAATATTGAATTTTCCGTCGTTTTGAGCCTGAATTTGAGATATAAACGGGTACTGAAGATGCATGCAGATATCAACTTTTGGCACCCAAGATATCGATATTTAGCATGTTTTGGGCCTATATTTTGAAAATACTCTAACACAGAGTAGGCATGTACAGATAGCTTCTGGGACCCAAAAATATCGAATTTTCGGGTGTTTTGAGCCTGAATTTGGGATATAAACGGGTACAAAAGATGTATGCACATATCGACTTTGAACACGTAAAATAACGATATTTAGCATGTTTCAAGCCTATATTTTGAAAATACTCTAACACAGAGTAGGCATGTACAGATCGCTTCTTGGACCCAAAAATATAGAATTTTCGAGAATTTTGAGCCTGAATTTGAGATATAATCGGGTACAGAAGATGCATGCTCATATCGACTTTGGGCACCTAAAACATCGATTTTTAGCATGTTTTGGGCCTGTATTTTGAAAATACTCTAACACGGAATAGGCATGTACAGATTGCTTTTGGGGCCCAAAAACATCGAATTTTCGGGAATTTTGAGCCTCAATTTGAGATATAATCGGGTACAGAAGATGCATGCACATATCGACTATGTGGAGGTAAAATATCAATTTTCAGCATGTTTTGGGCATGTATTTTGAAAATACTCTAACACGGAGTAGGCATGTACAGATTGCTTCTGGCACCCAAAAATCTCGAATTTTCTGGTGTTTTGAGCCTTAATTTGAGATATAAACGGGTACAGAAGATGCATGCACATATCGACTTTGGGCACCTAAAATATCGATTTTTAGCATGTTTTGAGCCTATATTTTGAAAACATTCTAGCAGTGAGTAGGCATGTACAGATCGCTTCTGGGACCCAAAAATATTGAATTTTCCGTCGTTTTGAGCCTGAATTTGAGATATAAACGGGTACTGGAGATGCATGCAGATATCAACTTTTGGCACCCAAGATATCGATATTTAGCATGTTTTGGGCCTATATTTTGAAAATACTCTAACACAGAGTAGGCATGTACAGATAGCTTCTGGGACCCAAAAATATCGAATTTTCGGGTGTTTTGAGCCTGAATTTGAGATATAAACGGGTACAGCATATGCATGCACATATCGACTTTGGACAATTAAAATATCGAATTTTAGCATGTTTTAAGCCTATATTTTGAAAACATTCTAGCACTGAGTAGACATGTACAAATCGCTTCTGGGACCCAAAAATATCGAATTTTCGGGTGTTTTGAGCCTGAATTTTGGATATAAAAGGGTACAGAACATGCATACACATATTGACTTTGCGCACCTCAAATATCGATTTTCAGCATGTTTTTGGCCTGTATTTTGAAAATACTCTAACACGAAGTAGGCATGTACAGATCGCTTCTGGGACCCAAAAATATTGAATTTTCGGGTATTTTGAGCCTGCTTTTGAGATATAAACGAGTACTGAAGATGCATGCACATATCGACTTTTTGCACTTAAAATATCGATTTTGAGGATATTTTGGGTCTGTATCTTGAAAAAATTCTAGCAAAGAGTAGGCATGTACAAGTCGCTTCTGGGACCTAAAAATATTGAATTTACCGTTGTTTTGAGCCTGGTATTTCATATATAAACGGGTACAGAAGATGCATGCACATATCGTCTTTAAGGCACCCAAAATATCGATTTTGAGCATGTTTTGGGCCTGTATTTTGAAAATACACTAACACGAAGTAGTCATGTACAGATCGCTGCGGGGACCCAAAACTTTTGAATTTTCCGTTGTTTTGAGCCTGAATATGAGATATAAACGGGTACTGAAGATGCATGCTGATATCAAGTTTGGGCACCCAAAATATCGATTTTAGCATGTTTTGGGCTTATATTTTGAATATACTCTAACACAGAGTAGGCATGTACAGATCGCTTCTGGGACCCCAAAATATCGAAATTTCGGGGGGTTTGAGCTTAATTTGAGATAGAAACGGGTACAGAAGATGCATGCACATATCGACTATGTGGAGCAAAAATATCGATTTTCAGCATGTTTTGGGCATGTATTTTGAAAATACTCTAACACGGAGTAGGCATGTACAGATCGCTTCTGGGACCCAAAAATATCGAATTTTCGGGTGTTTTAAGCCTGAATTTGAGATATAAACGGGTACAGAAGATGCATGCACATATCGAATTTGGGCAGCTAAAATTTCGATTTTCAGCATGTTTTGGGCATGTATTTTGAAAATACTCAAACACGGAGTAGGGATATACAGATCGCTTCTGGGACCCAAAAATATCGAATTTTCGGGTGTTTTGAGCCTAAATTTGAGATATAAACGGGTACTGATCATGCATGCACATATCGACTTGGGAAACATAAAATATCGATTTTTAGCATGTTTTGAGCCTATATTTTGAAAATATTCTAGCACTGAGTAGGCATGTACAGATCACTTCTTGGACCCAAAAATATTGAATTTTCGGGTGTTTTGAGCCTGAATTTGAGATATAAACGGGTACAGAAGATGCATGCACATATTGACATTGGGCACCTAAAAGATCGATTTTGAGCATATTTTATACCTATATTTTGAAAGTATTCTAACACGGAGTAGGCATGTACAGATCGCTTCTGGGACACAAAAATATCGAATTTTCGGGTGTTTTGAGCCTGAATTTGAGATATAATCGGGTACAGAAACTACATGTACATATCGACTTTGGGCACCCAAAATATCGATTTTGAGCATGTTTTGAGCCTATAATTTGAAAATACTCTAACACGGAGTAGGCATGTACAGATTGCTTCTGGGACCTAAAAATATCGAATTTACGGGTGTTTTGAGCATGAATTTGGGATATAAACGGGTACAGAAGATGCATGCACTTATCAACTATGGGCAGCTAAAATATCGATTTTTTGCATGTATTGGGCATGTATTTTGAAAATACTCTAACACAGAGTAAACTTGTACAGATCGCTTCTGGGACCCAAAAATATCGAATTTTCGGGTGTTTAGAGCTTGAATTTGAGATATAAACGGGTACAGAACATGCATGCACTTATTGACTTGGGACACCTAAAATATCGATTTTTAGCATGTTTTAAGCCTTTATTTTGGAAACATTCTAGCACTGAGTAGGCATGTACAGATCGCTTCTGGAACCCAAAAAAATTGAATTTTCGGGTATTTTGAGCCTGAATTTGATATGTAAACAGGTAATGAAGATGCATGCACATATCGACTCTTTGCACCTAAAATATCGATTTTGAGCATGTTTTGGGTCTGTATTGTGAAAATACTCTAACAAGAAGTAGGCATGTACATATCGCTTCTGGGACACAAAAATATCGAATTTTCGGGTGTTTTGAGCCTGAATTTAAGATATAAACGGGTACAGAAGATGCAAGCACATATCGACTTTGGGCACCTAAACTATCGATTTTTAGCTTGTTTTGGGCCTATATTTAAAAAAAATTCTATTACTGAGTAGGCATGTACAGATCGCTTGTCTGACCCAAAAATATCGAATTTTCTGGTGTTTTGAGCCTGAATTTGAGATATAAACGGGTACAGAAGATGCATGCACATAGCGACTATGTGGAGCTAAAATATCGATTTTCAGTATGTTTTGGGCCTGAATTTTGAAAATACTAAAACACGGAGTAGGCATGTACAGATCGCTTCTGGGACCCAAAAATCTCGAATTTTCGGGTGTTTTGAGTCTGAATTTGAGATATAAATGGGTTCAGAAGATGCATGCACATATCGACTTTATGCACTTAAAATATCGATTTTGAGCATGTTTTGAGCCTATATTTTGAAAACATTCTAGCACTGAGTAGGCATGTACAGATCGCTTCTGTGACCCAAAAATATAGAATTTTTCGGTGTTTTGAGCCTGAATTTGGGATATAAACGGGTACAAAAGATGTATGCACATATCGACTTTGGACACGTAAAATAACGATATTTAGCATGTTTCAAGCCTATATTTTGAAAATACTCTAACACAGAGTAGGCATGTACAGATCGCTTCTTGGACCCAAAAATATAGAATTTTCGAGAATTTTGAGCCTGAATTTGAGATATAATCGGGTACAGAAGATGCATGCTCATATCGACTTTGGGCACCTAAAACATCGATTTTTAGCATGTTTTGGGCCTGTATTTTGAAAATACTCTAACACGGAATAGGCATGTACAGATTGCTTTTGGGGCCCAAAAACATCGAATTTTCGGGAATTTTGAGCCTCAATTTGAGATATAATCGGGTACAGAAGATGCATGCACATATCGACTATGTGGAGGTAAAATATCAATTTTCAGCATGTTTTGGGCATGTATTTTGAAAATACTCTAACACGGAGTAGGCATGTACAGATTGCTTCTGGCACCCAAAAATCTCGAATTTTCTGGTGTTTTGAGCCTTAATTTGAGATATAAACGGGTACAGAAGATGCATGCACATATCGACTTTGGGCACCTAAAATATCGATTTTTAGCATGTTTTGAGCCTATATTTTGAAAACATTCTAGCACTGAGTAGGCATGTACAGATCGCTTCTGGGACCCAAAAATATTGAATTTTCCGTCGTTTTGAGCCTGAATTTGAGATATAAACGGGTAATGAAGATGCATGCAGATATCAACTTTTGGCACCCAAGATATCGATATTTAGCATGTTTTGGGCCTATATTTTGAAAATACTCTAACACAGAGTAGGCATGTACAGATAGCTTCTGGGACCCAAAAATATCGAATTTTCGGGTGTTTTGAGCCTGAATTTGGGATATAAACGGGTACAGAAGATGCATACACATATTGACTTTGGGCACCTCAAATATCGATTTTCAGCATGTTTTGGGCCTGTATTTTGAAAATACTCTAACAAGGAGTAGGCATGTACAGATTGCTTCTGGGGCCCAAAAACATCGAATTTTCGGGAATTTTGAGCCAGAATTTGAGATATAATCGGGTACAGAAGATGCATGCTCATATCCACTTTGGGCACCTAAAATATCGATTTTTAGCATGTTTTGGGCCTGTATTTTGAAAGTACTCAAACACGGAGTAGGCATGTACAGATCGCTTCTGGGACCCAAAAATATCGAATTTTCGGTTGTTTTGAGCTTGAATTTGAGATATAAACGGGTACAGAAGATGCATGCACATATCGACTTTGGGCACCTAAAATATCGATTTTCAGCATGTTTTATGGCCTGTATTTTGAAAGTACTCTAACACGGAGTAGGCATGTACAGATCGCTTCTGGGACCCAAAAATATTAAATTTTCGGGTATTTTGAGCCTGAATTTGAGATATAAACGGGTACAGCATATGCATGCACATATCGACATTGGGCACCTATAATATCGATTTTTAGCTTGTTTTGGGCCTATATTTTGAAAATATTCTTTCACTGAGTAGGCATGTACAGATAGCTTCTGTGACCCAAAAATATCGAATTTTCGGGTGTTTTGAGCCGTAATTTGGGATATAAACGGGTACAAAAGATGTATGCACATATCGACTTTGGACACGTAAAATATCGATTTTTAGCATGTTTTAAGCCTATGTTTTGAAAACAGTCTAGCACTAAGTAGACATGTACAGATCCCTTCGGGCACCAAAAAATATTGAATTTTTGGGTGTTTTGAGCCTGCATTTGAGATATAAACGGGTACTGAAGATGCATGCATATATCGACTTTTTTCACCTAGAATATCGATTTTGAGCATATTTTGGGTCTGTATCTTGAAAACATTATAGCAAAGAGTAGGCATGTACAAGTCGCTTCTGGGACCCAAAAATATCGAATTTTCGGGTGTCTTGAGTCTGAATTTGAGATATAAACGGGTACAGAAGATGCATGCACATATCGACTTTGCACACCCAAAATATCGATTTTCAGCATGTTTTGGGCATGTATTTTGAAAATACTCTAACACGAAGTAGGCATGTACAGATATCTTCTGTGACACAAAAATATCAAATTTTTGGGTATTTTGAGCCTGAATTCGAGATATAAACGGGTACAAAAGATATATGCACATATCGACTTTGGACACCTAAAATATCGAATTTTAGCATGTTTTAAGCCTATATTTTGAAAACATTCTAGCACTGAGTAGATATGAACAGATCGCTTCTCGGATCCAAAAATATCGAATTTTCGGGTGTTTTAAGCCTGAATTTGGGATATAAAACGGTACAGAACATGCATGCTCATATCGACTTGGGACACATAAAATATCGATTTTTAGCATGTATTGGGCCTATATTTTTAAAATATTCTAGCACTGAATAGGCATGTACATATCGCTTCTGGGACCGAAAAATATAAATTTTAAGGGTGTTTTGAGCCTGAATTTGGGATATAAACGGGTACAAAAGATGTATGCACATATCGACTTTGGACACCTAAAATATCGATATTTAGCATGTTTTAAGCCTATATTTTGAAAACAGTCAAGTACTGAGTAGACATGTACAGATCGCTTCTGGGACCCAAGAATATTGAATTTTTGGTTGTTTTGAGCCTGAATTTGAGATATAAACGAGTACTGAAGATGCAGGCACATATCGACTTTTTGCACCTAAAATATCGATTTTGAGCTTGTTTTTTGGTCTGTATTTTGAAAATACTCTAAAACGAAGTAGGCATGTACAGATATCTTCTGTGACACAAAAATATCGAGTTTTCGGGTGTTTTGAGCCTGAATTTGGTATATAAACGTGTACAGAAGATGCATACACATATTGACTTTGGGAACCTCAAATATTGATTTTCAGCATGTTTTGGGTCTGTATTTTTAAAATACTCTAACACGGAATAGGCATGTACAGATTGCTTCTAGGACCCAAAAACGTTGAATTTTCGGGTATTTTGAGCCTGAATTTGAGATATAATCGGGTACAGAAGATGCATGCTCATATCCACTTTGGGCACCTAAGATATCGATTCTCAGCATGTTTTGGGCCTGAATTTTGAAAGTACTCTAATACGGAGTAGGCATGTACAGATCGCTTCTGGGGCCCAAAAATATCGAATTTTCGGGTGTTTTGAGCCTGAATTTGAGATATAAACGGGTACAGAAGATGCATGCACATATCGACTATGTGGAGCTAAAATATCGATTTTCTGCATGTTTTGGGCATGTATTTTGAAAATACTCTAACACGGAGTAGACATGTACAGATATCTTCTGTGACTCAAAAATATCGAGTTTTCGGGTGTTTTGAGCCTGAATTTGGGATATAAACGTATACAGAAGATGCATACACATATTGACTTTGGGAACCTCAAATATTGATTTTCAGCATGTTTTGGGTCTGTATTTTTAAAATACTCTAACACGGAATAGGCATGTACAGATTGCTTTTAGGACCCAAAAACGTTGAATTTTCGGGTATTTTGAGCCTGAATTTGAGATATAATCGGGTACAGAAGATGCATGCTCATATCAACTTTGGGCACCTAAGATATCGATTCTCAGCATGTTTTGGGCCTGAATTTTGAAAGTACTCTAATACGGAGTAGGCATGTACAGATCGCTTCTAGGACCCAAAAATATCGAATTTTCGTTTTTTTTTAGCCTGAATTTGAGATATAAACGGCTACAGAAGATGCATGCACATATCGACTATGTAGAGCTAAAATATCGATTTTCTGCATGTTTTGGGCATGTATTCTGAAAATACTCTAACACGGAGTAGACATGTACAGATCGCTTCTGGGACCCAAAAATCTCGAATTTTAGGGTGTTTTGAGCCTGAATTTAAGATATAAACGGGTACAGAAGATTCATGCACATATCGACTTTGGGCACCTAAAATATCGATTTTCAGTATGTTTTATGGCCTGTATTTTGAAAGTACTCTAACACGGAGTAGACAAGTACAGATCGCTTCTGGGAGCCAAAAATATCGAATTTTCGGGTGTTTTGAGCCTAAATTTTAGATATAAACGTGTACAGAACATGCATGCACATATCGACATTAAGCACCTAAAATATCGATTTTTAGCATGTATTGGGCCTATATTTTGAAAATATTCTAGCACTGAGTAGGCATGTACAGATCGCTTCTGGGACCCAAAAATATCGAATTTTCGTGTGTTTTGAGCCTGAATTTAAGATATAAACGGGTACTGAAGATGCAGGCACATGTCGACTTTTTGCACCTAAAATATTGATTTTGAGCTTGTTTTGGGTCTGTATCTTAAAAACATTCTAGTAAGGAGTAGGCATAGACATATCGCTTCTGGGACACAAAAATATCTAATTTTCGGGTGTTTTGAGCCTGAATTTGAGATATAAACGGGTACAGAAGATGCAGGCACATATCGACTTTGGGCACCCAAAATATCGATTTTTAGTATGTTTTGGGCCAATATTTTGAAAATATTCTATCACTAAGTAAGCATGTACAGATAGCTTCTGTGACCCAAAAACATTAAATTTTCGGGTGTTTTGAGCCTGAATTTGGGATATAAACGGGTACAAAAGATGTATGCACATATCGACTTTGGACACCTAAAATATCGAATTTTAGCATGTTTTAAGCCTATATTTTGAAAACATTCCAGCACTGAGTAGATATGTGCAGATCTCTTCTGGGGTCCAAAAATATCAAATTTTAGGGTGTTTTAAGCCTGAATTTGAGATATAAACGGGTACAGAACATGCATGCACATATCGACTTTGGGCACCTAAAATATCGATTTTCAGCTTGTTTTGGGCCTGTATTTTGAAAGTACTCTAACACGGAGTAGGCATATACAGATTGCTTCTAGGTCCCCAAAATATCAAATTTTCGGGGTTTTGACCCTGAATTTAAGATATAAAAGGGTACAGAAGATGCATGCACTTATCAACTATAGGCAGCTAAAATATCGATTTTCAGCATGTTTTGGGCATGTATTTTTAAAATACTCTAACACGGAGTAGGCACGTACAGATCGCTTTTGGGACACAAAAATATCGAATTTTTGGGTGTTTTGAGCCTGAATTTGAGATATAAACGGGTACAGAAGATGCATGCACATATCGACTTCGGGCACCTAAAATATCGAATTTTAGCATGTTCTGAGCCTCTATTTTGAAAACATTCTAGCACTAGGTAGGCATGTACAGATCACTTCTGGGACCCAAAAATATCGAATTTTCTGGCGTTTTAAGCCTGAATTATAAATATAACCGGGTACAGAGAATGCATACACATATTGACTTTGTGCACCTAAAATATCAATTTTCAGCATGTTTTGGGCCTGTATTTTAAAAACACTCTAACACGGAGTATGCAGGTACAGATCGCTTCTGGGACACAAAAATATTGAATTTTCGGAGTTCTGAGCCAGAATTTGAGATATAAACGGGTACAGAAGATGCATGCACATTTCGACTTTTTGCACCTAAAATATTGATTTTGAGCATGTTTTTGGTCTGTATCTTGAAAACTTTCTAGCAAGAAGTAGGCTTGTACAGATGGCTTTTGGGACCCAAAAATATCGAATAATCGGGTGTTTTGAGTCTGAATTTGAGATATAAACGGGTACAGAAGATGCATGCACATATTGACTTTGGGCACCTAAAATATCGATTTGGAGCATGTTTTGGGCCTGTATTTTGAAAATACTCTAACACGGTATAGACATGTAGAGATCGCTTCTGGGACACAAAAATATCGGTTTTTTGGGCGTTTTGAACCTGAATTAGAGATATACACGGGTACAGAAGATTGCATACACATATTGACTTTGGGCACCTAAAATATCGATTTTCAGCATGTTTTTGGCCTATATTTTAAAAACACTCTAACACGGAGTATGCACGTACAGATCGCTTCTGGGACCCAAATAAATCGAATTTTCGGGTGTTTTGAGCCTGAATTTGAGATATAAACGGGTACAGAAGATGCATGCACATATCGACTTTGGGCACACAAAATATCGATTTTTAGTATGTTTTGGGCCAATATTTTGAAAATATTCTATTACTAAGTAAGCATGTAGAGATAGCTTCTGGGACCCAAAAAAATAAAATTTTTGGGTGTTTTGAGCCTGAATTTGGGATATAAACGGGTACAAAAGATGTATGCACATATCGACTTTGGACACTTAAAATATCGAATTTTAGCATGTTTTAAGCCTATATTTTGAAAACATTCTAGCACTGATTAGATATGTACAAATCGCTTCTGGGATCCAAAAATATAGAATTTTCGGGTTTTTTAAGCCTGAATTTGGGATATAAAAGGGTACAGAACATGCATGCACATATCGACTTGGGACACATAAAATATCGATTTTGAGCATGTTTTGACTCTATATTTTGAAAACATTCTAGCACTGAGTAGGCATGTACAGATCACTTCTTGGACCCAAAACGATCGAATTTTCGGGTGTTTTGAGCCTAAATTTGAGATATAAACGGGTACAGAAGATGCATGCACATATCGACATTGGGCACCTAAAATATCGATTTTTAGCATGTTTTGGGCTTGAATTTTAAAAAGTACTCTAACACGGAGTAGGCATGCACAGATCGCTTCTGGGACCCAAAAATATCGAATTTTCGGGAGTATTGAGCGTGATTTTGAGATATAAACGGGTACAGAAGATATATGCACATATCGACTATGGGCAGCTAAAATATCGATTTTCAGCATGTTTTGGGCATGTATTTTGAAAACACTCTAACACGGAGAATGCATGTACAGATTGTTTCTGGGACCAAAAAATATCGAATTTTCGAGTGTTTTGAACCTGAATTTGGGATATAGACGGGTACAGAAGATGCATACACATATTGACTTTGGGCAGCTAAAATATCGATTTACAGCATGTTTTAGGCCTGTATTTTGAAAATACTCTAACACGGAGTAGACACGTACAGATCGCTTTTGGGACACAAAAATATCGAATTTTTGGGTGTTTTGAGCCTGAATTTGAGATATAAACGGGTACAGAAGATGCATGCACATATCGACATTTTGCAACTAAAATATCGATTTTAAAGCATGTTTTGGGTCTGTATCTTAAAACATTCAAGCAAGAAGTAGGCATGTACAGATTGCTTCTGGGACCCAAAAATATTGAATTTTCGAGTGTTTTGAACCTGAATTTGGGATATAGACGGGTACAGAAGATGCATACACATATAGTCTTTGGGCAGCTAAAATATCGATTTACTGCATGTTTTAGGCCTGTATTTTGAAAATAATCTTACACGGAGTATGCATGTACAGATGGCTTTTGGGACCCAAAAATATCGAATAATCGGGTGTTTTGAGTCTGAATTTGAGATATAAACGGGTACAGAAGATGCATGCACATATCGACTTTGGGCACCTAAAATATCGATTTGGAGCATGTTTTGGGCCTGTATTTTGAAAATACTCTAACACGGTATAGACATGTACAGATCGCTTCTGGGACACAAAAATATCGATTTTTTGGGCGTTTTGAACCTGAATTAGGGATTTACACGGATACAGAAGATGCATGCACATATCGACTTTGGGCACCTAAAATATCGATTTCGAGCATGTTTTGGGCCTGTATTTTGAAAATACTCTAATACGGAGTAGGCATGTACAGATCGCTTCGGGGACCCAAAAATATCGAATTTTCGGGTGTTTTGAGCCTGAATTTGAGATATAAACGGGTACAGAAGATGCATGCACATATCGACTTTTTGCACCTAAAATATCGATTTTGAGCATGTTTTGGGTGTGTATCTTGAAAACATTCTAGCAAGAAGTAGGCATGTACAGATTGCTTCTGGGACCCAAAAATATCGAATTTTCGAGTGTTTTGAACCTGAATTTGTGATATAGACGGGTACAGAAGATGCATACACATATTGACTTTTGGCACCTAAAATATCGATTTTCAGCATGTTTTGGGCATCTATTTTAAAAACACTCTAACACGGAGTATGCACGTACAGATCGCTTCTGGGACCCAAAAATATTGAATTTTCGGGTGTTTTGAGCCTGAATTTGAGATATAAATAGGTACAGAAGATCCATGCACATATCGACTTTGGGCACCTAAAATATCGATTTTCAGCATGTTTTAGGCCTGTATTTTGAAAATACTCTACCACGGAGTATGCATGTACAGATGGCTTTTGGGACCCAAAAACATCGAATAATCAGGTGTTTTGATTCTGAATTTGAGATATAAACGGGTACAGAAGATGCATGCACATATCGACTTTTTGCACCCAAAATATCGATTTTCAGCATGTTTTATGGCCTGTATTTTGAAAGTACTCTAACACGGAGTAGGCATGTACAGATCGCTTCTGGGACCCAAAAATATTAAATTTTCGGGTATTTTGAGCCTGAATTTGAGATATAAACGGGTACAGAAGATGCATGCACATATCGACTTTGGGCACCTAAAATATCGATTTTCAGCATGTTTTATGGCCTGTATTTTGAAAGTACTCTAACACGGAGTAGGCATGTACAGATCGCTTCTGGGACCCAAAAATATTAAATTTTCGGGTATTTTGAGCCTGAATTTGAGATATAAACGGGTACAGCATATGCATGCACATATCGACATTGGGCACCTATAATATCGATTTTTAGCTTGTTTTGGGCCTATATTTTGAAAATATTCTTTCACTGAGTAGGCATGTACAGATAGCTTCTGTGACCCAAAAATATCGAATTTTCGGGTGTTTTGAGCCGTAATTTGGGATATAAACGGGTACAAAAGATGTATGCACATATCGACTTTGGACACGTAAAATATCGATTTTTAGCATGTTTTAAGCCTATGTTTTGAAAACAGTCTAGCACTAAGTAGACATGTACAGATCCCTTCGGGCACCAAAAAATATTGAATTTTTGGGTGTTTTGAGCCTGCATTTGAGATATAAACGGGTACTGAAGATGCATGCATATATCGACTTTTTTCACCTAGAATATCGATTTTGAGCATATTTTGGGTCTGTATCTTGAAAACATTATAGCAAAGAGTAGGCATGTACAAGTCGCTTCTGGGACCCAAAAATATCGAATTTTCGGGTGTCTTGAGTCTGAATTTGAGATATAAACGGGTACAGAAGATGCATGCACATATCGACTTTGCACACCCAAAATATCGATTTTCAGCATGTTTTGGGCATGTATTTTGAAAATACTCTAACACGAAGTAGGCATGTACAGATATCTTCTGTGACACAAAAATATCAAATTTTTGGGTATTTTGAGCCTGAATTCGAGATATAAACGGGTACAAAAGATATATGCACATATCGACTTTGGACACCTAAAATATCGAATTTTAGCATGTTTTAAGCCTATATTTTGAAAACATTCTAGCACTGAGTAGATATGAACAGATCGCTTCTCGGATCCAAAAATATCGAATTTTCGGGTGTTTTAAGCCTGAATTTGGGATATAAAACGGTACAGAACATGCATGCTCATATCGACTTGGGACACATAAAATATCGATTTTTAGCATGTATTGGGCCTATATTTTTAAAATATTCTAGCACTGAATAGGCATGTACATATCGCTTCTGGGACCGAAAAATATAAATTTTAAGGGTGTTTTGAGCCTGAATTTGGGATATAAACGGGTACAAAAGATGTATGCACATATCGACTTTGGACACCTAAAATATCGATATTTAGCATGTTTTAAGCCTATATTTTGAAAACAGTCAAGTACTGAGTAGACATGTACAGATCGCTTCTGGGACCCAAGAATATTGAATTTTTGGTTGTTTTGAGCCTGAATTTGAGATATAAACGAGTACTGAAGATGCAGGCACATATCGACTTTTTGCACCTAAAATATCGATTTTGAGCTTGTTTTTTGGTCTGTATTTTGAAAATACTCTAAAACGAAGTAGGCATGTACAGATATCTTCTGTGACACAAAAATATCGAGTTTTCGGGTGTTTTGAGCCTGAATTTGGTATATAAACGTGTACAGAAGATGCATACACATATTGACTTTGGGAACCTCAAATATTGATTTTCAGCATGTTTTGGGTCTGTATTTTTAAAATACTCTAACACGGAATAGGCATGTACAGATTGCTTCTAGGACCCAAAAACGTTGAATTTTCGGGTATTTTGAGCCTGAATTTGAGATATAATCGGGTACAGAAGATGCATGCTCATATCCACTTTGGGCACCTAAGATATCGATTCTCAGCATGTTTTGGGCCTGAATTTTGAAAGTACTCTAATACGGAGTAGGCATGTACAGATCGCTTCTGGGGCCCAAAAATATCGAATTTTCGGGTGTTTTGAGCCTGAATTTGAGATATAAACGGGTACAGAAGATGCATGCACATATCGACTATGTGGAGCTAAAATATCGATTTTCTGCATGTTTTGGGCATGTATTTTGAAAATACTCTAACACGGAGTAGACATGTACAGATATCTTCTGTGACTCAAAAATATCGAGTTTTCGGGTGTTTTGAGCCTGAATTTGGGATATAAACGTATACAGAAGATGCATACACATATTGACTTTGGGAACCTCAAATATTGATTTTCAGCATGTTTTGGGTCTGTATTTTTAAAATACTCTAACACGGAATAGGCATGTACAGATTGCTTTTAGGACCCAAAAACGTTGAATTTTCGGGTATTTTGAGCCTGAATTTGAGATATAATCGGGTACAGAAGATGCATGCTCATATCAACTTTGGGCACCTAAGATATCGATTCTCAGCATGTTTTGGGCCTGAATTTTGAAAGTACTCTAATACGGAGTAGGCATGTACAGATCGCTTCTAGGACCCAAAAATATCGAATTTTCGTTTTTTTTTAGCCTGAATTTGAGATATAAACGGCTACAGAAGATGCATGCACATATCGACTATGTAGAGCTAAAATATCGATTTTCTGCATGTTTTGGGCATGTATTCTGAAAATACTCTAACACGGAGTAGACATGTACAGATCGCTTCTGGGACCCAAAAATCTCGAATTTTAGGGTGTTTTGAGCCTGAATTTAAGATATAAACGGGTACAGAAGATTCATGCACATATCGACTTTGGGCACCTAAAATATCGATTTTCAGTATGTTTTATGGCCTGTATTTTGAAAGTACTCTAACACGGAGTAGACAAGTACAGATCGCTTCTGGGAGCCAAAAATATCGAATTTTCGGGTGTTTTGAGCCTAAATTTTAGATATAAACGTGTACAGAACATGCATGCACATATCGACATTAAGCACCTAAAATATCGATTTTTAGCATGTATTGGGCCTATATTTTGAAAATATTCTAGCACTGAGTAGGCATGTACAGATCGCTTCTGGGACCCAAAAATATCGAATTTTCGTGTGTTTTGAGCCTGAATTTAAGATATAAACGGGTACTGAAGATGCAGGCACATGTCGACTTTTTGCACCTAAAATATTGATTTTGAGCTTGTTTTGGGTCTGTATCTTAAAAACATTCTAGTAAGGAGTAGGCATAGACATATCGCTTCTGGGACACAAAAATATCTAATTTTCGGGTGTTTTGAGCCTGAATTTGAGATATAAACGGGTACAGAAGATGCAGGCACATATCGACTTTGGGCACCCAAAATATCGATTTTTAGTATGTTTTGGGCCAATATTTTGAAAATATTCTATCACTAAGTAAGCATGTACAGATAGCTTCTGTGACCCAAAAACATTAAATTTTCGGGTGTTTTGAGCCTGAATTTGGGATATAAACGGGTACAAAAGATGTATGCACATATCGACTTTGGACACCTAAAATATCGAATTTTAGCATGTTTTAAGCCTATATTTTGAAAACATTCCAGCACTGAGTAGATATGTGCAGATCTCTTCTGGGGTCCAAAAATATCAAATTTTAGGGTGTTTTAAGCCTGAATTTGAGATATAAACGGGTACAGAACATGCATGCACATATCGACTTTGGGCACCTAAAATATCGATTTTCAGCTTGTTTTGGGCCTGTATTTTGAAAGTACTCTAACACGGAGTAGGCATATACAGATTGCTTCTAGGTCCCCAAAATATCAAATTTTCGGGGTTTTGACCCTGAATTTAAGATATAAAAGGGTACAGAAGATGCATGCACTTATCAACTATAGGCAGCTAAAATATCGATTTTCAGCATGTTTTGGGCATGTATTTTTAAAATACTCTAACACGGAGTAGGCACGTACAGATCGCTTTTGGGACACAAAAATATCGAATTTTTGGGTGTTTTGAGCCTGAATTTGAGATATAAACGGGTACAGAAGATGCATGCACATATCGACTTCGGGCACCTAAAATATCGAATTTTAGCATGTTCTGAGCCTCTATTTTGAAAACATTCTAGCACTAGGTAGGCATGTACAGATCACTTCTGGGACCCAAAAATATCGAATTTTCTGGCGTTTTAAGCCTGAATTATAAATATAACCGGGTACAGAGAATGCATACACATATTGACTTTGTGCACCTAAAATATCAATTTTCAGCATGTTTTGGGCCTGTATTTTAAAAACACTCTAACACGGAGTATGCAGGTACAGATCGCTTCTGGGACACAAAAATATTGAATTTTCGGAGTTCTGAGCCAGAATTTGAGATATAAACGGGTACAGAAGATGCATGCACATTTCGACTTTTTGCACCTAAAATATTGATTTTGAGCATGTTTTTGGTCTGTATCTTGAAAACTTTCTAGCAAGAAGTAGGCTTGTACAGATGGCTTTTGGGACCCAAAAATATCGAATAATCGGGTGTTTTGAGTCTGAATTTGAGATATAAACGGGTACAGAAGATGCATGCACATATTGACTTTGGGCACCTAAAATATCGATTTGGAGCATGTTTTGGGCCTGTATTTTGAAAATACTCTAACACGGTATAGACATGTAGAGATCGCTTCTGGGACACAAAAATATCGGTTTTTTGGGCGTTTTGAACCTGAATTAGAGATATACACGGGTACAGAAGATTGCATACACATATTGACTTTGGGCACCTAAAATATCGATTTTCAGCATGTTTTTGGCCTATATTTTAAAAACACTCTAACACGGAGTATGCACGTACAGATCGCTTCTGGGACCCAAATAAATCGAATTTTCGGGTGTTTTGAGCCTGAATTTGAGATATAAACGGGTACAGAAGATGCATGCACATATCGACTTTGGGCACACAAAATATCGATTTTTAGTATGTTTTGGGCCAATATTTTGAAAATATTCTATTACTAAGTAAGCATGTACAGATAGCTTCTGGGACCCAAATAAATCGAATTTTCGGGTGTTTTGAGCCTGAATTTGAGATATAAACGGGTACAGAAGATGCATGCACATATCGACTTTTTGCACCCAAAATATCGATTTTTAGCATGTTTTAGGCCTGTATTTTTAAAATACTCTAACACAGAGTAGACACGTACAGATCGCTTCTGGGACCCAAATAAATCGAATTTTCGGGTGTTCTGAGCCTGAATTTGAGATATGAACGGGTACAGAAGATGCATGCACATATCGACTTTTTGCACCTAAAATATCGATTTTGAGCATGTTTTGGGTCTGTATCTTGAAAACTTTCAGCAAGAAGTAGGCATGTACAGATTGCTTCTGGGACCCAAAAATATCGAATTTTCGAGTGTTTTGAACCTGAATTTGGGATATAGACAGGTACAGAAGATGCATACACATATTGACTTTGGGCAGCTAAAATATCGATTTACAGCATGTTTTAGGCACGTATTTTGAAAATACTCTAACACGGAGTATGCATGTACAGATGGCTTTTAGGACCCAAAAATATCGAATATTCGGGTGTTTTGAGTCTGAATTTGAGATATAAACGGGTACAGAAGATGCATGAACATATCGACTTTGGGCACCCAAAATATCGATTTTGAGCATGTTTTGGGCCTGTATTTTTAAAATACTCTAACACGGTGTAGACATGTACAGATCGCTTCTGGGACACAAAAATATCGATTTTTTGGGTGTTTTGAGCCTGAATTTGAGATATAAACGGGTACAGAAGATGCATGCACATATCGACTTTTTGCACCAAAATTATCGATTTTGAGCATGTTTTGGGTCTGTATCTTGAAAACTTTCAGCAAGAAGTAGGCATGTACAGATTGCTTCTGGGACCCAAAAATATCGAATTTTCGAGTGTTTTGTACCTGAATTTGGGATATAGACAGGTACAGAAGATGCATACACATATTGACTTTGGGCAGCTAAAATATCGATTTACAGCATGTTTTAGGCACGTATTTTGAAAATACTCTAACACGGAGTATGCATGTACATATGGCTTTTAAGACCCAAAAATATCGAATATTCGGGTATTTGAGTCTGAATTTGAGATATAAACGGGTACAGAAGATGCATGAACATATCGACTTTGGTCACCCAAAATATCGATTTTGAGCATGTTTTGGGCCAGAATTTTTAAAATACTCTAACACGCAGTAGACACGTACAGATCGCTTCTGGGACCCAAATAAATCGAATTTTCGGGTGTTTTGAGCCTGAATTTGAGATATGAACGGGTACAGAAGATGCATGCACATATCGACTTTGGGCACCAAAAGTATCGATTTAGAGCATGTTTTGGGCCTGTATTTTGAAAATACTTTAACACGGTGTAGACATGTACAGATCGCTTCTGGGACACAAAAATATCGATTTTTTGGGTGTTTTGAGCCTGAATTTGAGATATAAACGGGTACAGAAGATGCATGCACATATCGACTTTGACACCCAAAATATCGATTTTTAGTATGTTTTGGGCGTATAATTTGAAAATATTCTAGCACTGATTAGGCATGTACAAATCGCTTCTGGGACCCAAAAATATCGAATTTTTGGGTGTTTTGAGCCAGAATTTGGGATATAACCGTGTACAGAGGATGCGTGCACATATCGACTTTTTGCACCTAAAATATCGATTTTGAGCATGTTTTGGGTCAGTATCTTGAAAACATTCTCGCAAGGAGTAGGCATGTACAGATCACTTCTGGGACCCAAAAACATCGAATTTTCTGGTGTTTTGAACCTGAATTTGGGATATAGACGGGTAGAGAAGATGCATACACATATTGACTTTAGGCACCTAAAATATCGATTTTGAGTATGTTTTGGGCCTGTATTTTGAAAATACTTTAACACGGAGTAGGCATGTGCAGATCGCTTCTGGGACCCAAAAATATCGAATATTCGGGTGTTTTGAGTCTGAATTTGAGACATAAACGGGTACAGAAGATGCATGCACATATCGACTTTTTGCACCTAAAATATCGATTTTGAGCATATTTTGGGCCTGTATTTTTAAAATACTCTAACACGGAGTAGACACGTACAGATCGCGTCTGGGACACAAAAATATCGAATTTTTGGGTGTTTTCAGCCTGAATTTGAGATATAAATGGGTACAGAAGATGCATGCACATATCGACTTTGGGAACCCAAAATATCGATTTTTAGCATGTTCTGAGCCTCTATTTTGAAAACATTCTAGCACTGAGTAGGCATGTACAGATCGCTTCTGGGACCCAAAAATATTGAATTTTCGGGTGTTTTGAGCCTGAATTTGAGATATAACCGGGTACAGAGAATGCATACACATATTGACTTTGTGCACCTAAAATATAAATTTTCAGCATGTTTTGGGCCTGCATTTTAAAAACACTCTAACACGGAGTATGCATGTACAGATCGCTTCTGGGACCCAAAAATATCGAATTTTCGGGGGTTTTGAGCCAGAATTTGGGATATAACCGTGTACAGAGGATGCATGCACATATCGACATTTTGCACCTAAAATATCGATTTTTAGCATGTTTTGGGTCTGTATCTTGAAAACATTCTAGCAATGAGTAGGCATGTACAGGTCGCTTCTAGGACCCAAAAATATCGAATTTTCTGGTGTTTTGAACCAGAATTAGGGATATACACGGGTACAGAAGATGCATACACATATCGACTTTGGGCACCTAAAATATCGATTTTGAGCATGTTTTGGGCCTGTATCTTGAAAACTTTCTAGCAAGAAGTAGGCATGTACAGATCGCATCTGGGACCCAAAAATATCGACTTTTCGGGTGTTTTGAGCCTGAATTTAAGATATAAACGGGTACAGAAGATGCATGCACATATCGACTTTGGGCACCTAAAATATCGATTTTGAGCATGTTTTGGGCCTGTATTTTGAAAATACTCTAACACGGAGTATGCATGTACAGATCGCTTCTGGGACACAAAAATATCGATTTTTTAGGTGTTTTGAGCCTGAATTTGAGATATAAACGGGTACAGAAGATGCATGCACATATCGACTTTTCACACCTAAAATATCATTTTTGAGCATGTTTTAAGCCTGTATTTTAAAAACATTCTAGCACTGAGTAGGCATATGCAGATCGCTTTAGGGAACTAATAATATCGAATTTTTGGAGTTTTGAGCCTGAATTTGAGATATAATCGGGTACAGAAGATGCATGCACATATCGACTTTTTGCACTTAAAATATCGATTTTGTGCATGTTTTGGGTCTGTATCTTGAAAACATTCTAGCAAGGAGTAGGCATGTACAGATCGCTTCTGGGACCCAAAAATATCGAATTTTCTGGTGTTTTGAACCAGAAATAGGGATATACACGGGTACAGAAGATGCATACACATATTGACTTTGGGCAGCTAAAATATCGACTTACAGCATGTTTTAAGCCTGTATTTTAAAAATACTCTAAGACGGAGTATGCATGTACAGATGGCTTTTGGGACGCAAAAATATCGAATATTCGGGTGTTTTCAGTCTGAATTTGAGATATAAACGGGTACAGAAGATGCATGCACATATCGACTTTGGGCACCCAAAATATCGATTTAGAGCATGTTTTGAGCCTGTATTTTTAAAATACTCTAACACGGAGTAGACACGTACAGATTGCTTCTGGGACCCAAATAAATCGAATTTTTGGTTGTTCTGAGCCTGAACTTGAGATATGAACAGGTACAGAAGATGCATGCACATATCGACTTCGGGCACCTAAAATATCGATTTTGAGCATGTTTTGGGCCTGTATTTTGAAAATACTCAAACACGGTGTAGACATGTACGGATCGCTTCTGGGACACAAAAATATCGATTTTTTGGGCGTTTTGAGCCTGAATTTGAGATATAAACAGGTACATAAGATGCATGCACATATCGACTTTAGCACCCAAAATATCGATTTTTAGTATGTTTTGGGCGTATAATTTGAAAATATTCTAGCACTGAGTAGGCATGTACAGATCGCTTCTGGGACCCTAAAATATCAAATTTTCGGGTGTTTTGAGCCAGAATTTGGGATATAACCGTGTACAGAGAATGCGTGCACATATCGACTTTTTGCACCTAAAATATCGATTTTGAGCATGTTTTGGGTCTGTATCTTGAAAACATTCTAGCAAGGAGTAGGCATGTACAGATCACTTTTGGGACCCAAAAATATCGAATTTTCTGGTGTTTTGAACCTGAATTTGGGATATAGACGGGTACAGAAGATGCATACACATATTGACTTTGGGCACCTAAAATATAGATTTTCAGCATGTTTTGGGCCTGTATTTTGAAAATACTTTAACACGGAGTAGGCATGTACAGATCGCTTCTGGGACCCAAAAACATTGAATTTTCGAGTGTTTTGAGCCTGAATTTGAGATATAAACGGGTACAGAAGATGCATGCACATATCGACTTTGGGCACCCAAAATATCGATTTTGAGCATGTTTTGGGCCTGAATTTTTAAAGTACTCTAACACTGAGTAGACTCGTACAGATCGCTTCTGGGACCCAAATAAATCGAATTTTCGGGTGTTCTGAGCCTGAATTTGAGATATGAACGGGTGCAGAAGATGCATGCACATATCGACTTTGGCACCTAAAACATCGATTTTGAGCATGTTTTGGGCCTGTATTTTAAAAATACTATAACACTGTGTAGACATGTACAGATCGCTTCTGGGACACAAAAATATCGATTTTTTTTGTGTTTTGAGCCTGAATTTGAGATATAAACGGGTACAGAAGATGCATGCACATATCGACTTTGGCACCCAAAATATTGATTTTTAGTATGTTTTTTGCGTATAATTTGAAAATATTCTGGCACTGAGTAGGCATGTACAGATCGCTTTTGGGACCCAAAAATATCGAATTTTCGGTTGTTTTGAGCCAGAAATTGGGATATAACTTGGTACAGAGGATGCATGCACATATCGACTTTTTGCACCTAAAATATCGATTTTGAGCATGTTTTGGGTCTGTATCTTGAAAAAATTCTAGCAAGGAGTAGGCATGTACAGATCGCTTCTGGGACCCAAAATTATCGAATTTTAGGGTGTTTTGAACCTGAATTTGGGATATAGACGGATACCAAAGATGAATGCACATATCGACTTTTTGCACCTAAAATATCGATTTTGAGCATGTTTTGGGCCTGTATTTTGAAAATACTTAAACACGGTGTAGACATGTACAGATCGCTTCTGGGACCCAAAAATATCGAATATTCGGGTGTTTTGAGTCTGAATTTGAGACATAAAAGGGTACAGAAGATGCATTCACATATTAACTTTGGGCACCCAAAATATCGATTTTGAGCATATTTTGGGCCTGTAAATTTAAAATACTCTAACACGGAGTAGACACGTACAGATCGCTTCTGGGACACAAAAATATCGAATTTTTGGGTGTTTTGAGCCTGAATTTGAGATATAAACGGGTACAGAAGATGCATGCACATATCGACTTTGGGAACCCAAAATACCGATTTTTAGCATGTTCTGAGCCTCTATTTTGAAAACATTCTAGCACTGAGTAGGCATGTACAGATCGCTTCTGGGACCCAAAAATATTGAATTTTCGGGTGTTTTGAACCTGAATTTGAGATATAACCGGGTACAGAGAATGCATACACATATTGACTTTGTGCACCTAAAATATCAATTTTCAGAATGTTTTGGGCCTGCATTTTAAAAACACTCTAACACGGAGTATGCATGTACAGATCGCTTCTGGGACACAAAAATATCGAATTTTCGGAGTTTTGAGCCTGAATTTGAGATATAAACGAGTACAGAAGATGCATGCACATATCGACTTTTTGCACCTAAAATATCGATTTTTAGCATGTTTTGGGCCTGTATCTTGAAAACTTTCTAGCAAGAAGTAGGCATGTAAAGGTCGCTTCTGGGACCCAAAAATATCGAATTTTCTGGTGTTTTGAACCAGAATTTAAGATATAAACGGGTACAGAAGATGCATGCACATATCGACTTTGGGTACCTAAAATATCGATTTTAAGCATGTTTTGGGCCTGTATTTTGAAAATACTCTAACACGGAGTATGCATGTACAGATCGCTTCTGGGACACAAAAATATCGATTTTTTAGGTGTTTTGAGCCTGAATTTGAGATATAAACGGGTACAGAAGATGCATGCACATATCGACTTTTCACACCTAAAATATCATTTTTGAGCATGTTTTAAGCCTGTATTTTAAAAACATTCTAGCACTGAGTAGGCATATGCAGATCGCTTAAGGGAACTAATAATATCGAATTTTTGGAGTTTTGAGCCTGAATTTGAGATATAAACGGGTACAGAAGATGCATGCACATATCGACTTTTTGCACTTAAAATATCGATTTTGAGCATGTTTTGGGTCTGTATCTTGAAAACATTCTAGCAAGGAGTAGGCATGTACAGATCGCTTCTGGGACCCAAAAATATCGAATTTTCTGGTGTTTTGAACCAGAATTAGGGATATACACGGGTACAGAAGATGCATACACATATTGACTTTGGGCAGCTAAAATATCGACTTACAGCATGTTTTAAGCCTGTATTTTAAAAATACTCTAAGACGGAGTATGCATGTACAGATGGCTTTTGGGACGCAAAAATATCGAATATTCGGGTGTTTTCAGTCTGAATTTGAGATATAAACGGGTACAGAAGATGCATGCACATATCGACTTTGGGCACCCAAAATATCGATTTAGAGCATGTTTTGAGCCTGTATTTTTAAAATACTCTAACACGGAGTAGACACGTACAGATAGCTTCTGGGACCCAAATAAATCGAATTTTTGGTTGTTCTGAGCCTGAATTTGAGATATGAACAGGTACAGAAGATGCATGCACATATCGACTTCGGGCACCTAAAATATCGATTTTGAGCATGTTTTGGGGCTGTATTTTGAAAATACTCAAACACGGTGTAGACATGTACGGATCGCTTCTGGGACACAAAAATATCGATTTTTTGGGCGTTTTGAGCCTGAATTTGAGATATAAACGGGTACATAAGATGCATGCACATATCGACTTTAGCACCCAAAATATCGATTTTTAGTATGTTTTGGGCGTATAATTTGAAAATATTCTAGCACTGAGTAGGCATGTACAGATCGCTTCTGGGACCCAAAAATATCGAATTTTCGGGTGTTTTGAGCCAGAATTTGGGATATAACCGTGTACAGAGAATGCGTGCACATATCGACTTTTTGCACCTAAAATATCGATTTTGAGCATGTTTTGGGTCTGTATCTTGAAAACATTCTAGCAAGGAGTAGGCATGTACAGATCACTTCTGGGACCCAAAAATATCGAATTTTCTGGTGTTTTGAACCTGAATTTGAGATATAGACGGGTACAGAAGATGCATACACATATTGACTTTGGGCAACTAAAATATAGATTTTCAGCATGTTTTGGGCCTGAATTTTGAAAATACTCTAACACGGAGTAGGCATGTACAGATCGCTTCTGGGACACAAAAATATCGAATATTCGGGTGTTTTGAGTCTGAATTTGAGACATAAAAGAGTACAGAAGATGCATTCACATATCAACTTTGGGCACCCAAAATATCGATTTTGAGCATATTTTGGGCCTGTAATTTTAAAATACTCTAACACGGAGTAGACACGTACAGATCGCTTCTGGGACACAAAAATATCGAATTTTTGGGTGTTTTGAGCCTGAATTTGAGATATAAACGGGTACAGAAGATGCATGCACATATCGACTTTGGGAACCCAAAATACCGATTTTTAGCATGTTCTGAGCCTCTATTTTGAAAACATTCTAGCACTGAGTAGGCATGTACAGATCGCTTCTGGGACCCAAAAATATTGAATTTTCGGGTGTTTTGAACCTGAATTTGAGATATAACCGGGTACAGAGAATGCATACACATATTGACTTTGTGCACCTAAAATATCAATTTTCAGAATGTTTTGGGCCTGCATTTTAAAAACACTCTAACACGGAGTATGCATGTACAGATCGCTTCTGGGACACAAAAATATCGAATTTTCGGAGTTTTGAGCCTGAATTTGAGATATAAACGAGTACAGAAGATGCATGCACATATCGACTTTTTGCACCTAAAATATCGATTTTGAGCATGTTTTGGGCCTGTATCTTGAAAACTTTCTAGCAAGAAGTAGGCATGTAAAGGTCGCTTCTGGGACCCAAAAATATCGAATTTTCTGGTGTTTTGAACCAGAATTTAAGATATAAACGGGTACAGAAGATGCATGCACATATCGACTTTGGGTACCTAAAATATCGATTTTAAGCATGTTTTGGGCCTGTATTTTGAAAATACTCTAACACGGAGTATGCATGTACAGATCGCTTCTGGGACACAAAAATATCGATTTTTTAGGTGTTTTGAGCCTGAATTTGAGATATAAACGGGTACAGAAGATGCATGCACATATCGACTTTTCACACCTAAAATATCATTTTTGAGCATGTTTTAAGCCTGTATTTTAAAAACATTCTAGCACTGAGTAGGCATATGCAGATCGCTTAAGGGAACTAATAATATCGAATTTTTGGAGTTTTGAGCCTGAATTTGAGATATAAACGGGTACAGAAGATGCATGCACATATCGACTTTTTGCACTTAAAATATCGATTTTGAGCATGTTTTGGGTCTGTATCTTGAAAACATTCTAGCAAGGAGTAGGCATGTACAGATCGCTTCTGGGACCCAAAAATATCGAATTTTCTGGTGTTTTGAACCAGAATTAGGGATATACACGGGTACAGAAGATGCATACACATATTGACTTTGGGCAGCTAAAATATCGACTTACAGCATGTTTTAAGCCTGTATTTTAAAAATACTCTAAGACGGAGTATGCATGTACAGATGGCTTTTGGGACGCAAAAATATCGAATATTCGGGTGTTTTCAGTCTGAATTTGAGATATAAACGGGTACAGAAGATGCATGCACATATCGACTTTGGGCACCCAAAATATCGATTTAGAGCATGTTTTGAGCCTGTATTTTTAAAATACTCTAACACGGAGTAGACACGTACAGATAGCTTCTGGGACCCAAATAAATCGAATTTTTGGTTGTTCTGAGCCTGAATTTGAGATATGAACAGGTACAGAAGATGCATGCACATATCGACTTCGGGCACCTAAAATATCGATTTTGAGCATGTTTTGGGGCTGTATTTTGAAAATACTCAAACACGGTGTAGACATGTACGGATCGCTTCTGGGACACAAAAATATCGATTTTTTGGGCGTTTTGAGCCTGAATTTGAGATATAAACGGGTACATAAGATGCATGCACATATCGACTTTAGCACCCAAAATATCGATTTTTAGTATGTTTTGGGCGTATAATTTGAAAATATTCTAGCACTGAGTAGGCATGTACAGATCGCTTCTGGGACCCAAAAATATCGAATTTTCGGGTGTTTTGAGCCAGAATTTGGGATATAACCGTGTACAGAGAATGCGTGCACATATCGACTTTTTGCACCTAAAATATCGATTTTGAGCATGTTTTGGGTCTGTATCTTGAAAACATTCTAGCAAGGAGTAGGCATGTACAGATCACTTCTGGGACCCAAAAATATCGAATTTTCTGGTGTTTTGAACCTGAATTTGAGATATAGACGGGTACAGAAGATGCATACACATATTGACTTTGGGCACCTAAAATATAGATTTTCAGCATGTTTTGGGCCTGAATTTTGAAAATACTCTAACACGGAGTAGGCATGTACAGATCGCTTCTGGGACACAAAAATATCGATTATTCGGGTGTTTTGAGTCTGAATTTGAGACATAAAAGAGTACAGAAGATGCATTCACATATCAACTTTGGGCACCCAAAATATCGATTTTGAGCATATTTTGGGCCTGTAATTTTAAAATACTCTAACACGGAGTAGACACGTACAGATCGCTTCTGGGACACAAAAATATCGAATTTTTGGGTGTTTTGAGCCTGAATTTGAGATATAAACGGGTACAGAAGATGCATGCACATATCGACTTTGGGAACCCAAAATACCGATTTTTAGCATGTTCTGAGCCTCTATTTTGAAAACATTCTAGCACTGAGTAGGCATGTACAGATCGCTTCTGGGACCCAAAAATATTGAATTTTCGGGTGTTTTGAACCTGAATTTGAGATATAACCGGGTACAGAGAATGCATACACATATTGACTTTGTGCACCTAAAATATCAATTTTCAGAATGTTTTGGGCCTGCATTTTAAAAACACTCTAACACGGAGTATGCATGTACAGATCGCTTCTGGGACACAAAAATATCGAATTTTCGGAGTTTTGAGCCTGAATTTGAGATATAAACGAGTACAGAAGATGCATGCACATATCGACTTTTTGCACCTAAAATATCGATTTTGAGCATGTTTTGGGCCTGTATCTTGAAAACTTTCTAGCAAGAAGTAGGCATGTAAAGGTCGCTTCTGGGACCCAAAAATATCGAATTTTCTGGTGTTTTGAACCAGAATTTAAGATATAAACGGGTACAGAAGATGCATGCACATATCGACTTTGGGTACCTAAAATATCGATTTTAAGCATGTTTTGGGCCTGTATTTTGAAAATACTCTAACACGGAGTATGCATGTACAGATCGCTTCTGGGACACAAAAATATCGATTTTTTAGGTGTTTTGAGCCTGAATTTGAGATATAAACGGGTACAGAAGATGCATGCACATATCGACTTTTCACACCTAAAATATCATTTTTGAGCATGTTTTAAGCCTGTATTTTAAAAACATTCTAGCACTGAGTAGGCATATGCAGATCGCTTAAGAGAACTAATAATATCGAATTTTTGGAGTTTTGAGCCTGAATTTGAGATATAAACGGGTACAGAAGATGCATGCACATATCGACTTTTTGCACTTAAAATATCGATTTTGAGCATGTTTTGGGTCTGTATCTTGAAAACATTCTAGCAAGGAGTAGGCATGTACAGATCGCTTCTGGGACCCAAAAATATCGAATTTTCTGGTGTTTTGAACCAGATTTAGGGATATACACGGGTACAGAAGATGCATACACATATTGACTTTGGGCAGCTAAAATATCGACTTACAGCATGTTTTAAGCCTGTATTTTAAAAATACTCTAAGACGGAGTATGCATGTACAGATGGCTTTTGGGACGCAAAAATATCGAATATTCGGGTGTTTTCAGTCTGAATTTGAGATATAAACGGGTACAGAAGATGCATGCACATATCGACTTTGGGCACCCAAAATATCGATTTAGAGCATGTTTTGAGCCTGTATTTTTAAAATACTCTAACACGGAGTAGACACGTACAGATAGCTTCTGGGACCCAAATAAATCGAATTTTTGGTTGTTCTGAGCCTGAATTTGAGATATGAACAGGTACAGAAGATGCATGCACATATCGACTTCGGGCACCTAAAATATCGATTTTGAGCATGTTTTGGGGCTGTATTTTGAAAATACTCAAACACGGTGTAGACATGTACGGATCGCTTCTGGGACACAAAAATATCGATTTTTTGGGCGTTTTGAGCCTGAATTTGAGATATAAACGGGTACATAAGATGCATGCACATATCGACTTTAGCACCCAAAATATCGATTTTTAGTATGTTTTGGGCGTATAATTTGAAAATATTCTAGCACTGAGTAGGCATGTACAGATCGCTTCTGGGACCCAAAAATATCGAATTTTCGGGTGTTTTGAGCCAGAATTTGGGATATAACCGTGTACAGAGAATGCGTGCACATATCGACTTTTTGCACCTAAAATATCGATTTTGAGCATGTTTTGGGTCTGTATCTTGAAAACATTCTAGCAAGGAGTAGGCATGTACAGATCACTTCTGGGACCCAAAAATATCGAATTTTCTGGTGTTTTGAACCTGAATTTGAGATATAGACGGGTACAGAAGATGCATACACATATTGACTTTGGGCACCTAAAATATAGATTTTCAGCATGTTTTGGGCCTGAATTTTGAAAATACTCTAACACGGAGTAGGCATGTACAGATCGCTTCTGGGACACAAAAATATCGAATATTCGGGTGTTTTGAGTCTGAATTTGAGACATAAAAGAGTACAGAAGATGCATTCACATATCAACTTTGGGCACCCAAAATATCGATTTTGAGCATATTTTGGGCCTGTAATTTTAAAATACTCTAACACGGAGTAGACACGTACAGATCGCTTCTGGGACACAAAAATATCGAATTTTTGGGTGTTTTGAGCCTGAATTTGAGATATAAACGGGTACAGAAGATGCATGCACATATCGACTTTGGGAACCCAAAATACCGATTTTTAGCATGTTCTGACCCTCTATTTTGAAAACATTCTAGCACTGAGTAGGCATGTACAGATCGCTTCTGGGACCCAAAAATTTTGAATTTTCGGGTGTTTTGAGCCTGAATTTGAGATATAACCGGGTACAGAGAATGCATACACATATTGACTTTGTGCACCTAAAATATCAATTTTCAGAATGTTTTGGGCCTGCTTTTTATAAACACTCTAACACGGAGTATGCATGTACAGATCGCTTCTGGGACCCAAAAATATCGAATTTTCGGAGTTTTGAGCCTGAATTTGACATATAAACGAGTACAGAAGATGCATGCACATATCGACTTTTTGCACCTAAAATATCGATTTTGAGCATGTTTTGGGCCTGTATCTTGAAAACTTTCTAGCAAGAAGTAGGCATGTAAAGGTCGCTTCTGGGACCCAAAAATATCGAATTTTCTGGTGTTTTGAACCAGAATTTGGGATATAGACCGGTACAGAAGATGCATACACATATTGACTTTGGGCACCTAAAATATCGATGTTTAGTATGTTTTGGGCGTATAATTTGAAAATATTCTAGCACTGAGTAGGCATGTACAGATCGCTTCTGGGACTCAAAAATATCGAATTTTCGGGTGTTTTGAGCCAGAATTTGGGATATAACCGGGTACAGAGGATGCATGCACATATCGACTTTTTGCACCTAAAATATCGATTTTAAGCATGTTTTGGGTCTGTATCTTGAAAACATTCTAGCAAGGAGTAGGCATGTACAGGTCGCTTCTGGGACCCAAAAATATCGAATTTTCTGGTGTTTTGAACCTGAATTTGGGATATAGACGGGTACAGAATATGCATACACATATTGACTTTGGGCACCTAAAATATCGAGTTTCAGCATGTTTTGGGCCTGTATTTTGAAAATACATTAACACGGAGTAGGCATGTACAGATCGCTTCGAGGACCCAAAAATATCGACTTTTCGGGTGTTTTGAGCCTGAATTTGAGATATAAACGGGTACTGAAGATGCATGCACATATCGACTTTGGGCACCTAAAATATCGATTTTGAGCATATTTTGGGCCTGTATTTTGAAAATACTCTAACACGGAGTATGCATGTACAGATCGCTTCTGGGACACAAAAATATCGATTTTTTAGGTGTTTTGAGCCTGAATTTGAGATATAAACGAGTACAGAAGATGCATGCACATATCGACTTTTTGCACCTAAAATATCGATTTTGAGCATGTTTTGGGCCTGTATCTTGAAAACTTTCTAGCAAGAAGTAGGCATGTACAGGTCGCTTCTGGGGCCCAAAAATATCGAATTTTCTTGTGTTTTGAACCAGAATTTGGGATATAGACCGGTACAGCAGATGCATACACATATTGAATTTGGGCACCTAAAATATCGATTTTTAGTATGTTTTGGGCGTATAATATGAAAATATTCTAGCAATGAATAGGCATGTACAGATCGCTTCTGGGACCCAAAAATATCGAATTTTCGGGGGTTTTGAGCCAGAATTTGGGATATAACCGGGTACAGAGGATGCATGCACATATCGACTTTTTGCACCTAAAATATCGATTTTAAGCATGTTTTGGGTCTGTATCTTGAAAACATTCTAGCAAGGACTAGGCATGTACAGGTCGCTTCTGGGACCCAAAAATACCGAATTTTCTGGTGTTTTGAACCTGAATTTGGGATATAGACGGGTACAGAATATGCATACACATATTGACTTTGGGCACCTAAAATATCGATTTTCAGCATGTTTTGGGCCTGTATTTTGAAAATACATTAACACGGAGTAGTCATGTACAGATCGCTTCGGGGACCCAAAAATATCGACTTTTCGGGTGTTTTGAGCCTGAATTTGAGATATAAACGGGTACAGAAGATGCATGCACATATCGACTTTGGGCACCTAAAATATCGATTTTGAGCATGTTTTTGGCCTGTATTTTGAAAATACTCTAACACGGAGTATGCATGTACAGATCGCTTCTGGGACACAAAAATATCGATTTTTTAGGTGTTTTGAGCCTGAATTTGAGATATAAACGGGTACAGAAGATGCATGCACATATCGACTTTTCACACCTAAAATATCATTTTTGAGCATGTTATAAGCCTGTATTTTAAAAACATTCTAGCACTGAGTAGGCATATGCAGATCGCTTAAGGGACCTAAAAATATCGAATTTTTGGAGTTTTGAGCCTGAATTTGAGATATAAACGGGTACAGAAGATGCATGCACATATCGACTTTGGCACCCAAAATATCGATTTTTAGTATGTTTTGGGCGTATAATTTGAAAATATTTTAGTACTGAGTAGTCATGTACAGATCGCTTCTGAGACCCAAAAATATCGAATTTTCGGGTGTTTTGAGCCAGAAATTGGGATATAACCGGGTACAGAGGATGCATGCACATATCGACTTTTTGCACCTAAAATATCGATTTTGAGCATGTTTTGGGTCTGTATCTTGAAAAAATTCTAGCAAGGAGTAGGTATGTACAGATCGCTTCAGGGTCCCAAAATTATCGAATTTTCGGGTATTTTGAACCTGAATTTGGGATATAGACGGATACAGAAGATGCATGCACATACCGACTTTTTGCACCTAAAATATCGATTTTGAGCATGTTTTGGGCCTGTATTTTGAAAATACTCTAGCAAGAAGTAGGCAGATTGCTTCTGGGACCCAAAACTATCGAATTTTCGAGTGTTTTGAACCTGAATTTGGGATATAGACGGGTACAGAAGATGCATACACATATTGACTTTGGGCAGCTAAAATATCGATTTTCAGCATGTTTTAGGCCTGTATTTTGAAAATACCCTAACACGGAGTATGCATGTACACATTGCTTTTGGGACCCAAAAATATCGAATATTCGGGTGTTTTGAGTCTGAATTTGAGATATAAACGGATACAGAAGATGCATGCACATATCGACTTTAAGCACCCAAAATATCGATTTGGAGCATGTTTTGGGCCTCTATTTTGAAAATACTATAGCACGGTGTAGACATGTACAGATCGCTTCTGGGACACATAAGTATCGATTTTTTGGGTGTTTTGAGCCTGAATTTGAGATATAAACGGGTACAGAAGATGCATGCACATATCGACTTTGGCACCAAAAATATCAATTTTTAGTATGTTTTGGGCGTATAATTTGAAAATATTCTAGCACTGAGTAGGCATGTACAGATCGCTTCTAGGACACAAATATATCGAATTTTCTGGTGTTTTGAACCAGAATTAGGGATATACACGGGTACAGAAGATGAATACACATATTGACTTTGGGCACATAAAATATCGATTTTCAGCATGTTTTGGGCCTGTATTTTTAAAACACTCTAACACGGAGTATGCACGTACAGATCGCTTCTGGGACCCAAATAAATCGAATTTTCGGGTATTTTGAACCTGAATTTGGGATATAGACGGATACAGAAGATGCATGCACATATCGACTTCGGGCACCTAAAATATCGATTTTGAGCATGTTTTGGGCCTGTATTTTGAAAATACTCAAACACGGTGTAGACATGTACGGATCGCTTCTGGGACACAAAAATATCGATTTTTTTGGGCGTTTTGAGCCTGAATTTGAGATATAAACGGGTACATAAGATGCATGCACATATCGACTTTAGCACCCAAAATATCGATTTTTAGTATGTTTTGGGCGTATAATTTGAAAATATTCTAGCACTGAGTAGGCATGTACAGATCGCTTCTGGGACCCAAAAATATCGAATTTTCGGGTGTTTTGAGCCAGAATTTGGGATATAACCGTGTACAGAGAATGCGTGCACATATCGACTTTTTGCACCTAAAATATCGATTTTGAGCATGTTTTGGGTCTGTATCTTGAAAACATTCTAGCAAGGAGTAGGCATGTACAGATCACTTCTGGGACCCAAAAATATCGAATTTTCTGGTGTTTTGAACCTGAATTTGGGATATAGACGGGTACAGAAGATGCATACACATATTGACTTTGGGCACCTAAAATATAGATTTTCAGCATGTTTTGGGCCTGAATTTTGAAAATACTTTAACACGGAGTAGGCATGTACAGATCGCTTCTGGAACCCAAAAATATCGAATATTCGGGTGTTTTGAGTCTGAATTTGAGACATAAAAGAGTACAGAAGATGCATTCACATATCAACTTTGGGCACCCAAAATATCGATTTTGAGCATATTTTGGCCCTGTAATTTTAAAATACTCTAACACGGAGTAGACACGTACAGATCGCTTCTGGGACACAAAAATATCGAATTTTTGGGTGTTTTGAGCCTGAATTTGAGATATAAACGGGTACAGAAGATGCATGCACATATCGACTTTGGGAACCCAAAATACCGATTTTTAGCATGTTCTGAGCCTCTATTTTGAAAACATTCTAGCACTGAGTAGGCATGTACAGATCGCTTCTGGGACCCAAAAATATTGAATTTTCGGGTGTTTTGAGCCTGAATTTGAGATATAACCGGGTACAGAGAATGCATACACATATTGACTTTGTGCACCTAAAATATCAATTTTCAGAATGTTTTGGGCCTGCATTTTAAAAACACTCTAACACGGAGTATGCATGTACAGATCGCTTCTGGGACACAAAAATATCGAATTTTCGGAGTTTTGAGCCTGAATTTGAGATATAAACGAGTACAGAAGATGCATGCACATATCGACTTTTTGCACCTAAAATATCGATTTTGAGCATGTTTTGGGCCTGTATCTTGAAAACTTTCTAGCAAGAAGTAGGCATGTAAAGGTCGCTTCTGGGACCCAAAAATATCGAATTTTCTGGTGTTTTGAACCTGAATTTGGGATATAGACGGGTACAGAATATGCATACACATATTGACTTTGGGCACCTAAAATATCGATTTTCAGCATGTTTTGGGCCTGTATTTTGAAAATACATTAACACGGAGTAGGCATGTACAGATCGCTTCGAGGACCCAAAAATATCGACTTTTCGGGTGTTTTGAGCCTGAATTTGAGATATAAACGGGTACAGAAGATGCATGCACATATCGACTTTGGGCACCTAAAATATCGATTTTGAGCATGTTTTGGGCCTGTATTTTGAAAATACTCTAACACGGAGTATGCATGTACAGATCGCTTCTGGGACACAAAAATATCGATTTTTTGGGTGTTTTGAGCCTGAATTTGAGATATAAACGAGTACAGAAGATGCATGCACATATCGACTTTTTGCACCTAAAATATCGATTTTGAGCATGTTTTGGGCCTGTATCTTGAAAACTTTCTAGCAAGAAGTAGGCATGTACAGGTCGCTTCTGGGACCCAAAAATATCGAATTTTCTGGTGTTTTGAACCAGAATTTGGGATATAGACCGGTACAGAAGATGCATACACATATTGAATTTGGGCACCTAAAATATCGATTTTTAGTATGTTTTGGGCGTATAATTTGAAAATATTCTAGCACTGAGTAGGCATGTACAGATCGCTTCTGGGACCCAAAAATATCGAATTTTCAGGGGTTTTGAGCCAGAATTTGGGATATAACCGGGTACAGAGGATGCATGCACATATCGACTTTTTGCAACTAAAATATCGATTTTAAGCATGTTTTGGGTCTATATCTTGAAAACATTCTAGGAAGGAGTAGGTATGTACAGGTCGCTTCTGGGACCCAAAAATACCGAATTTTCTGGTGTTTTGAACCTGAATTTGAGATATAAACAGGTACAGAAGATGCATGCACATATCGACTTTTCACACCTAAAATATCGATTTTGAGTATGTTTTGGGCCTGTATTTTGAAAATACTCTAACACGGAGTATGCATGTACAGATCGTTTCTGGGACACAAAAATATCGATTTTTTGGGTGTTTTGAGCCTGAATTTGAGATATAAACGGGTACAGAAGATGCATGCACATATTGACTTTCACACCTAAAATATCGATTTATAGCATGTTTTAAGCCTGTATTTTAAAAACATTCTTGCACTGAGTAGGCATGTGCAGATCGCTTAAGGGACCCAAAAATATCGAATTTTAGGAGTTTTGAGCCTGAATTTTAGATATAAACGGGTACAGAAGATGCATGCACATATCGACTTTGTGCACTTAAAATATCGATTTTGAGCATGTTTTGGGTCTGTATCTTGAAAACATTCTAGCATGGAGTAGGCATGTACAGATCGCTTATGGGACCCAAAAATATCGAATTTTCTGGTGTTTTGAACCTGAATTTGGGATATAGACGGGTACAGAAGATGCATACACATATTGACTTTGGGCACATAAAATATCGATTTTCAGCATGTTTTGGGCCTGTATTTTAAAAACACTCTAACACGGAGTATGCACGTACAGATCGCTTCTGGGACCCAAAAACATTGAATTTTCGGGTGTTTTGAGCCTAAATTTGAGATATAAACGGATACAGAAGATGCATGCACATATCGACTTTCTGCACCTAAAATATCGATTTTGAGCATGTTTTGGGCCTGTATTTTGAAAATACTCTAACACGGAGTAGGCATGTACAGATCGCTTCGGGGACTCAAAAATATCGAATTTTCGGGTGTTTTGAACCTGAATTTGAGATATAAACGGGTACAGAAGATGCATGTATATTTCGACTTTTTGCACCTAAAATATCGATTTTGAGCATGTTTTGGGTCTGTATCTTGAAAACAATCTAGCAAGAAGTAGGCATGTACAGATTGCTTCTGGGACCAAAAAATATCGAATTTTCGAGTGTTCTGAACCTGAATTTGAGATATAGACGGGTACAGAAGATGCATACACATATTGACTTTGGGCAACTAAAATATCGATTTTCTGCATGTTTTAGGCCTGTATTTTAAAAACACTCTAACAGGGAGTATGCACTTGCAGATCGCTTCTGGGACCCAAAAACATTGAATTTTCGAGTGTTTTGAGCCTGAATTTGAGATATAAACGGGTACAGAAGATGCATGCACATATCGACTTTGGGCACCCAAAATATCGATTTTTAAGCATGTTTTGGGCCTGAATTTTTAAAGTACTCTAACACTGAGTAGACACGTACAGATCGCTTCTGGGACCCAAAAATATCGAATTTTCGGGTGTTCTGAGCCTGAATTTGAGATATGAACGGGTACAGAAGATGCATGCACATATCGACTTTGGCACCTAAAACATCGATTTTGAGCATGTTTTGGGCCTGTATTTTAAAAATACTATAACACTGTGTAGACATGTACAGATCGCTTCTGGGACACAAAAATATCGAATTTTTTTGTGTTTTGAGCCTGAATTTGAGATATAAACGGGTACAGAAGATGCATGCACATATCGACTTTGGCACCCAAAATATTGATTTTTAGTATGTTTTTTGCGTATAATTTGAAAATATTATGGCACTGAGTAGGCATGTACAGATCGCTTTTGGGACCCAAAAATATCGAATATTCGGGTATTTTGAGTCTGAATTTGAGATATAAACGGGTACAGAAGATGCATGCACATATCGACTTTGGGCACCTAAAATATCGATTTTGAGCATGTTTTGGGCCTGTATTTTGAAAATACTATAGCACGGTGTAGACATGTACAGATCGCTTCTGGGACACAAAAATATCGATTTTTTGGGTGTTTTGATCCTGAATTTGAGATATAAACGGGTACAGAAGATGCATGCACATATCGACTTTTCACACCTAAAATATCGATTTTGAGTATGTTTTGGGCCTGTATTTTGAAAATACTCTAACACGGAGTATGCATGTACAGATCGTTTCTGGGACACAAAAATATCGATTTTTTGGGTGTTTTGAGCCTGAATTTGAGATATAAACGGGTACAGAAGATGCATGCACATATTGACTTTCACACCTAAAATATCGATTTATAGCATGTTTTAAGCCTGTATTTTAAAAACATTCTTGCACTGAGTAGGCATGTGCAGATCGCTTAAGGGACCCAAAAATATCGAATTTTAGGAGTTTTGAGCCTGAATTTTAGATATAAACGGGTACAGAAGATGCATGCACATATCGACTTTGTGCACTTAAAATATCGATTTTGAGCATGTTTTGGGTCTGTATCTTGAAAACATTCTAGCATGGAGTAGGCATGTACAGATCGCTTATGGGACCCAAAAATATCGAATTTTCTGGTGTTTTGAACCTGAATTTGGGATATAGACGGGTACAGAAGATGCATACACATATTGACTTTGGGCATATAAAATATCGATTTTCAGCATGTTTTGGGCCTGTATTTTAAAAACACTCTAACACGGAGTATGCACGTACAGATCGCTTCTGGGACCCAAAAACATTGAATTTTCGGGTGTTTTGAGCCTAAATTTGAGATATAAACGGATACAGAAGATGCATGCACATATCGACTTTCTGCACCTAAAATATCGATTTTGAGCATGTTTTGGGCCTGTATTTTGAAAATACTCTAACACGGAGTAGGCATGTACAGATCGCTTCGGGGACTCAAAAATATCGAATTTTCGGGTGTTTTGAACCTGAATTTGAGATATAAACGGGTACAGAAGATGCATGTATATTTCGACTTTTTGCACCTAAAATATCGATTTTGAGCATGTTTTGGGTCTGTATCTTGAAAACAATCTAGCAAGAAGTAGGCATGTACAGATTGCTTCTGGGACCAAAAAATATCGAATTTTCGAGTGTTCTGAACCTGAATTTGAGATATAGACGGGTACAGAAGATGCATACACATATTGACTTTGGGCAACTAAAATATCGATTTTCTGCATGTTTTAGGCCTGTATTTTAAAAACACTCTAACAGGGAGTATGCACTTGCAGATCGCTTCTGGGACCCAAAAACATTGAATTTTCGAGTGTTTTGAGCCTGAATTTGAGATATAAACGGGTACAGAAGATGCATGCACATATCGACTTTGGGCACCCAAAATATCGATTTTTAAGCATGTTTTGGGCCTGAATTTTTAAAGTACTCTAACACTGAGTAGACACGTACAAATCGCTTCTGGGACCCAAAAATATCGAATTTTCGGGTGTTCTGAGCCTGAATTTGAGATATGAACGGGTACAGAAGATGCATGCACATATCGACTTTGGCACCTAAAACATCGATTTTGAGCATGTTTTGGGCCTGTATTTTAAAAATACTATAACACTGTGTAGACATGTACAGATCGCTTCTGGGACACAAAAATATCGAATTTTTTTGTGTTTTGAGCCTGAATTTGAGATATAAACGGGTACAGAAGATGCATGCACATATCGACTTTGGCACCCAAAATATTGATTTTTAGTATGTTTTTTGCGTATAATTTGAAAATATTATGGCACTGAGTAGGCATGTACAGATCTCTTTTGGGACCCAAAAATATCGAATATTCGGGTATTTTGAGTCTGAATTTGAGATATAAACGGGTACAGAAGATGCATGCACATATCGACTTTGGGCACCTAAAATATCGATTTTGAGCATGTTTTGGGCCTGTATTTTGAAAATACTATAGCACGGTGTAGACATGTACAGATCTCTTCTGGGACACAAAAATATCGATTTTTTGGGTGTTTTGATCCTGAATTTGAGATATAAACGGGTACAGAAGATGCATGCACATATCGACTTTTCACACCTAAAATATCGATTTTGAGTATGTTTTGGGCCTGTATTTTGAAAATACTCTAACACGGAGTATGCATGTACAGATCGTTTCTGGGACACAAAAATATCGATTTTTTGGGTGTTTTGAGCCTGAATTTGAGATATAAACGGGTACAGAAGATGCATGCACATATTGACTTTCACACCTAAAATATCGATTTATAGCATGTTTTAAGCCTGTATTTTAAAAACATTCTTGCACTGAGTAGGCATGTGCAGATCGCTTAAGGGACCCAAAAATATCGAATTTTAGGAGTTTTGAGCCTGAATTTTAGATATAAACGGGTACAGAAGATGCATGCACATATCGACTTTGTGCACTTAAAATATCGATTTTGAGCATGTTTTGGGTCTGTATCTTGAAAACATTCTAGCATGGAGTAGGCATGTACAGATCGCTTCTGGGACCCAAAAATATCGAATTTTCTGGTGTTTTGAACCTGAATTTGGGATATAGACGGGTACAGAAGATGCATACACATATTGACTTTGGGCACATAAAATATCGATTTTCAGCATGTTTTGGGCCTGTATTTTAAAAACACTCTAACACGGAGTATGCACGTACAGATCGCTTCTGGGACCCAAAAACATTGAATTTTCGGGTGTTTTGAGCCTAAATTTGAGATATAAACGGATACAGAAGATGCATGCACATATCGACTTTCTGCACCTAAAATATCGATTTTGAGCATGTTTTGGGCCTGTATTTTGAAAATACTCTAACACGGAGTAGGCATGTACAGATCGCTTCGGGGACTCAAAAATATCGAATTTTCGGGTGTTTTGAACCTGAATTTGAGATATAAACGGGTACAGAAGATGCATGCACATTTCGACTTTTTGCACCTAAAATATCGATTTTGAGCATGTTTTGGGTCTGTATCTTGAAAACAATCTAGCAAGAAGTAGGCATGTACAGATTGCTTCTGGGACCAAAAAAATCGAATTTTCGAGTGTTCTGAACCTGAATTTGAGATATAGACGGGTACAGAAGATGCATATACATATTGACTTTGGGCAACTAAAATATCGATTTTCTGCATGTTTTAGGCCTGTATTTTAAAAACACTCTAACAGGGAGTATGCACTTGCAGATCGCTTCTGGGACCCAAAAACATTGAATTTTCGAGTGTTTTGAGCCTGAATTTGAGATATAAACGGGTACAGAAGATGCATGCACATATCGACTTTGGGCACCCAAAATATCGATTTTTAAGCATGTTTTGGGCCTGAATTTTTAAAGTACTCTAACACTGAGTAGACACGTACAGATCGCTTCTGGGACCCAAATAAATCGAATTTTCGGGTGTTCTGAGCCTGAATTTGAGATATGAACGGGTACAGAAGATGCATGCACATATCGACTTTGGCACCTAAAACATCGATTTTGAGCATGTTTTGGGCCTGTATTTTAAAAATACTATAACACTGTGTAGACATGTACAGATTGCTTCTGGGACACAAAAATATCGAATTTTTTTGTGTTTTGAGCCTGAATTTGAGATATAAACGGGTACAGAAGATGCATGCACATATCGACTTTGGCACCCAAAATATTGATTTTTAGTATGTTTTTTGCGTATAATTTGAAAATATTATGGCACTGAGTAGGCATGTACAGATCGCTTTTGGGACCCAAAAATATCGAATATTCGGGTATTTTGAGTCTGAATTTGAGATATAAACGGGTACAGAAGATGCATGCACATATCGACTTTGGGCACCTAAAATATCGATTTTGAGCATGTTTTGGGCCTGTATTTTGAAAATACTATAGCACGGTGTAGACATGTACAGATCGCTTCTGGGACACAAAAATATCGATTTTTTGGGTGTTTTGATCCTGAATTTGAGATATAAACGGGTACAGAAGATGCATGCACATATCGACTTTTCACACCTAAAATATCGATTTTGAGTATGTTTTGGGCCTGTATTTTGAAAATACTCTAACACGGAGTATGCATGTACAGATCGTTTCTGGGACACAAAAATATCGATTTTTTGGGTGTTTTGAGCCTGAATTTGAGATATAAACGGGTACAGAAGATGCATGCACATATTGACTTTCACACCTAAAATATCGATTTATAGCATGTTTTAAGCCTGTATTTTAAAAACATTCTTGCACTGAGTAGGCATGTGCAGATCGCTTAAGGGACCCAAAAATATCGAATTTTAGGAGTTTTGAGCCTGAATTTTAGATATAAACGGGTACAGAAGATGCATGCACATATCGACTTTGTGCACTTAAAATATCGATTTTGAGCATGTTTTGGGTCTGTATCTTGAAAACATTCTAGCATGGAGTAGGCATGTACAGATCGCTTCTGGGACCCAAAAATATCGAATTTTCTGGTGTTTTGAACCTGAATTTGGGATATAGACGGGTACAGAAGATGCATACACATATTGACTTTGGGCACATAAAATATCGATTTTCAGCATGTTTTGGGCCTGTATTTTAAAAACACTCTAACACGGAGTATGCACGTACAGATCGCTTCTGGGACCCAAAAACATTGAATTTTCGGGTGTTTTGAGCCTAAATTTGAGATATAAACGGATACAGAAGATGCATGCACATATCGACTTTCTGCACCTAAAATATCGATTTTTAGCATGTTTTGGGCCTGTATTTTGAAAATACTCTAACACGGAGTAGGCATGTACAGATCGCTTCGGGGACTCAAAAATATCGAATTTTCGGGTGTTTTGAACCTGAATTTGAGATATAAACGGGTACAGAAGATGCATGCACATTTCGACTTTTTGCACCTAAAATATCGATTTTGAGCATGTTTTGGGTCTGTATCTTGAAAACAATCTAGCAAGAAGTAGGCATGTACAGATTGCTTCTGGGACCAAAAAAATCGAATTTTCGAGTGTTCTGAACCTGAATTTGAGATATAGACGGGTACAGAAGATGCATATACATATTGACTTTGGGCAACTAAAATATCGATTTTCTGCATGTTTTAGGCCTGTATTTTAAAAACACTCTAACAGGGAGTATGCACTTGCAGATCGCTTCTGGGACCCAAAAACATTGAATTTTCGAGTGTTTTGAGCCTAAATTTGAGATATAAACGGGTACAGAAGATGCATGCACATATCGACTTTGGGCACCCAAAATATCGATTTTTAAGCATGTTTTGGGCCTGAATTTTTAAAGTACTCTAACACTGAGTAGACACGTACAGATCGCTTCTGGGACCCAAATAAATCGAATTTTCGGGTGTTCTGAGCCTGAATTTGAGATATGAACGGGTACAGAAGATGCATGCACATATCGACTTTGGCACCTAAAACAACGATTTTGAGCATGTTTTGGGCCTGTATTTTAAAAATACTATAACACTGTGTAGACATGTACAGATTGCTTCTGGGACACAAAAATATCGAATTTTTTTGTGTTTTGAGCCTGAATTTGAGATATAAACGGGTACAGAAGATGCATGCACATATCGACTTTGGCACCCAAAATATTGATTTTTAGTATGTTTTTTGCGTATAATTTGAAAATATTATGGCACTGAGTAGGCATGTACAGATCGCTTTTGGGACCCAAAAATATCGAATATTCGGGTATTTTGAGTCTGAATTTGAGATATAAACGGGTACAGAAGATGCATGCACATATCGACTTTGGGCACCTAAAATATCGATTTTGAGCATGTTTTGGGCCTGTATTTTGAAAATACTATAGCACGGTGTAGACATGTACAGATCGCTTCTGGGACACAAAAATATCGATTTTTTGGGTGTTTTGATCCTGAATTTGAGATATAAACGGGTACAGAAGATGCATGCACATATCGACTTTTCACACCTAAAATATCGATTTTGAGTATGTTTTGGGCCTGTATTTTGAAAATACTCTAACACGGAGTATGCATGTACAGATCGTTTCTGGGACACAAAAATATCGATTTTTTGGGTGTTTTGAGCCTGAATTTGAGATATAAACGGGTACAGAAGATGCATGCACATATTGACTTTCACACCTAAAATATCGATTTATAGCATGTTTTAAGCCTGTATTTTAAAAACATTCTTGCACTGAGTAGGCATGTGCAGATCGCTTAAGGGACCCAAAAATATCGAATTTTAGGAGTTTTGAGCCTGAATTTTAGATATAAACGGGTACAGAAGATGCATGCACATATCGACTTTGTGCACTTAAAATATCGATTTTGAGCATGTCTTGGGTCTGTATCTTGAAAACATTCTAGCATGGAGTAGGCATGTACAGATCGCTTCTGGGACCCAAAAATATCGAATTTTCTGGTGTTTTGAACCTGAATTTGGGATATAGACGGGTACAGAAGATGCATACACATATTGACTTTGGGCACATAAAATATCGATTTTCAGCATGTTTTGGGCCTGTATTTTAAAAACACTCTAACACGGAGTATGCACGTACAGATCGCTTCTGGGACCCAAAAACATTGAATTTTCGGGTGTTTTGAGCCTAAATTTGAGATATAAACGGATACAGAAGATGCATGCACATATCGACTTTCTGCACCTAAAATATCGATTTTGAGCATGTTTTGGGCCTGTATTTTGAAAATACTCTAACACGTAGTAGGCATGTACAGATCGCTTCGGGGACTCAAAAATATCGAATTTTCGGGTGTTTTGAACCTGAATTTGAGATATAAACGGGTACAGAAGATGCATGCACATTTCGACTTTTTGCACCTAAAATATCGATTTTGAGCATGTTTTGGGTCTGTATCTTGAAAACAATCTAGCAAGAAGTAGGCATGTACAGATTGCTTCTGGGACCAAAAAAATCGAATTTTCGAGTGTTCTGAACCTGAATTTGAGATATAGAAGGGTACAGAAGATGCATACACATATTGACTTTGGGCAACTAAAATATCGATTTTCTGCATGTTTTAGGCCTGTATTTTAAAAACACTCTAACAGGGAGTAGGCATGTATAGATCGCTTCTGGGACTTCAAATTATTGAATTTTCGGGTGTTTTGAGTCTGAATTTGAGATATAAACGGGTACTGAAGATGCATGCACATATCGACTTTTAGACACCTATAATATCGATTTTTAGCATGTTTTGAGCCTATATTTTGAAAAAATTCTAGCAATGAGTAGGTATATACAGATCGCTTATGGGATCCAAAAATATTGAGTTTCCGGGTGTTTTGAGGTTGAATTTGGGATATAAACGGGTGCAGAAGATGCATGCACATATCGACTTTTGGGCACCTAGATGATCGATTTTCAGTATGTATTAGGCCAGTATTTTTAAAATACTCTAACACGGAATAGGCATGTACAGATTGCTTCTGGGACCCCAAAATATCGAATTTTCGGGTGTTTTGGGCCTGAATTTGAGATATCGACTTTCGGCACCTATAGTAACGACTTTTAGCATGTTTTGGGCCAATATTTTGAAAATATTCTAGCACTGAGTAGGCATGTACAGATCGCTTCTGGGACCCCAAAATATCGTATTTTCGGGAGTTTTAAGCCTTAATTTGAGATATAAACGGGTACAGAAGATGCATGCACATATCGACTTTGGGCACCCAAAATATCGATTTTTAAGCATGTTTTGGGCCTGAATTTTTAAAGTACTCTAACACTGAGTAGACACGTACAGATCGCTTCTGGGACCCAAATAAATCGAATTTTCGGGTGTTCTGAGCCTGAATTTGAGATATGAACGGGTACAGAAGATGCATGCACATATCGACTTTGGCACCTAAAACATCGATTTTGAGCATGTTTTGGGCCTGTATTTTAAAAATACTATAACACTGTGTAGACATGTACAGATCGCTTCTGGGACACAAAAATATCGAATTTTTTTGTGTTTTGAGCCTGAATTTGAGATATAAACGGGTACAGAAGATGCATGCACATATCGACTTTGGCACCCAAAATATTGATTTTTAGTATGTTTTTTGCGTATAATTTGAAAATATTATGGCACTGAGTAGGCATGTACAGATCGCTTTTGGGACCCAAAAATATCGAATATTCGGGTATTTTGAGTCTGAATTTGAGATATAAACGGGTACAGAAGATGCACGCACATATCGACTTTGGGCACCTAAAATATCGATTTTGAGCATGTTTTGGGCCTGTATTTTGAAAATACTATAGCACGGTGTAGACATGTATAGATCGCTTTTGGGACACAAAAATATCGATTTTTTGGGTGTTTTGATCCTGAATTTGAGATATAAACGGGTACAGAAGATGCATGCACATATCGACTTTGGCACCCAAAATATCGATTTTTAGTATGTTTTGGGCGTATAATTTGAAAATATTCTAGCACTGAGTAGGCATGTACAGATCGCTTCTGGGACCCAAAAATATCGAATTTTCGGGGGTTTTGAGCCAGAATTTGGGATATAACCGGGTACAGATGATGCATGCACATATCGACTTTGAGCACCTAAAATATCGATTTTGAGTATGTTTTGGGCCTGTATTTTGATAATACTCTAACACGGAGTATGCATGTACAGATCGCTTCTGGGACACAAAAATATCGATTTTTTGGGTGTTTTGAGCCTGAATTTGAGATATAAACGGGTACAGAAGATGCATGCACATATCGACTTTTCACACCTAAAATTTCGATTTATAGAATGTTTTAAGCCTGTATTTTAAAAACATTCTAGCACTGAGTAGAAATGTGCAGATCGCTTCTGGGACCCAAAAATACCGAATTTTCTGGTGTTTTGAACATGAATTTGGGATATAGACGGGTACAGAAGATGCATACACATATTGACTTTGGGCAGCTAAAATATCGATTTACAGCATTTTTTAGGCCTGTATTATAAAAATACTCTAACACGGAGTATGCATGTACAGATGGCTTTTGGGACCCAAAAATATCGAATATTCGGGTGTTTTGAGTCTGAATTTGAGATATAAACGGGTACAGAAGATGCATGCACATATCGACTTTGGGCACCCAAAATATCGATTTTGAGCATGTTTTAAGCCTGTATTTTTAAAATACTCTAACACGGAGTAGACACGTACAGATCGCTTCTGGAACCCAAATAAATCGAATTTTCGGTTGTTCTGAGCCTGAATTTGAGATTTGAACAGGTACAGAAGATGCATGCACATATCGACTTTGGGCACCTAAAATATCGATTTTGAGCATGTTTTGGGCCTGTATTTTGAAAATACTCAAACACGGTGTAGACATGTACAGATCGCTTCTGGGACACAAAAATATCGACTTTTTGGGTGTTTTGAGCCTGAATTTGAGATATAAACGGGTACAGAAGATGCATGCACATATCGACTTTAGCACCCAAAATATCGATTTTTAGTATGTTTTGGGCGTATAATTTGAAAATATTTTAGCACTGAGTAGGCATGTACAGATCGCTTCTGGGACACAAAAATATCGAATTTTCGGGGGTTTTGAGCCAGAATTTGGGATATAACCGGGTACAGAGGATGGATGCACATATCGACTTTTTGCACCTAAAATATAGATTTTAAGCATGTTTTGGGTCTGTATCTTGAAAACATTCTAGGAAGGAGTAGGCATGTACAGGTCGCTTCTGGTACCCAAAAATACCGAATTTTCTGGTGTTTTGAACCTGAATTTGGGATATAGACGGGTACAGAAGATGCATACACATATTGACTTTGGGCACCTAAAATATAGATTTTCAGTATGTTTTGGGCCTGTATTTTGAAAATACTCTAACACGGAGTAGGCATGTACAGATCGCTTCTGGGACCCAAAAATATCGATTTTTTGGGTGTTTTGAGGCTGAATTTGAGATATAAACGGGTACAGAAGATGCATGCACATATCGACTTTTCACACCTAAAATACCGATTTATAGCATGTTTTAAGCCTGTATTTTAAGAACATTCTAACACTGAGTTGGCATGTGCAGATCGCTTAAGGGACCCAAAAATATCGAATTTTCGGAGTTTTGAGCCTGAATTTGAGATATAAACGGGTACAGAAGATGCATGCACATATCGACTTTTTGCACTTAAAATATCGATTTTGGGCATGTTTTGGGTCTGTATCTTGAAAACATTCTAGCAAGGAGAAGGCATGTACAGATCGCTTCTGGGACCCAAAAATATCGAATTTTCTGGTGTTTTGAACCAGAATTAGGGATATACACGGGTACAGAAGATGCATACACATATTGACTTTGGGCACATAAAATATCGATTTTCAGCATGTTTTAAGTCTGTATTTTAAAAACACTCTAACACGGAGTATGCATGTACAGATGGCTTTTGGGACCCAAAAATATCGAATATTCTGGTGTTTTGAGTCTGAATTTGAGATATAAACGGGTACAGAAGATGAATGCACATATCGACTTTGGGCACCCAAAATATCGATTTTGAGCATGTTTTGAGCCTGCATTTTTAAAATACTCTAACACTGAGTAGACACGTACAGATCGCTTCTGGAACCCAAATAAATCGAATTTTAGGGTGTTCTGAGCCTGAATTTGAGATATGAATGGATACAGAAGAGGCATGCACGTATCGACTTTGGGCACCTAAAATATCGATTTTGTGCATGTTTTAGGGCTGTATTTTGAAAATACTATAGCACGGTGTAGACATGTACAGATCGCTTCTGGGACACAAAAATATCGATTTTTTGGGTGTTTTGAGCCTGAATTTGAGATATAAACGGGTACAGAAGATGCATGCACATATCGACTTTGGCACCCAAAATATCGATTTTTAGTATGTTTTGGGCGTATAATTTGAAAATATTCTAGCACTGAGTAGGCATGTACAGATCGATTCTGGGACCCAAAAATATCGAATTTTCGGGGGTTTTGAGCCAGAATTTGGGATATAACCGGGTACAGAGGATGCATGCACATATCGACTTTTTGCACCTAAAATATCGATTTTAAGCATGTTTTGGGTCTGTATCTTGAAAACATTCTAGGAAGGAGTAGGCATGTACAGGTCGCTTCTGGGACCCAAAAATACCGAATTTTCTGGTGTTTTGAACCTGAATTTGGGATATAGACGGGTACAGAAGATGCATACACATATTGACTTTGGGCACCTAAAATATAGATTTTCACCACGTTTTGGGCCTTTTTTTTGAAAATACATTAACACGGAGTAGGTATGTATAGATCACTTCTGGGACCCAAAAATATCGACTTTTCGGGTGTTTTGAGCCTGAATTTGAGATATAAACGGGTACAGAAGATGCATGCACATATCGACTTTGGGCATCTAAAATATCGATTTTGAGTATGTTTTAGGCCTGTATTTTGAAAATACTCTAACACGGAGTATGCATGTACAGATCGCTTCTGGAACACAAAAATATCGATTTTTTGGGTGTTTTCAGCCTGAATTTGAGATATAAACGGGTACAGAAGATGCATGCACATATCGACTTTTCACACATAAAATATCGATTGATAGTATGTTTTAAGCCTGTATTTTAAAAACATTCTAGCACTGAGTAGGCATGTGCAGATCGCTTAAGGGACCCAAAAATATCGAATTTTCGGAGTTTTGAGCCTGAATTTGAGATATAAACGGGTACAGAAGATGCATGCACATATCGACTTTGGGCACCCAAAATATCGATTTTGAGCATGTTTTGGGCCTGTATTTTGAAAACACTATAACACAGTGTAGACATGTACAGATCGCTTCTGGGACACAAAAATATCGATTTTTTGGGTGTTTTGAGCCTGAATTTGAGATATAAACGGGTACAGAAGATGCATGCACATATCGACTTTTTGCACCTAAAATATCGATTTTGAGCATGTTTTGGGTCTGTATCATGAAAACTTTCTAGCAAAAAGTAGGCATGTACAGATTGCTTCTGGGACTCAAAAATATCGAATTTTCGAGTGTTTTGAACCTGAATTTGGGATATAGACGGGTACAGAAGATGCATACACATATTGACTTTGGGCAGCTAAAATATCGATTTACAGCATGTTTTAGGCCTGTATTTTCAAAATACTCTAACACGGAGTATGCATGTACAGATGGCTTTAGGGACCCAAAAATATCGAATATTCGTGTGTTTTGAGTCTAAATTTGAGATATAAACGGGTACAGAAGAAGCATGCACATATCGACTTTGGGCACCCAAAATATCGATTTTGAGCATGTTTTGAGCCTGTATTTTTAAAATACTCTAACACGGAGTAAACACGTACAGATCGCTTGTGGGACACAAAAATATCGATTTTTTGGGTGTTTTGAGCCTGAATTTGAGATATAAACGGATACAGAAGATGCATGCACATATCGACTTTGGCACCCAAAATATCGATTTTTAGTATGTTTTGGGCGTATAATTTGAAAATATTCTAGCACTGAGTAGGCATGTACAGATCGCTTCTGGGACCCAAAAATATCGAATTTTCGGGGGTTTTGAGCCAGAATTTGGGATATAACCGGGTACAGATGATGCATGCACATATCGACTTTGAGCACCTAAAATATCGATTTTGAGTATGTTTTGGGCCTGTATTTTGATAATACTCTAACACGGAGTATGCATGTACAGATCGCTTCTGGGACACAAAAATATCGATTTTTTGGGTGTTTTGAGCCTGAATTTGAGATATAAACGGGTACAGAAGATGCATGCACATATCGACTTTTCACACCTAAAATTTCGATTTATAGCATGTTTTAAGCCTGTATTTTAAAAACATTCTAGCACTGAGTAGAAATGTGCAGATCGCTTCTGGGACCCAAAAATACCGAATTTTCTGGTGTTTTGAACATGAATTTGGGATATAGACGGGTAAAGAAGATGCATACACATATTGACTTTGGGCAGCTAAAATATCGATTTACAGCATTTTTTAGGCCTGTATTATAAAAATACTCTAACACGGAGTATGCATGTACAGATGGCTTTTGGGACCCAAAAATATCGAATATTCGGGTGTTTTGAGTCTGAATTTGAGATATAAACGGGTACAGAAGATGCATGCACATATCGACTTTGGGCACCCAAAATATCGATTTTGAGCATGTTTTAAGCCTGTATTTTTAAAATATTCTAACACGGAGTAGACACGTACAGATCGCTTCTGGAACCCAAATAAATCGAATTTTCGGTTGTTCTGAGCCTGAATTTGAGATTTGAACAGGTACAGAAGATGCATGCACATATCGACTTTGGGCACCTAAAATATCGATTTTGAGCATGTTTTGGGCCTGTATTTTGAAAATACTCAAACACGGTGTAGACATGTACAGATCGCTTCTGGGACACAAAAATATCGACTTTTTGGGTGTTTTGAGCCTGAATTTGAGATATAAACGGGTACAGAAGATGCATGCACATATCGACTTTAGCACCCAAAATATCGATTTTTAGTATGTTTTGGGCGTATAATTTGAAAATATTTTAGCACTGAGTAGGCATGTACAGATCGCTTCTGGGACACAAAAATATCGAATTTTCGGGGGTTTTGAGCCAGAATTTGGGATATAACCGGGTACAGAGGATGGATGCACATATCGACTTTTTGCACCTAAAATATAGATTTTAAGCATGTTTTGGGTCTGTATCTTGAAAACATTCTAGGAAGGAGTAGGCATGTACAGGTCGCTTCTGGTACCCAAAAATACCGAATTTTCTGGTGTTTTGAACCTGAATTTGGGATATAGACGGGTACAGAAGATGCATACACATATTGACTTTGGGCACCTAAAATATAGATTTTCAGTATGTTTTGGGCCTGTATTTTGAAAATACTCTAACACGGAGTAGGCATGTACAGATCGCTTCTGGGACCCAAAAATATCGATTTTTTGGGTGTTTTGAGGCTGAATTTGAGATATAAACGGGTACAGAAGATGCATGCACATATCGACTTTTCACACCTAAAATACCGATTTATAGCATGTTTTAAGCCTGTATTTTAAGAACATTCTAACACTGAGTTGGCATGTGCAGATCGCTTAAGGGACCCAAAAATATCGAATTTTCGGAGTTTTGAGCCTGAATTTGAGATATAAACGGGTACAGAAGATGCATGCACATATCGACTTTTTGCACTTAAAATATCGATTTTGGGCATGTATTGGGTCTGTATCTTGAAAACATTCTAGCAAGGAGAAGGCATGTACAGATCGCTTCTGGGACCCAAAAATATCGAATTTTCTGGTGTTTTGAACCAGAATTAGGGATATACACGGGTACAGAAGATGCATACACATATTGACTTTGGGCACATAAAATATCGATTTTCAGCATGTTTTAAGTCTGTATTTTAAAAACACTCTAACACGGAGTATGCATGTACAGATGGCTTTTGGGACCCAAAAATATCGAATATTCTGGTGTTTTGAGTCTGAATTTGAGATATAAACGGGTACAGAAGATGAATGCACATATCGACTTTGGGCACCCAAAATATCGATTTTGAGCATGTTTTGAGCCTGCATTTTTAAAATACTCTAACACTGAGTAGACACGTACAGATCGCTTCTGGAACCCAAATAAATCGAATTTTAGGGTGTTCTGAGCCTGAATTTGAGATATGAACGGATACAGAAGAGGCATGCACATATCGACTTTGGGCACCTAAAATATCGATTTTGTGCATGTTTTAGGGCTGTATTTTGAAAATACTATAGCACGGTGTAGACATGTACAGATCGCTTCTGGGACACAAAAATATCGATTTTTTGGGTGTTTTGAGCCTGAATTTGAGATATAAACGGGTACAGAAGATGCATGCACATATCGACTTTGGCACCCAAAATATCGATTTTTAGTATGTTTTGGGCGTATAATTTGAAAATATTCTAGCACTGAGTAGGCATGTACAGATCGATTCTGGGACCCAAAAATATCGAATTTTCGGGGGTTTTGAGCCAGAATTTGGGATATAACCGGGTACAGAGGATGCATGCACATATCGACTTTTTGCAACTAAAATATCGATTTTAAGCATGTTTTGGGTCTGTATCTTGAAAACATTCTAGGAAGGAGTAGGCATGTACAGGTCGCTTCTGGGACCCAAAAATACCGAATTTTCTGGTGTTTTGAACCTGAATTTGGGATATAGACGGGTACAGAAGATGCATACACATATTGACTTTGGGCACCTAAAATATAGATTTTCAGCACGTTTTGGGCCTTTTTTTTGAAAATACATTAACACGGAGTAGGTATGTATAGATCACTTCTGGGACCCAAAAATATCGACTTTTCGGGTGTTTTGAGCCTGAATTTGAGATATAAACGGGTACAGAAGATGCATGCACATATCGACTTTGGGCATCTAAAATATCGATTTTGAGTATGTTTTAGGCCTGTATTTTGAAAATACTCTAACACGGAGTATGCATGTACAGATCGCTTCTGGAACACAAAAATATCGATTTTTTGGGTGTTTTCAGCCTGAATTTGAGATATAAACGGGTACAGAAGATGCATGCACATATCGACTTTTCACACATAAAATATCGATTGATAGTATGTTTTAAGCCTGTATTTTAAAAACATTCTAGCACTGAGTAGGCATGTGCAGATCGCTTAAGGGACCCAAAAATATCGAATTTTCGGAGTTTTGAGCCTGAATTTGAGATATAAACGGGTACAGAAGATGCATGCACATATCGACTTTGGGCACCCAAAATATCGATTTTGAGCATGTTTTGGGCCTGTATTTTGAAAACACTATAACACAGTGTAGACATGTACAGATCGCTTCTGGGACACAAAAATATCGATTTTTTGGGTGTTTTGAGCCTGAATTTGAGATATAAACGGGTACAGAAGATGCATGCACATATCGACTTTTTGCACCTAAAATATCGATTTTGAGCATGTTTTGGGTCTGTATCATGAAAACTTTCTAGCAAAAAGTAGGCATGTACAGATTGCTTCTGGGACTCAAAAATATCGAATTTTCGAGTGTTTTGAACCTGAATTTGGGATATAGACGGGTACAGAAGATGCATACACATATTGACTTTGGGCAGCTAAAATATCGATTTACAGCATGTTTTAGGCCTGTATTTTCAAAATACTCTAACACGGAGTATGCATGTACAGATGGCTTTAGGGACCCAAAAATATCGAATATTCGTGTGTTTTGAGTCTAAATTTGATATATAAACGGGTACAGAAGAAGCATGCACATATCGACTTTGGGCACCCAAAATATCGATTTTGAGCATGTTTTGAGCCTGTATTTTTAAAATACTCTAACACGGAGTAAACACGTACAGATCGCTTGTGGGACACAAAAATATCGATTTTTTGGGTGTTTTGAGCCTGAATTTGAGATATAAACGGATACAGAAGATGCATGCACATATCGACTTTGGGCACCCAAAATATCGATTTTTAGTATGTTTTGAGCGAATAATTTGAAAATATTCTAGCACTGAGTAGACATGTACAGATCGCTTCTGGGACCCAAAAATATCGAATTTTCGGGTTTTCTGAGCCAGAAATTGGGATAAAACCGGGTACAGATGATGCATGCACATATCGACTTTTTGCACCGAAAATATCGATTTTGAGCATGTTTTGGGCCTGTATTTTGAAAATACTATAGCACGGTGTAGACATGTACAGATCGCTTCTGGGACACAAAAATATCGATTTTTTGGGTGTTTTGATCCTGAATTTGAGATATAAACGGGTACAGAAGAAGCATGCACATATCGACTTTGGGCACCTAAAATATCGATTTTGAGTATGTTTTGGGCCTGTATTTTGATAATACTCTAACACGGAGTATGCATGTACAGATCGCTTCTGGGACACAAAAATATCGATTTTTGGGTGTTTTGAGCCTGAATTTGAGATATAAACGGGTACAGAAGATGCATGCACATATCGACTTTTCACACCTAAAATTTCGATTTATAGCATGTTTTAAGCCTGTATTTTAAAAACATTCTAGCACTGAGTAGAAATGTGCAGATCGCTTCTGGAACCCAAAAATACCGAATTTTCTGGGGTTTTGAACATGAATTTGGGATATAGACGGGTACAGAAGATGCATACACATATTGACTTTGGGCAGCTAAAATATCGATTTACAGCATGTTTTAGCCCTGTATTTTAAAAATACTCAAACACGGTGTAGACATGTACAGATCGCTTCTGGGACACAAAAATATCGACTTTTTGGGTGTTTTGAGCCTGAATTTGAGATATAAACGGGTACAGAAGATGCATGCACATATCGACTTTAGCACCCAAAATATCGATTTTTAGTATGTTTTGGGCGTATAATTTGAAAATATTTTAGCACTGAGTAGGCATGTACAGATCGCTTCTGGGACACAAAAATATCGAATTTTCGGGGGTTTTGAGCCAGAATTTGGGATATAACCGGGTACAGAGGATGGATG